>CM044009.1:18608749-19161249 GCA_024085815.1 Flaveria linearis | reverse complement strand
GTTTTGATACGGTTTGTTTTAGAACAAACTGTTTATTTTATTTTATTTTTTAAATTTAAAAACTAAATTTTAAAAGTTGATATTACTGTTTTATTAGTAATAGTCATTTCTCATATGTAATTTCAATCATATCATATCTTAAAATATTATTTTATAATTAATAAATTTTATTATTTTATTTATTCAAACCGTGTAATACACGGGTTTATTAATTCTATTTAATTAATAATCGGGTGTACGTACCTACCCTATATAAATCGGTTTGTTTTTGTATCTTCACTTTCAGTCCCCTACTCCCAACCTACTTCTCTCTCTCTCTCACACACACCTGCAATTCCTTCTATATCAATGGCGATCGACTGATTTCTTCTTTTGGGTGTCTTCAAATTCTCATTCAACTACCAAAATCTCATATTCTTTAATTTCATTATCATTAATCAATTGTTTTCAATCTTTTCTACAAAAGTGTTTCACATTATCTGAAACCATTTGCAAAGAAAATGCTGGATAATCCAGACATGTTTGAAGCCAATGTTTGCTTTGATTCAAATTCCACAACCCATCATCACCAACAAGTGGCTATTGATCATCACGACGCCTCAAACTTCCACCAAATCCCCAATTTCTCCGCCATTGAAGCACCTGCAGATCACCTTCACCACCAACATATGATGGACATGGAAATGGATAATCAAACCCACCAACAAATCAACTGGAATCATAATCTCCATGATCAAATTCTCATGGGAAACACCGATAACAGCTGTTTGCCTACTCAAACACCACCGGATCTCCTCAATCTCTTCCAATTGCCCAAATGTTCATCGTCAATATGCTTCTCCAACCCGACCCATATCGATCAAGCTTCGGGTCAAGTGTTGTATGACCCGATGTTGCCACTCAACATCCCCCCTCAGCCTCCGTTCTTCAGAGAGCTGCTGAATTCGCTCCCGAACGGGTTCAATTTGACGGGTTGCGGATCGATTTTCGGCGAAACTGATGTTGAAAGAGGAGAACAGAGTCATATGTATCATGATGGAGAGGCGGTTTTGGAGTTTGGTGGGGGGATTATTACAGGAAAAGGTAGAGATAATAAAGGTACGAAGCATTTTGCTACTGAAAAACATCGGAGACAACAAATGGGTGGTAAATTTGAGGCGTTGAAGAGTTTGATCCCAAATCCCACTAAGGTATGAGCAATTTGACGCAAATTGAATCAAAACCCTTTAATTATTTGATGGATTTGATCACATTTCATCATTTTGATTCGTTAAAAACTTGTTTTGGTGTGTTTGTGATTGTATTGTATGAGAAATTAGTATGAAAACCTTCAATATTTGGTGAATTTGATCACAATTTAACATTTTGTTTCATTTGAAACTTTTGGGTTTAAATTTTCTGGTTTAGACCCTTGAAAATACTTTGATGAATTTGATCACATTTCAGCATTTTGATTCATTAAAACTTGTCTTGATATGATTATGATCATATGGTGTGAGAAATTTGTATGAAATCCCTCAATAATGTGGTGACAATTGAACATTTTGGTTCATTTGAAACTTGTGTCTATGAAACATCTTGTTTAGACCCGTTAATATTTTGATGAATTTGGTCACATTTGCGCATTTTGATTCGTAAAAACTTGTTTTAACGTGATTATGATAAAATGGTATGAGAAATTTGAATGAGACTAATGAGAATTGACCTTTTGATACATGTAAAACTTGTGGGTATGAACTATGGAACTACTGATTTAGTCTCTTTCAAAATTTTGATGAATATGATCAAATTTGAGCATTTTGATTCATCTGAAACTTGTTTTCATGTCGAATTTCTTGTGGGTATGGTGTTATCATGAACAAAAGACTGATCGCGCATCGATCGTTGGTGATGGGATTGATTACATTAATGAGCTCAAGAGGACTGTGGAGGAACTCAAGATTTTGGTGGATAGGAAGAGATGTAATAGAGGTAGGATGAAAAGACACAAAACTGAAGACCTTTCCACTTTAGATGTAGAAAGTATTTACACCAGGACCAATGGTGGAGCTGGCGGCAGTGGCGGCATTGGTGGTGGTGGTGATGGTGGTCATGATCAGCAAGCATATAATGGTAATTCAACTTCTACAATGAGGAGTTCATGGCTCCAAAGAAAATCCAAGAACACTGAAATCGATGTTCGAATCATTGATGATGAAGTTACAATCAAATTGGTGCAGCAAAAGAGAGTCAATTGTTTGTTAGTTGTTTCAAGAGTTCTTGATGATCTTCAACTGGATCTTCATCATGTTGCTGGTGGTCTCATTGGTGATTTCTATAGCTATCTGTTCAATACCAAGGTACAACCTTTTTAGCACATGCTATGCATCATTGACTTGTACATCGCAACCCATTTATGACTTTGTACATGTTCAAATTCTTAGGTTAGTTCTTGTAAAGGTTTTTCTGATTTGAATGACATGTGCAGATTTGTGAAGGGTCCTCTGTTTATGCAAGTGCTATAGCCAATAAGCTAATTGAGGTGGTGGACAAACAATATGCAAGTATCCCAGTCACTTCTAGCTACTAGGTAGAGAAATAACACAAGGTACAAGTTTTACTGCAAAAGGTACAGCTTTCTTAGCACAATGTACTAGTCTTTTCTGCATTAAGTACAACCCATCCAATAGAGAAGAGAGGCAGACACTTTTTACATGATGTTTCTACATTTGGGCATGCATGTATGCATGCTTATCTGCCTTTTTTCTTCTTTGAGGTAGCATTGTTGTTTCATATATGATCTCAAAGTTTATAACAAGAAGATATATTTCACTTGAGGGAAACTAGAATTAAAAAGTAAGATATCTTTCAACAAACATTTAGAAAAAAACCTAAATGATTAGAGTTTATTATCATGCTTCAAAAGTTTACGTGACAAACGAGCATTTTATTCATAGAAGGTTCTAGTAATCTAGAGTATATGAAATGTTAGCTATAGACTTAAAAGAAAGGAGAATTGCATGTATCTCTTTCTAAATTTCCAAAATTGCATGTTTCTTTAGAAAACAAGTTTTTAATACATAATATAGTTCTTCAAGTATGATTTAAATAAATATGTAATTTTGTAACTTTAAAGAGTATATATCCAATTTCCTCTAAAAAAGTACACTTGTTACATGCACCAATTCTTCACTATATTTTCGCATTCTCATCGGTCCACATACGAGTCCATCATTTGGGTTATCAATCTATTATTAGTTTATGTAATTCTTAAAGTCATCTACTTAAAACTAGTTACATGTCGAAGAGTGTAAGTGTATCCAATCAATTTGTTTGGACCAAAAATAGACACTCGCTTTGTCCAATTCCATTTCAAGATTTTCTCAAATACTATGTTTTCCTTTTAAGTTGCATTTTATTTCAGTTTTTAAAAATATACGATGACAATGTTTTTATTAATTTATTCTTCAGGTTTATGAGGATTTGGAGGGCTTATTCTTGTTTGCTTATATACTAACATGTCTTGAAGCTCTTGAGGGAAGACATCAAGATAATTTTTTTCATAGAATTTGGGATTATAAGACATTATTACAGGATCAATTTGCCACAAATGAAATAAAAATAGGGGTAATTTGGGTTATCTGAACTAGACTTATGACTTATGAGTGATGATTGTGGGTTTGGAAATGAATTAGGATTTACTTTGATGTCGTTGGTTTCTTTGCAATATGTTTTACTCTTCTTATATATTTCAAACAAAATTATTACTACTTCACAACCCGTAAATCTAGATATAATTAGAGTAAATTACTATTTAGGTCCCTGAGGTTTGGTATATTTAACCTTTGTAGTCTAAAATAGAATTTGTTAACTCTTTTGGTCCTTAAGGTTTGAATTTTATAGTGTTTTGGTGTATGACATTATCTTTGTTAGTTTTTCAGTTAAGTTAGATGATAGAGTAAATTACGTTTTTCGTCCCTGTGGTTTGGTGGTTATAACGCTTTTCATCCAATAGTTTAAAAACGCCCGATTCAACCACTGTGGTTTAAAATATGTTACAATCAAGTCCAAACCGTTAACTACATCCAATTTCCCCGTTAATTTTTTTGAAAAAGACGAAAATACCCTTGAACTAAAATTGTTATTATATTACAAATAAACAATATGTGGGTCCCACTCCACCCCACTATACCTTAACCCACTTTCTTTTCCTTTGACCACCCGAACCACCTTCACACGCCACTCACCAGCAACCTCCACCGCCACCACCCGCCAGCTACCACCACCGGAGAAGAGGAAGTAACGCCGGAACAGCACCGGATTCACCGATCAATGCTCGATTCTCCGATCGGTTCTTCGCGAGCAACCGTAGCTTCGCCGCCACTGACCTCTTCAAAGCGACGGAGTTAGAACTCAAGCTATCGATACAGATCTTCACCGTCGGTTGCAAATCCTCCGGCGAAATGCTCTCAATAATCTCCGTCGAGAACTCCCGTTGTAGAAACCCTAAGCACGGCTCCGGCGTCTGGTCCTGATTCCGATCACCATCGTCGGTTTCCTCCGGCAAACACGCTAAACGCTGCAATTCACCGGAGATGTCACTGCTACACGCCGAGAAATCACTGAACACCTAAGAAATCCCTAAGTACTCTTTAACCGACGCTGTAGAAGACGAAGATTTCGACGAGCTACTGTTCAAATTCGCCGTAGCGAGCTGGTGTAAGTGCACGTTGATGACGGAATCCGTAAGGTTTTCCGGCGGCGGCTCCGGCGGAGCGGTGAAGGCGAAGGAGCAGCTGTTGGCGAACTCCGATTGGTGGAAATTGGACAGTACGGTTCTCATGGAACGACCTAGATGCTTCTGGAACCGCGAGGGTGAAGAAGCAGCTGAAGATAGAGGTGGTGTGTAATACGGGCGGGTGATCTGGACCCGACCCGGGGTAGAACCGTGAGATTCTTGAAGAGAAACCATCAGTGATTGATGTAGAATAATCTGGAGATGAGCATGAATTGATTGAATTGATGATATGAATGGAGGATGAATTTGTGGTTTTTTGATAGTTTGTTGTTAGAGAGTGAGTGTGTAGGGGTGATGAGTGTGAGATTATGTGTTTGTGTGTTTTAATGGTGGAATTGGTGTAGAGTTTGCTTTTGGGGTTTGGGAAGATCACGGGGTGGTTCGTTTGGTAGGGGTGACAAGGATCTGCACACCGGAGAAGCTCCGGCAGTTGGCGTGGGAGAACGTGGTGATGGAGGCGGAGGCGATGGTGGCGGTAATGGCAGTGGTGGTGATGGAGGGGGAATAAAGGGTTGTGAAGAGGATGAAGGGAGAGAGTGAGTGTGTGTAAGTAACAATTTAAGTCCAAGAGTATTTTTGTCTTTTTGCATACACTTAACAGAAAAGTTAGATGAGAGTTAGTGTCTTGGACTTGATTGTAGCATATTTTAAACCACAGTGGTTAAATCGGGCGTTTTTAAACTATTGGATGAAAAGCGTTATAACTACCAAACCACAGGGACGAAATGCGTAATTTACTCTAGATGATATTTTAATTATTTCATATTTAAGAAAATTTTATGCATTGTTTAATACTTAAAGGTTGTTTATTTAATTAATAAAAATAAAAAAAATGAAATAAAATATTTTTTTTATTTGATACAAAAAAAGAAGAAAATATTTGTCAAGGTGATGTAAAGGCTTTAGCCTCCTGAAAATATGACTTAAGATATAAACTATCTTCAAACTTTATCTATTTATAAATTTATTAAATAATGATCGTTAAAATATATCAAGAACATGGGTTCCTTTATTTAGACACCCCACAATTTTAAATCAACACCCCTGTACCCTATACGCCGCGTATGGGTCCATACGCGGCGTATAGGGTACATTCTTGATTTAACGTTTTATACCCTATACGCCGCGTATGGAGCCATACGCGGCGTATAGGGTACATTGTTGATTTGACGTTTTATACCCTATACTCGGCGTATAGGACCATACGCAGCGTATAGGGTTTGACATTTTATACCCATACGTGACTTATGACCCATACGTGGAGGAGCTATACGCCGCGTATGGCCCCATACGCGACGTATAGCTTATATATTTATTTTTTTTAATTTTTTGAGTTTTAATATATATATAATTTTTTTTAATTTTTTGAGTTTTTATTTTAATATGTACATAATTTAAATTAAAATTATTTAAACAATATAATACGAATACAATAATAAAATTAGAATTAAAATATATAATTTGCATATTACAAATTATGAATTAAAATAAATTTATATAAGCTGGGGTTTCTCGGTTATTCTCTATTATTGCGTTGTATTCCGAGATACGAATCCTATACATAATCTCCCATTCTGCAGCACGTACGCTTCGGTTAAGAATCCAAAGATTACTTAATGTTAGCATCGGATAATCTTCTTCTAGCTTAACGTGGACGAAATGATTATTGTTGACATGAACGATCGACACGACATGATGAGGCATAACAGTTTTCGGATCAGCCCATAATGGAAAAAATGTTTAACAACCATTATTGCTTAGTAAATGAAGAATAACCCCAAACTTTTGAGCAACCACTAATCCCGTATACGGCATTATCATCCAATGTTCTTCTGGTGCAGGTTTCACACTTTGCCAATCGATGGTGTGACGTAATTCGTTATACTGTCCGGGGTACAAAGTATCGAAAACTTCTCTGTACTCCAATTCATGTCTGTCCAACTATTCTAAAAGCTGTGTCCGCACATACATCCACTTATTTTCGTCAAACCCTAAGCCTAAAGCTATTGATCGAAAACCACAATTTCCATCGGGTCGGACATCTCGTATACGTGAAATATACTGATGAAAGATTGATGGAATCCAATTTTTTAACCTGTTTATATTGTTTAATTGGTGATCTCCGATAATCGAAGAAAACTCATTAGTACCCCGTGATACTTTAGATGATGTTGAACGACTACGTTGCATGACAGGCTTCTGGGGCTTTACAGCTGAACTTGTTCTTCCGGAAATGTGAGACGCAATAAACGAGCTATGTCTCGGCATGTCGCACGTACTTTGTTGAGTGTCATACTTTTGTTGTTGAACCTTTAACGTTGGACGACCGCGAATATCTGTTTGAACAACAGGCGCTTTTTTGTTATTTTTCCATGGATACACAATCTTTTTTATTTTTTCCACCAAACTAAATTTTACAGCTGCGGGTTGTGTCATTATTTGTTGTTTCACCCGTTCCATTTCTTATTCAACATCAACTTTTTCATCCACCGTATATGATGGCTTAATGTTATCAAGCTTCGTCCAAAATACGTCAATTGCATCTAATGGAATTTTAGTGCCTGCATTATAAAGTATAAATTAATATATAATTTGTCCCTTTAATAGAAAAATGATAATGATGGAGCGGCTATTACCAGAATGTTCATATTTTTCCAGCCGACAAGCATAAGGCAAGCCACAACTAGTAAAAAGATGACAACCACATGTTGCATTTGCAGAGCGCATCACATGCAATTTAGTGTTTTCGGCAACTAATAAATCAAGAGCTATGTGTGAAACATTGCCTCTTAAGTAATTAAATAGCGGAAGTTTATGATGATTCATGGTTTTAATTTTGCTTGTCTCAAAGCTTTCTTTTAAATTTACCTCTTGTGCGTTCACCAATTGATCTACAAACTCCACAAGTCTATCCAGTGAGCTATTTGTTGATTTAAGATATCTTTTTAAATTTGCATGTTGACTCTCCACCCTATTTGTTGTGCGTTGGCCAAAATTGCGGTTCGAGTTAGTCCAGGCTGATACAAACATTTCTTTGTAACTCTCTAACCAGTTTCTGTTTATATATGACAATACCTCTGAAAATAATAAAACATAATTAAATTATATATTGAAAATATAATAAAACATAATTAAAATATAATAAAAACTTACTTTCTCGATTCGCTTCAACTAGTCGTTCGTAAAGAAGGTTATAGTTATACTCGTAAATCTCCGCCGTGGGAGACTCACACAAACGTGCCCATGCATATTTAAACTTTCTCCAATCATCTTTTGTAAAACTTGCTTTACAGTGTTTCGCGATATTTTCATTAATATGTCACCTGCATAAACACTTTGAAGCATTCGGAAACACTTTAACACATGCGTTCATTAAAACGAGATCTCTGTCTGTTATTATGACGCGCGGCTCCATACACTTGCTTAACGTATCTTTCAATCTATTAAGCACCCATTCAAAATTATCTTCCCGTTCTTTGCTAATAAACGCATGAGCAACACAAAATGTCTTGTGTGTGGAGGTCACACCAACAATCTGAACAAACGGAAGCTTGTACATGTTTGTTTTATATGTAGCGTCTATCATCAGCACGTGCGGAAATGCACGCCAAGTGTCGTATGATTTAGGATGACAGAAAAATATATCTTCTACGACATTAGTATCGGGATCTTCTCGGGTGTAATAAACGTACCTTTTAATAGATAAAGGAAGGAAAATTGATGTTGTTAAGTGAGGATACAAATACAAGTTAGGCTTCATTTTAATTAAGTCTATTGAAAAAAAAACCTCGGGTGTAATAAACGTACCTTTTAATAGATAAAAGGTTTTCTAAGACTTGCATTGGTGTTTCACCGACTTTTCTTTCACTTCTTATCTTATATTGAGCGTTGTATACGTCTCTGGTTATTGATGCGTTATTAGGATTTTGCTTTTTAATAGCTGATAAGATGCTACGAGGCTCCATGTTCTGATCAGTAAGCTGCTCCACCAAATTGTATTCGTTTTGAGAAAACCTTCTTACAAAAGGATGCCCCTCCATATGTTGAGCAGGATCATGGTTATGTTCGTCACTTCGCACCTCTAATTTCCACGAACGACGTTTGTTGTCGTATATCCCAACTAATTTAAAAGGGCATCCGATTTTTTTGCTACCAGATCGTCTAACTGTTGCTTTACTTTTGTGTTCGCCAGCACGATCACAGATAAGCCATACCTTTACGACCTGACCTTCTTTTTCTTTGATCTTCGTGTAATAATAACGTAACCATTATCACATCCTCTATTAACAGCCCAACAGACTAGCTCATCGAGAGATAAAAAATTTTAAGATGTTTCAAACGATACTTTTGTCGTTTGTTTTTCATCACTCGAGAGTATATTATTTTGTTGCGTGTCGTAAGTTGACTCTCGGCAAAACTCAACCTCATCATCGGGAACATACGATTGGTTTAAATCTGGCAGTCCTGTCTCGTAAGCAGATTGAACGTACGCATCATCTTGATTACTATCCACCACGAACGAATATTTATTTGAATATTCATTTGAATATTCACCAAACAAATAGTTACCGTCCCAAAACGACATACCGAACGAATAAAAAGTGTGATATTTTGAGAGAGAAATACGTTTGGGATTTACAGGGATCGAAGGCATATCGAAAGTATTATCGAAATCGTTGTTATATAGGTGAAAACGAATCTTGGGTCCCGTCATATCAAAATTATTTATACGTGGCGTATGGTGCCATACGCCACGTATAGGCTGTCGTATGACCCCTATACGCCGCGTATAGGACTATACGCCACGTATAGGCTTGCCACGTCTTCCACGTATGGCATCTATACGCTGCGTATATTCGTACATGGTACAAAAACGCTTTATAGGACGTCTGACAACTATACGTAGCGTATGGGTCTATACGCCACGTATAGTTGCCTATACGCAGCGTATGGTGCTATACTCTGCGTATAATCTTGCCACGTTTGCCCCGTATGAGCCCATACGTTGCTTGTAATCGTACATGGTACAAAAAGTACATCTGACACCACCTATACGTGGCGTATGGAACCATACGCCACGTATAGTGCAAAAGAATTGGTCGCATGAGCACTATACGTGGTCGCATGAGCACTGTACGTGGAGGAGCTATACGCCGCGTATGGGTCTATACGCGGCGTATAGCTTATATATATATTTTTTTTTAATTTTTTGAGTTTATATATATATATATGTATGTATGTCTGTATGTATGTATGTCTGTATGTATGTATGTATGTATGTATGTATGTATGTATGTATGTATGTATGTATGTATGTATGTATGTATGTATGTATGTATGTATGTATATGTGTATGTATGTATGTATGTATGTATGTATGTGTGTATGTATGTATGCATATGTGTATGTATGTATGTATGTATGTGTGTATGTATGTATGTATGTGTGTATGTATGTATGTATGTGTGTATGTATGTATGTATGTATGTATGTATGTATGTATGTATGTATGTATGTATGTATGTCTGTATGTATGTATGTGTGTATGTATGTGTGTATGTATGTATGTATGTATGTATGTATGTATGTATGTATGTATGTATGTATGTATGTCTGTATGTCTGTATGTATGTCTGTATGTATGTATGTATGTATGTATGTATGTATGTATGTATGTACGTCTGTATGTCTGTATGTATGTATTGTATGTATATATTACAAAGATAAACATAAACTGATAATAAACATAAAAAGATAACATAAACTGATAATATATTTACAAAGTTTTTAAATTACATAACAAAATAAAAGTTACAAAGCAAAACTACGGGGAGTCAGGGTAATCTCGAGGCGGTGGCAACGGCGGAGGATTAGTACCAGAACGCCGCGCAATCTCTACCTGAACCTGCCACTCCATCAGATCCTCAACGCGATCGAGCCGTCGACTCTGCTGCCGTAAGCTCCTAGACATATCCTGCAACAATGTCTCCACACGTGCAGGTAGCCTCACCTCTCTATAATATGTCACGGGAACTGAGGCTGAGGAGGCGGCTGATGTGGCTGAGGAGGCGGCTGATCATGTGGCTGCTCGTCGGGTGGTGGCTGATCATGCGGCTGCCCGTGCTGCTGCAGTGGATCGGCAATGCCGAGCTACTGAACTGGTGCCGGCTGCCAGATCTCCCCGGGTCGAAGAGAGAATCGTATGCCAACCGGAAACTGGTGTATAATACGCATGCCGAATAGCGTACGACGATCTAATCTCACCGGCTCGATCGGCGGAGACACGTCTCCAAGATGCCGAGGAAGGTAACCTAAAGATCGGGCAATCAACGTGATGTACGCACCGCCGTACACCGCTCCTCGCTCCTGGCGATGATAATACGACGCAAAATACTCCGCCAAACATCTCGCCAGGTTACACCTGGTCCCCGTAATCAAACAGTATAAGTAAAATAAGTCGGGAATGGTACACCACTCCCGACTCTTGCCACGTCCCGTGATGGACGTGGCGATCATGCGATGCAGATAACGGATGAGAGGATCTCGAATGCCGGTGACCCTGCCCTTAGTCCTCTGAAACGGACCTCCGGCAATCTGAGGCCACCACTCTCTCAATGTACCCTCCTCCATCTCAGTAATACCCTCGGTGAACAGAGGGGTAACAGTCTCCGGCTCATAATAAAGCCCCGAGACAACTGCAAACTGCTCAATGGACATCTGATGTGCATGTCCACAAAGCGTAAAAGAATTCTCCGAGCGCTCATCGTCCTCCTCCATCTCATCTGGACGAATATAGGTAAATGTGGATAAAACTCCACTACCAGCTCACGGTGGGACGGTAAGAACGCGATCTTAAAAAGACGTCTCCACGGCGTATCGTCTCCGATAATAGCAGCAAGACGATCGCGCTCTCCAAACTCAGCCATCACCTCCCAATCTACGGCCTTTTGATGACCGATCTTCATACGAATAAATTTTGAGCACTTAGCGTGCTCAATGGAACTAGCCTCAAACTGCAGCCAAGGATGCTCAGCAATATGGTCAACAACGTCAGCCTCAATCTCAGAATCGGAAGACATATCTGCACAAGAAAACAAATAGGTCAAAAACAACGTATACGTATATATATATATACACATATACATATATGTATATGCATATGTATATGTATATGTATATGTATATGTATATGTATATGTATATGTATAGGTATATGTATACGTATACGTATACGTATACGTATACGTATACGTAAATGTATATGTACACATACATGTTATCTGTATATGTACATATACATGTTGTACATATACATGTTATATGTATATGTATATATACATATGTATATGTATATGTATATGTGTATATACATATAATGTATATGTATATGTATATGTATATGCGTATATACATATATATGTATTTGTATATATATATTTACCCTATACGCCGCGTATAAGGCTGTACGCCGCGTATAGGGTAGCAGCGTATGGGTCACAGGGCCACGTATAGGTCAAATCCGACCCTACACGCCGCGTATAGGACTATACGCCGTATAGGCCACAAGTATGGGCCACAAGTCACGTATAGCAACACCCTATACGCCGCGTATATTTCTATACGCCGCGTATAGAATACCCTCCTATGAGTCTTCGTCCCCAATCATAGAACTATACGCTGCGTATAGCCCTATACGCGGGGCTGTACCAGCGTATAGTTCTATATACCAGTTTTTAAATCACGCATTATGGGGCATAAAACACTACTTTAACGTTTAAATCAATGAACGATTAACATAATAATGATGTATGAACAATAATACGTACCTAGATGTAGAAAATCGAAGATCAATACGTGTAGTATAATGCTATACGAGAGTGTTTTTTTTGAAGTGTGTGTAAAAATGAGAAAGTTTGAAAGATATAGCGTAGCGATGATCTATACGCCGCGTATGGGTCCATACGCGGCGTATACCTTATATTATTTTTTAAATCGACACCGCCCTATACGTGGCGTATGGGACTATACGCCCCGTATAGGTAGACTGATGTGACGTCGGTTGTCAGTCATTAATATCGCATTAATGGTCGTCCCCTATACGCCGGCCATGGGCCGCGTATGGACCCATACGCGGCGTATAGAGGGGTGTCGATTTAAACTTTTGGGTGTCTATTTATTAGCACCCTATTTTTATTATGCAAATAAACATTAAATATATAGGAATGACATAGACTAGTTTAGATCATAAGTCATGTTTTTTAGGAGGCTAAAGTCTTTACATCATTTTGACAGTTTTTTTCTTTGTATCAAATAACTCTTTTTTCTTTTCTTCTATTATTTTAAGTTAACTAGGGATGATACATAGACGCGCGTTGCGCGTCTTTAAAACTGAAAAAATCAAACCAAGGCTCAGATAAATGCATATTGTTTATACCATCATGTGTTTTTTTAAGAAAGGCGGAGTTTGTTCTAAATAAAAGACATAAGCGAACATGATTATTGATCCCAAGTTAACGTTTGGTTTCTAAAAAAATAATTTTTTTGGCTCAGATCTGGGTTTCGGTTAGTATGGTTGCAACACAGGTTGCAGGTGTAGAACACCACACCTGCTGTCACCGAGTATGTCACGCCAATTAACCACTCAGCCACAGTCATCATAACAATAACCAAGAAACCAGAAGCATACAAAAATAACACCTCAACAATTTCGAACAATCAACTAAAATAACAGAGGCACACAGATCTCAGATGACGTGTCGTCATCATTATCGACTCATAAACACCGAAACATGGTGTGTTATTGATAAATGATGTGGATTGAAAAAGGTTCACGTACCTACCCCTGTTTCTCCGTCGAGAACCACCACCGTAGGTCGGGTAATGAAAAGGGGAATACCAACCGACCACCGATCGATTTGGGCAAACAAACCTCAACAACCACCATATAAACACTGTGGCGGCGGGGCTGTCACCGGTTCACCATCCAGGCCAAACGCCGCCAAAAAAAAATTAATGGTTAAAAGTTAGCTCTGCATATTCAAATACACATAATCTACGTCAAATAGTTACATCAACCAATCATAAGCATGACCAGAAATGGTTTTACCATTAAACCTCACAACTAATTAACTAAAAAATAATATTTCAAGAAAGCGTGTATTTAAACCATTTCTAATTTCTCAAACGATAATTAAGTGTTTGCTAAAACATGCTTTCAAAAATAACAATTCAAAGTTTCAAACCCCACGAATGCATTTTCTCTTTATTTTACAAGACAATTTTCATTTTCACTTTTAATATGATAAAACATATAAAAATTTATTATTCGTGACGTTATAATTAAGGGGGGTCGGTGTGAGCTTGACCCTTTCAAGTCCACCACTACTTTCCTACTCCCAATATAAAAACCACAATCTTACCTTTCAATTTCTCAGCTTGGCCTTCGCCGATCACCAAGCTTTTAAGTTTTAACTCATCGGAATCCCCTCACCGCCGGTAGCATCTCCGATCAACCACCACCGCAACTGCAACCAACAACAACAACAACAGAAAACAATCAAACATGCAGTCGTTAGCTCCATCATTAACAATCAGCATCAAATCAATAATGCGTACACCCTCACCGTTACCTAACCCCCACCGCCTCGCGTTCACGATTCACTCAGCCGCTAGCCGGTTCGACTCCGCTCCCAATGCCACCAATCCCGCCGTCGCACCGGCGGCTCTGGCCGCCGGAAACTTCGCCGCCGGTGGCGTCGGGAAGAACCGAGCCGATTGGCAGAGCTTGTGTGCGATACTCGCGAGTAATGTCGTGTCACAGCAGCAGAACACCGAGAAGACCGGTGGTGCTGATAATATCACCGTCGTTAACGGCCATAAGAGTCTAGATCTGGTGCCGGTGGATAAAATCCCCAAGCCCTTAACCATCACCGACCTATCTCTGGCGCCGATGCACGGCTCGACGCTACGAGTGGCGTATCAAGGCGTCCCCGGCGCGTACAGTGAAGCCGCTGCCAGAAAACCTTATCCGGAATGCGAAGCGATTCCGTGTGTGGATGCGGGATCTAATGGTGCCTGAGGAGACTAATGTGATGAGTGAGACAGCGATGGTGGAGGTGGGTGTTGGTGTGACGGTATTGGTGGCAGGAGGTGGTGGGTGGGATAGAGATGGAAGAGGGGTGGTGATGGTGGTACACAGATTTAGGCCACTATATAGAGCCACACAGAGGGGCACAAACGCAAACAAATATTACCTATGTGGCTATATTACAAACCATTAAAATCCACTATTCATCTACTATTCATCACATCATTACTATTCATCACATTTGGTTTTTTAATATTATACAATTAAATAAACAATGTTTTAATACCAAACAATACATAAAAGTCCCTTGAATATGAAATGATTAAAATATCATATAGAGTAAATTACATTGATAGTCCCTGTGCTACATTCACATTGCGCTTTTGGTCATCAAGTTTTAAAAAATACAAAATCAGTCTCAAAGTATGCATTAATATAACATGATTGGTCTGTCTTGGATGAACGTTAATTTTTTTAAATATTTTTAAAATGACCGTAGACTAAAAAAGTAAAAAATAGAAAATAAAAAACAAATGCTTTTATGCACCTCCAAAACCCGTCCCCACCACCCACCCACTCCCCTTTCATCTTCTTCAACAAAAAAACCCATCTTCATCGAAAAAATCTTCCGACCAACACCACTTTCGCCATCACCAGTGGCGGAGCTTAACCAACTTTGTAGGGGGCGGGGGCGAAATTACTTTTTTTTCAGGGGGCGAACTCGATATTTATATAAAAATTTACACTACCGGACCAAAAATTTACACTATCGGGCTAAAATTTACCCGGCCCCTTAAAAGCTTCGCCCCTGGCCATCACCATGACACCATCGTGCAACACCACCACTTCTTCCATCATCACCATCGTTCTTTCACTTCTATCTCACACAACCACCATTGTTCACGTTGTCACCACTACTCCAAAACACAGTGATGTGTACTCGCGCTCATGATGGTGGTGGTTGGGAAAACTATCAGGGTTAGGGACCGGATGGATGAGGATGATGTTGTTGAGCATCAATGGTGCATTGGCGTTGGTCGTCGGAGAGGAGGAGTAAAGGCGGCAGTGTTGGTGTGGTAGACGATGGGAGTCCTCCATTGTTGGTATGGTGTGTGTGTGGTGGTGTGGGTAGTTTAGTTATTGTATAAAGTAGGGGCTTCCATTAATGGTAATCAGTGGTAGTGATGGTAATCGATGATAGTGATGGTAACCGGTGGTACTGGCGATTGTAACTGGTGGTTGTGATGGTAACCGATGTATCATCTCCTCCTTTTCTAGAAGAAAACGTGGGGTAGTTTGGGTGAAGTTAAATTATATTTTTTTTGAAAGATGAATTTCATTCAATACCAATACCAAGTTAGTTGTTCTTAGTGGGGTTCTTAGTTGTTCTTAGTGGGGTTCGAACCCCTGACCTCCCTGTTGAAAACCGAAACCACTACCACCACACCACTTAGGGGTGGGGCTGAAGTTAAATTATATAGTTTAGAAAGTATATTATTTAAAAGAAAATATATATTATTTAATGAATAATGTGTCTAAGGGCATATTTGTCATTTTATATTATTTAATGGAAAAAGTTAAACGTCCATCTATATCAGGAACCAAACATGTTACATTAATGTATACTTTGGGACTTATCTTGTAGTTTTTTAAACTTGGGGTTCAAAATCGTAATTTGAACATAACAAAGAGACTATCCGTGTAATTTACTCCATCATATAACTTAATTAAAAAACTAACAAAGTTAATATCATAGACCAAAATCATTAAAAAATTCAAACAAAAGGGTTAAATATATTAAACCCTAATGATCAAAATAGTAATTTACTCATATAATTAAAAAAAGAGTGAATTTCGTTGTTAGTCGTTGAGATTTGATCTTTTTAATTATTTCAGTTCAAAAATGAATCTTTTGATATATCATGTCCTGTGGTTTACATTTTATAACAGTTTCAGTGTTCCTGACACTAACCCTGCTAGATTTTTATGTTAAATTCATGGGTATTTTAGTCTTTTAACATCTTGAGGACTATTTATGTAACTTATGAAGACGTAATATTTGAAGGGCTATTCATGTAATTTACTTCAAAAAATAAAAAATATTAAAAACGAAAAAAAGTCAAATCTAAGTCCCTCATCGATCATCACCCTCATGAGATAAATAGCAACCTTGTTACCTCTAACCTCCCTAACCTTTGACTTCAGCGGAAAGACCTGCAACTTCCGGTGTAGCACCAAACTACATCTTTCTCCCTATCCCTTTCGATCTGGTTCTTTTTCCGATCTACACCCATCGTCATACACTTGTACAACCACCTATAAACGACTCCACCTACGCAGCTATCTACTTCAAGCCACAATACCCGTCGACAATAAGTGAATTTGGTTTATTTCTACAACTACTGTAAAACATAGCAATTTTTAGTTTCTTGTGAACTATAATCGTAATCGGAATCGGAATTTGACAGAAAGGGTAGCTGTGTTTTTTTGAAGCATCTCGGCAAACTTGATGGTATTGGGGATGATAAGAAGAATTTTTTTAAAAAATGGCATATATTATAAAATAAATTAGGTTATTGGGAAATTAAAAAAAAAGGAAATCGGTGTATCCGCTGATAGCAATAGCGGATTAGAAGAAAAGTTTTGAATAGTCTGACACTCAGACTGACAACACAGAACCCGGTTAAGACCCCACACATAATCCGCTATTAAGAATAGCGGATTAGGACAAAACTTTACCCCAAGTTTAACCATGTTAACTCCCGTTAACTTTTAACGAGAAAAAAACACCTAATCCGCTATTACTACAAGCGGATAACGCTTAAAAAAATTTTTCTTCCTAATCCGCAATTACTAATGGTTGATTACACTTAAAAAAAATTTTCTTCCTAATCCGCTATTACTAACGTCGGATTACACTTAAAAAAATTGGGGAGCCGGCCAGTATCGAACCCAGGTCACTTGTGCACCCAGCAAATTAAGCTGAGTGTCTAACCCATTTATAATATGGTTCTACTTGTTAATATATAGTAATGGACAGAATTAAATATTAAATTTTTTAATGTTTACTTTTTTAATGCTACTATAAAATTTTTTACTTAGTAAAATTTAAAATTAATAAAAAATTTTAAAACTAAATTTAACCCTTTAAAGTTTACTTTTTTTAATATTAATTTAGTAATTATTTAGTATATATATTTATTTTACTTATTAAAATTTAAAACAATAATTAATATGTAAATACCACTAAGTCTACTAAAAAAGAGAAATACGTGATTGACATTATAAATTAATAAAACATTGGAATTACAACAAACAAATACTCAGGCACATGATAATAAAATACAATTAATTATTTTGTCGGTATGGACATTTGTTGACCATGTGACCCATTCTTTTACAACCGGAACACTTATGACCCGTCCTTTCCTCAGCGTAGATGGCATCCATCTCGTTATGCATCCTTCTCGCACGCCGCCTTCCCCTTACTATAGTTATCTTAGATGCGTCTCCATGAATTTCCCAACCCGCGTGCATCCAGTCTTCTTTATGAGGCACCGGAAAATACTCGTTGTTGTATTGTGCACGGTACACTCCCGTAAGAAACCTTGGATCCGCAGTTTGTTGTGGACTTTCACGTAGATAGCCACAAACTGCAATTGCATGACTACAGGGGAACCGATAGATCTGCCACTTACCACAAGTGTAGGTTTTTTTCTTGAATTCTACCATATACGGACTATTTCCAGATTCGTCCGATGCTTGTAGGGGTGACTCCACCATGAACCTTTGATCACGTGCTGAGTAAGGGTATACCCTGTGTTGGCATGCCCTTAATTCACGCTTATGGAATTCTGTCCACAAGCGGGGAGGAAAGTCAGTCGAACAATTATACGTGGTTGTGTAGTGATAGGCGTATTGTTCAACTTCTCTCTTAAAGGTATATTCAATTAACGCCTTAATTGGGAGCATCCTGGCACCACGTAACACATTGTTCATGCTTTCCGATATGTACGTGGTGAGGATACCCCATCGGCGATTCCCATGGTCATACAAGACTGTCCATTTTGTTTTATCAATTGCGGATAGGTACTGCCACGCTTGTTTATTTGTCACCTTAAGCTCAAGCATCAGCCGTTTGAACTTTCTTTCTTGTGTTATGCTTCCAATGTCCCAACACATCCTTTTCAAGCTGACGCTCTTGAACTTCGTCATGAAATTGCTTCTGATATGCCTTAGACAAAATCGATGGTGGGCGTGGGGTTCCTTCCAGGATTCTAAATTATCCATAGCGTGTTTTATACCGGCATGCCTGTCAGAAATTACACACAAAGTTCGATTGGTGGGGTCTGCAATGTTCTCAGCAAATTTGTGAAGAAACCACATCCAGCTCTCGTTTGTTTCTTCATCCACCAATGCGTACGCAATCGGCAAGATCATGTTGTTGGTATTTTTTGAAACTGCCATCAATAGTTTTCCCTTGTAGGTGCCCCGTAGATGGGTGGCATCTATAGGGATTACAGGAATGAAAAAATGAAAGGCTTCAATACTTGGACGGAATGCCCAAAACACAAACTTGAATACTGAGCAATCACTTGGACTATGGGGATGATGTAACCACTGGACAATGGTACCGGGGTTAGCTTATTGTAGTGCCATTATGTAGTGAGGTAAATAATGGAAGTTTTGATCCCAGGTACCGTATATGTTTTCGATGGCCTTTTTCCTGGCAGCCCAAGCCTTGCCGTAAGTGATATCAATGTTCAGTTTCTCTTTGATGAGAGACTGAATTTGTTTCACAGGCAACGCTGCATTTGCAAGAATTTGTTCTTGGATGTGGGATGCTACAACTTTTGATCTTAAGGACCGGTTGTTGTTGCGAGAAACAGTGGTGAAACATGAGTGAGCCGGTGTCCATACAGTCATTTTGAAATAATGAGAATTTTTTAATTTTCTGGCGGTGCATGCCCAAAGACATGGTTGAGAGTCTTCGTGCTGGTTGTTGTCTGTTTCTTTGATACTTTTACATTTGGCCATCAAGACCTTTGGTCGGGTATTTGCCATGAAGATCTATCTTTTATGGTTGATATTCCACATTCTGACTGTGTAATCAACTTGATTTTTCAAAGTTAAATACATATTTAAACGTATTTCGGGATCTTTTTCTTCCCAAAACTCCATTTCATCTTCCCTGAAATTATCCATAGGAATATAGTCTTCATCTATTTCTCTCCCATCAACATTAAGTTCAGGGAAATGGGTAAACCCCTTACTTTGATGTTGAGGCAAAGGAGGGATTGGCTGGTCCTCCTGGATTGGCTGGTCCTCTTATGTATCATATTCTGAAACAGAGGGTTCACTCTCTTCCATGTCTTTAATTTCTTTAGCAGGAGAGTCTTACAAAAAAAAATAAATGTATTAGCATTTACGACATAACATTAAGGATATAAATAAATAAAAAGGAAGTAGAATAACCTTCGTCGTTTTCTACAGCGGCTGAGGAACTGGTACCAAATTCATGTTGATGCTGGTTAGGAACTAGCATCGTCCACTTCACATGAATTCTACAAGTGTAACCCGAAACAATGGAAGCTATTGGTATATTATATACATATCATTTTCTTGGTTAATATGTGAGGTAAATGAACCTCCATTGTATTCATAGTAGGTGTTAACTGTAAATAACAAGACTGACGGTCAAGTTGAACACATCTACATATGTTGTCCACCAACTCAAAATAACCCAGTGGACTAGTAACTAAAAACATAGTGGTATGAGTTCCCGGAGCACCCATTACTACCCCTTGCGTGTATGACACTTCACCCCCATAAAATAATTGTACCACAAAGGGAGTGAATGAGGAAGATGAAAACATTGTGAAAGTGAATGGTGGAATGAAGAAGCAGGGAATATCTCTGTCAGAATGAGAAAGATGAAAACATTAGCATGAATTTATAGATAGAGTTGGCAGTGATAATTCAAGCATTGTGAAAGTAATGGGGATAGAGTGTAATATCTCTGTCAGATGGTAATAATTCAATCTTTTGGCAGTGATAATTCAAACTTTTGCTAGTGATAATTCAGAGGGTAATAATTCAATCTTTTGGCAGTGATAATTCAATCTTTTGGCAGTGATAATTCAAGCTTTTGCCAGTGATAATTCAGAGGGTAATAATTCAATCTTTTGGCAGCGATAATTCAATCTTTTGACAGTGATAATTCAAGCTTTTGCCAATGATAATTCAGAGGGTAATAATTCAATCTTTTGGTAGTGATAATTCAAGCTTTTGCCGGTGATAATTCAGAGGGTAATAATTAAGAGGAAATAAAATTACAGAGAGACTTGAAATAAAATTACAGATACACTTGAAATAAAATTACAGATAAACTTGAAATAAAATTACAGATAGACTTGAAATAAAATTACAGATAGACTTAAAATAAAAACCTGTAAATTAGCGACCCAGAACACAACGCCAGTAATACAGCTGGTCGGCCATGTAGCGTCGGTAATTCACACAAGCCACCTCGACATCATCTTTAATCGGCAATGATTTGTTTATAACCAGTTTCTCCATCATCATACAAACAAGAACCCCTGAATTGGCAATGTTACCATTGCATCGTGGCAAGTTCAACTCAACTAAACCAACTTTAATATCACACTTAGTGCGGTGTTTTGACCTAGACCAGTATTGACTACGGTCAAGAAACCATCCAAAGTACAGGGGAACCACCTCCATATAGTATGATGTTATACCTTTTTTCTCATTTCTCCATCGGTAATCAGTCCAGTATTGAGTTAATACCATGCTCTGCATATCATTGCTGATTAGTAGCCAGTCAGTTTTCCCGATCCATAAAGGAAGGTAAACAGTGTCAACCTCCTAAATTGGGGGATATGGTGATTTTCTTCCCGCCATATCAATGGCGGTTTGAGGGTTTTCATTTCTTATTTCATCATAAAAACAAGGTGGTAAGACTGTCCAACTTACATTTGCACTTGGGTTTTTTAAAAGCTTTGAATGTCTAATACGCATAACTCTTACAGTCCATGCTTCAACATGCTACACAATAAGAATTTAAAAGGTAATACATTATTCATTTACTATATGGTATCATGAATATAAGGTAATACATCTTACCGTGTCCATAAGTGAACGATTTGAATGACAACCTAATAGGGCACCCTAAAAATCTCTGTCTAGTTTATTGCTAATGAAACTAGTATAGCAAAATGGTGCATCTCCATTAGTATAAAAATCTACAATATCTTTGGACCAGTTTATGGACTCGTCGATAGAAACAACAAAGATTTTTTTGGGTGTTTTATTTTGTGCTTCATTTTGACCTTCATTTTGATGGGGATTCAATGAAGATGATGCCGGAGTTTTTGACACGGATGGCCTCTTTAAACGTCTCCATACCAAATCTGTAACTCTTGCCGTCTTAGGTGGAGGTTGAGAACAGCAAAAACCGTCTTCATTATTTGCCATTTTTTGTAGTTGATAATGAGAATTCGTTGTTTGAAGGGTATTTATAGACTTTAAGGGTATATTTATTTTTATTATAATTTATTTTTATTAAAGTAAAAGTATATTTATTTTTATTATAATTTAAGCAAAAGTATATTTATTTTTAATCCTTACAAGTTTAAAGCAAAAGTAGATTCATCGTTTATTATAATTTAAGACTGTAAAATATAAATATTTTTATTCCAACACCCACCTACTTCATTATCAGTTCATCATCCTCATCACTATATAATTATGCATACCCTCATTACAAACCACTTCAAACACCAACTTCAAACACCCACTTTCTCCAACATCATCTCAAACCACTTCAAACACCAACTTCAAACTCATCTCAAAATAAATATGAACATGCATCTCAACCCGGGTCCAAGGATGAAAGTCTGCTATACTTGGGAGCCGAACACCGGGCCAGAAAGTTGTTCCTGAATTCACAAGAGGGGGACAACTGTACACTTGATTTTAAGCGTGGAGACGGTTCATTTTGGGAGCTGATTTATGACGAACACATTACTCTAACGGGTAAAGTTTTAAAGTACATCCGTTTATTTGGTTTGGCAGTGTTGTACGATGTGCCTATAGGAGAATTGATAGGGCGTTGATAGAAGCACTGGTTGAAAGGTGGCGGCCCGAAACAAACACGTTTCACCTGCCTTTTGGCGAGGCCACTGTAACCTTGGAGGATGTTAACGTTCTATGGGGGTTGCCCATTAAGGGTGTGGCATTAGTTGGAGCCGAGGGTTCGTACAACGAGGGCAAACGCAGGCATATATGCATAACTTACTTAGGTTTTGATCCAAAACGAACTGATTTTAAAAATCATATGCTAAAACTCAGTACCTTGTTAACGTGTATGTTAGATTACCCAATAACTGATGAATCAGCAGATCAAGAATGTATGCAGCGTGCACATTGTATTTGCCTAATAATGACTACTAACAATGTATTAGCAGATACGAATAATGGGTACGCATCATTATATTTATTAAGTCATTTGACTGACATTACTGTTAGTGGGCAAATCAGTTGGGGTGCTGCTGCCCTAGCGTCTCTGTATAGAGAACTCTATAAGGAAACCAGGCCAAATACAAAGGCAGTGGGCGGCCCAATGTCACTGCTACAAATATGGGCATGGACCCGGATACGCCCGTTAGCACCCACAATTGTCAATCAGCAAATAGATTGGAAAAAACCATATGGTGCAAGGTAAATACATACTATTGTAATACTTAAATATATATTTTATTCTAATACTCGTTATTGTCTTCGTGAAGGTGGGCGTAGCATGGCATTAGCAACACAGATACTCCTTCGCATGTTATAAAGGCCCACCGTACAACATTACAAAATCTCCGAGAGGCCGATGTATTTTTTCTTTAACATAATGATTTTATAAATCAATGTTAAATAGTAAATATTAACAGATTTTTATTTTAACATTTGATTGGATGCCTTATCGGAACGTGATGCGAAGACTCCCTGAAATGTGCAAAACAGGCATAAGCAGTTGGAAGTCACAATGTTTTTTATTTTATTGGAACATTGTTGAATATCATCCGGTGGAAAGGGTGATGAGGCAGTTTGGATTTCTTCAGGAAGTCCCTGCCCCATTCCCCGTTTCACGTCAAGTGCTTAGCAAACTCCGTAAAACAATACGGAAAGGGAGGTTAGAAACAGACTGGTCTGTTCATCACGCAGCGTATGTTGACAATTGGAACCATAGACACGAAAATGTTGTGGAAGGTGTGCCCACCAACATGCCTATGACACATCATACTTACGATGATTGGTTTCATCGGCATACTGTTTTGTATATAAAGGACCCGAGGCACGTCCCGGTGTTGTCCATGCTGGATTTGATGATCACGGTGGAGCTGTAAGATACTTGGTAAGTATAATTACTAATGTAGAATTAAATTTAATAAATAAGTAATGCGTATAGTTAATTATTTTGGTTTTGCAGGTGGATTGATTAGTCTTCATTGGTCAAGAAGCAATCAGGATGCAGAACATGGGCCCTGATCATTACTACGAAAATTTTGGAGGGGTCCAAGGCATGGCTTCTCAACTGATTGGATCGGTTAATCAAATTGATTAGCCTACGTACATACAGACTAATGAACCGGATCTGGGACTGGATAACACACTCCCCCAACGTGCTCCGCGTGGTCGGGGGCGCCGTGGTTGACAAAGAACACGGGTAAACTTCGTACCCAATGATGATGATGAGGGGGAGGGTACCCAATATTTTGGAGGGCCCCCACCCAACTATAAGGACGGTCCCCCAAATTTTACAGGGGCAACATCCAACTATAGGGCGGGCCCCTCCAATTTAACAGGGGCAACACCCAACTATGGGGAGGGTACATCATATGTTGGAGGGCTAACACTAGATTGGCAACCCTGTTATCAGCCTTCATTTGAAAATGTTGGAGAGGGATTATCAAACATTCAATTAGGTACCCAGTCGAATTTTAACAACAACGAACAAAACAACTGGGTATCCTCACTGTTTGACAACACTCCCTCTGCTAATATGTGAGGATTCCTATAAGTCTGATGCAGCCAAAACACTCCAAGTCTTCCTGCATGCTGCACAGAAGAACATGAAGTAGAAATGCTTCGGAAGTTTTATACTTCAGAAAATATTCTAAGTGTAAAATCTTCCGAAGCCAAGACCAATATCTTCCGAAGCCAGAAATGAAGTCTTCCGAAGCTTCAAAGACAAAGTCTTCCGAAGCCAAAGAACCAAGACAGATTCTTTCGAAGACTTTTAGCACACATGCTTTTATCTGATGTACTTTTTCTATAAAGCTGAACCCCTTTCCGCTGCCACTCTGGTTGGTCACCAACTTGCATGAGTTGGTGAAAAGGTCCATGCTTTAGGAAAACTGTACATTGAGGTCTTGAGTCTGTGCTTTCTACTTTATATACCTTTATCCTTTTTGTAATATATTAGGATGTGAGCTATGGCATGTCATAGTCACCTGTCAAAAGGCAATCTACCTTTTGACTCTACATTTGATTTTGTGATTGTCTAATCTTATGTATCCAGCTGGCTTTCATAGTATGGCCGACTGTAGGTTGTAGTATATAGTGTCTCAAGTCATGTAACTTAATATGTATGCAGATGCTTATGTTTGAATACTTGTAACTTTGAACTTGAGAAGCAATATACAGCATCCTTGAAAAACCAACTACATGTGTTGTTATCTTGTTCTGTTTCTAAGTTTACTTGTGTTCTTTGCATCATCATAACCAGTTCCCTATTTGATCTGTTAAGTGTTCTTTTACACTCTCCTCATTGTGTTGCTGTGTTGTAAGTGCTACCCTTCACCGGTCCTGTATTTGGTATCAGAGCATTCCAGGCTCTTGATATAAGATCTCACCATCTTAAGATCCCTCACACACACAAAATACTTAACAACTCAAATGGCAGCTCTTTCTAAAGCTGATATGGAAACTGGTACCATGACCAAGTCCCCACTGATCACTCCTGAAGACTTCGACACATGGTGCACAAGAATGGAAGGCTTTATCAAGTGTCAAGACTCAAGGATGTGGGACTCAGTTGTTAACGGTCCTTTCATACCAAGCATTACTTCTGCTACTGATAACCATATCATCCCAAAAGATGTGGATGATTACTCAGAAGAAGATAGGAAAAGGATAGAGCTTGATCAAAGGGCCATGAATTCTCTTTAAACTGCTCTTCCAAACTCCATCTACAGAGGCTTCAAGAAGTGCAAGACAGCTAAAGATTTATGGGATGCACTGAAGCTCATTTATGAAGGATCTAAGGAAACTAAAGAGAACAAAAGGATCTCTTAGAGCAGCATTTTGAGAACTTCACTTTCAAGGCTGGTGAGACCCTAACTCAACAATACTTCAGGTATGTTGAGATAGTGGACACTCTAGTGGATATTGGAGTAACTCTTGAGAACAGGGACATAGTAAGGAAGTTCATGTCTTCTCTTCCTAAACTATGGACACATTATTGTGTTGTGATCAAGAGAACTTCGGACCTTAAGAATCTTACTCTTACAGAGTTGTATGGTATCTTGAGTGCATTCCAGATGGAGATGAACATGCAAAACTCCTCTGGTAACTGCAATAACCAACTAAGTTCAGCTTTTCATGTGGATGAAAGGGAAGGCATTGAACCACAACATGAACTGCTATGCTACCCTGAAAACTCACAAAAGGGACCTTTCATCACCTTCCAGAGACACCAAGAGAAAGCTACACTCAAGGAAGTCCCTTCCGAGAGATAAGATCTTCTCATGCCTTTGTCTCAGCTGATGAAACCTCTGCCAACTTTCTCTTCACTCTTAAAGACCCGGACTGTATCTATCCAGATGATCTGAAATATATGGAGTTAGTTCAGCAAATGGCTCTTCTCACTCATAGGGCGAAGAAGTTCTACAAGAGGACTGGGAGAAAGTTTCCAAGCAATACATCTAGTGGAAAGTTTGGGCTGGACAAAAGCAAAGTAAAGTGCTACAACTGTAACCAGATGGGGCACTTTGCAAGAGAGTGTAAGGCACCAAGAAAAAATGGTGACCAAACACAAACCAGACCAAACTACACTAAGAAAGCTCACCAGAATGAGAAGCCAAAGCAGCAAGCTGCAGTTGCTATTGAAGAAGGAGGCTTTGACTGGAGCTTTCAGATAGAAGATGTATCTCTAAACCAAGCTCTTATGGCAGATCATGATGAAACCAAGGTATTGGAAAATCTTTGCTCTTCTGAATGCATTGCTAAAGTTAATAGATACATATCATATAACTTAGAGCTGAGATCTGACATTGAGTCCTTAAACATCTTAAAAGCTGATTTTAAAAGAGTTGAAAATGATTATAAACTCAAAATAGAAGATTTAGAGAAAACCATTTCAACTCTTAAACATGAGCTAACAAATTACAGGACTCAGATCAAAGATCTCATAGCTAAGTTAACTGAATGCCAGGCTGAGCTTGTGATCAGCAAAGCTAAGGCCGAAAACTGTGTTCTTGAAGAAGAAACCTTCAAGAACATAATATCCTCATCCTTGCAAGCAAAAGTTTATTATCAAAATAAGCAGGGACTGGGATCTAGTGAAATAGCTCCTCCACACACCATCTTGTCTGTAAGATCTCCTAGGTGTGGAACTTGTAAAGATGAGCTTCCCCTCATAGATCCTTTGACTGAAGAGGATGAAGAGGAGATGGTGAAGAATGAATCTGGTTTGAGTGAAGAAGAGCATTATAAAAAGGGTCACCATCCCTCTGAGGAGAGTAAAGCTGTTGGGATGACCAAGTCAAGAAGAAAGAACTTGATCAGGAAAGCCAAAAGAAAATCAAAGAAGGCTCAAGAGATCAATGCCACTTTTGACTCTAAGCAGATACAAGTTTTTATCCCTATAGGGTTTGAAGTGGTTAAGACTGATGACATGAACTCTAGTTCATATGCAACTCATCTCAGCAACAAGAAGAAGACTGATCAGTTGTGTGTTACTGCTACACAGCCTGGACCATCCAACTCCAAGAACAGTTCTCAACCCAAAAGAACTGTCTCAGCTCCTGCAAAGGTGAAGGTGGAGAAGGGATGTGACCAAAGTCAGTCCTCTTCTATGAAGATGACTCTTGGGAAAAAGAAACTGAAGTGTGTCATGTGTGAGAGTACTTCTCATTTGGCCAAGGATTGTCCATATAATCCTAGAGGTACTCTTCACATGATGAACAAAGAGACTTCCAAGAGTTCCAAGAAGAACTTAGCTTCGGAAGGAAAATTTGTTTCCTTCGGAATTTCCGAAATAAAAAAGAAGGCAAGTGGAAAACTGCCTTCGGAAGAAAAATTGCTCTTGAAAGAAAGGAATGCTTCCGAAGTACTAAAGCTTGCTGCAGTAAAGGCAAGTTCTTCCGAAGGTCCAGTCATCAAAACTTCCGAAGTTTTAAGAACTTCCAAAGTATTGAAGGTCAAGTCCAAACTTCCAAAGGTGGTGTGGAAGTCAAAGAAAGGCCAAATGACAAAAGGTTCTTCATCAACTACAGTACAAGATCCTCAAAGCACAACCATAGGATCTATTACTGTTGCATTTTCTTCAACTGTTTTAAATGAGCCCAAGACCAATGAGGCTTGGGTTTCCAAATGTAACTAACTATCTCTTTGTGCAGGAACAGCTAAAAACAAACAAAAATGTGTGGATCATTGACAGTGGTTGTTCCAGGCACATGACAGGCAATAGGTCATTACTCCAAAACTTTGAAAGAATTGATGGAGGACCAGTTGCTTTTGGAGGAGATGCAGGTGGTTACATTACTGGAAGGGGCAAGGTCACAAATGGTAAGCTCAGCATTGATAAGGTAAAATTTGTCAAGGAGCTTGGATACAATCTTTTGAGTGTATCTTAATTTTGTGATCAGAATCATAACATGCTGTTTACTGAGCATGAGTGCATTGTTCTCAAACCCAGGGTGGTCATTCCTCATGAGCACATCCAACTCAGAGCCCCCAGGAAAGGGAACATGTACAAGATGGATTTGCAAGAAACATCTCCCTCAGGAGAAGTTTCATGCTTTCTATCTAAAGCAAATAGTGATGAGTCTTTTCTTTGGCATAAAAGAATATGCCATGTAAACTTTAATAACATGAATAAATAAATTAAGAATGATTTGGTAACTGGAATACCAAAAAGAGAGTTTACAAGTGATGATCATTGTGTTGCATGCCTGAAAGGGAAGCAACAAGGTATCTCACAAGCCTAAGGAAAGAAACTCCATCACTAATCCCCTACACTTGTTACATATAGATCTCTTTAGCCCTACCAATGTAATGAGCTTAGGAAGGACCTCTTATTGTTTAGTGATCACAGATGATTTTACAAGATTCACTTGGGTCTTCTTTCTTAGAACTAAAGATGAGACCCCTTGGTTTCTAAAGAATTTCATCTTAAAGATTGAGAATCAATGTGATCACAAGGTCAAAACCATAAGATGTGATCAAGGAACTGAATTCAAGAATCAAATGCTTGATACATTTTGTGATGAAAAGGGTATTACAAGACAATATAGTGCTCCCAGGACTCCTCAGCAAAATGATGTTGCTGAGAGGAGAAACAGGACACTAATTGAAGCTGTAAGAACTATATTGTCTGACTCTAAACTGCCCATCACCTTCTGGGCAGAGGCAGTCAACACTGCCTGCTATGTGCAAAACAGAGTTTTAGTAGTTAAGACACATGGTAAGACTCCTTATGAACTTTAGCACAAGAGGAACCTTTTATTGGTTTTCTCAGGTCATTGGATGTCCTTGCACCATCTTGAATACCAAAGATCATATTGCCAAGTTTGCTGAGAAATCAGATGATGGATATTTCATTGGATACTCTTCTCAAGCTAAAGCTTATAGAGTATACAATCTCAAAACAAGAGTAGTTGAGGAGTCAGCCAATGTGACTTTCAATGAACGCACTCCCGGTGTGAAAGGTTCTGGTCCGGATTGGCTGTTTGATCTCGATTTAGTTACCAACTGTTTTAACAAATCGTGTGAGAATGTTTCAGGGTCCACAGATATATTGCCTACAGGTGATTCTGATCCTAGATTTGAGCTAAGAAGACCTTCAAGCTACATATCTTCAGCTCCAGTGGTAACTAATCCTGCAAATGAAGCTTCTACCAGCACATCAATGACAAATCCTGCTGATACATCTGAGTTGCCTTCATCTTCCAGTTTTGAGGCACAAAATTCAAATGTAGGAACTTCAAATGTTGGAGAACATGGTGGTGGTGACAGTCATCAGGAATTTCTTGATGCTGAGAACCATCCCATTAAAGAAAATCTCAATGATGTCACACACTCATTGGATCAAGTTAATCTTGATAAGTGTACTACTGTAGAGGGTGAATCCTCCTTGCCAGATCAGAATTTCTCAAATTTAGATCTGTCTAAACAACTTGCTGTGATCCCTCAACTAAGGATCCATAAGTCCCACCCTTATACAAACATCATTGGAGATGTTGGTACAGGTGTAAGAACAAGAGGACAGTCTCATAATGCCAACATCTGTCTTCACTCTTGTTTCTTGTCCCAAATAGAGCCAAAGAAGATTGATGAAGCTTTAAAGGATGGAAGTTGGGTTGAAGCTATGCAAGAGGAGTTGCTTCAATTCAAGAGGTAAAAGGTTTGGAACCTATGTCCTCTTCCTCAATGAAGCTATGCAAGAGGAGTTGCCTCAATGGAAGACTACCTATGTCCTCTTCCTCAATGGAAGACTGCTTTTCAGAGATGAGACCGATACACGGATTTCAAAGTTTATCCTCTTTCATTTACTTTGTCTCAAATCCACTTCATACAAATATCTAACGGTTACCCCTCTTTCTTCTACCTGCTCCAATTTCACACCATACCTCAAACCTAATCTCTCTCAAATCGCATTTGTTCTTCACCTTTCTTCACCCTTAAGCTTTTCTAAATAGCCAACATTCAAAATAGAATAACCCTGACTTCTCCATGCAACTCAATAGGCAACACAATCAGGTTGCTTTGTTGCATTCTGAGCAAGATGATAGTTTCTCAGAGGTTTGCTGTTTTTTGGCTCTATCCAACTACTACACCTCCCTCACCATTGATCCTACTCTTTATGAGGATCATCTGCTTGACTTTTAGAGGACATGTCAAGAGGTTATCATGGATGGGGAGAACGCACTGTCTGCCACAGTGCATGTTGGAGCATATATAGTCATATATAGTGTGTCCGTCGCTTGACGAATAGTCTAGGCTTAATGTTATACACCTTGTAAACACATGAAACTGGGTCATTCGCAGGAGCATATGCGAATGAGACTCAGTCGTACGACTGAGCCATGCTAATGGACCAGTCGTGCGACTAAGAGATGCGATTGGGGCATTCGTAAGACTGAACCATAAGAATGGTCCAGTCGTACGATTGAACCATACGCATGGTCCAATCGCACGAATGGGCCCAGTCGCATCTAATATGGGCCGAAGCTTATATATACCAGTTTCAATGTCTAGAAACCTAAGGGTTGTGATAGTGTTCCCGGCGCCCAGGCGCTGCCGGATGAGAGGGGAGATCATGCTCGATCTCCCCTTGCCAAAAGTTGTAATTCTTAAGTTGTAACGAGCTTAAAATCATTATGTTTTATCAATGAAATCATTCGATTCTTGTTCGTACTATTGTTTATCTTTTGGTTTTTTATCCTTCCGTCAAGAACGTGCTCGCATGTTCAACCGATCCAGTGACTTAACAATTGGTATTAGAGCCGGTTACTGCTAGAATGATCTAACAATCACTCTATCAACCCGAGCTCTTGAGTTCTGGATCGAATTCTTGTTCGTTGACGTAAAACCCACTTCGTGTTCATCTTGTTTTGCTCAAATCTCATTGTGTGTGATGTTTATTTGTTAAAAGCGGACTCGGAATCTTCTTCAAATCATAAAAACAAATCTGGTGGTACAATTATTGTGCTGTGTCTCGTCCAAATCATCGGATTAGGGTTTTTCAGTCTTGTGGCGGCTGCAGATCTGGTTTTCTGCGTTCAGACCCGTTCATGCGATTGGGCCATGCGACTGGGCCTCATTCGCACGATTGAACCATTCGTATGGTCCATTCGTACGTCTAACCCAGTCGTATGTCCATTCGTACGAATGAACATTCATTCGCACGACTGACCCTTTCGTGTACTTCATTCGCACGACTGACCCATTCGGAGTATCCATTCGCACGAATCACCCATTCGTACGTATGTCTTCATTTATCTGTTCAAGTCGCACGAATGAGCTGTGTACCAGACCAAAAAAAAAGGAGTCTGGAACAGCTTCTTGCACGAATTTTTCCCTAAACCATTTTTATCAGTCGGGAAGCCTTCTGAAAAAGTCTGGTAAAATAAATTTTTTTGGGAAAATTATCGGGTCATTTTCGGTTCATGTTCGGGTCAATAGTGAAGATTGTCCTGGAGAGTCTATGCAAGAGTTGAGGATGAGCAAAGCACATTCACCCTGAGTTTCTTATGTCAAACAAGTTCGATGGATACCCCATTATTCGTTGGACTTCCAGAATCGGTGAATGTTGTTAGAACACGAAAGAGAGAAGAGAAGATGTCAGCTGTCGGTGCTGATTTTGTGGGGTAGTCAGGAGCATCTGACTATTCATGGCCAATCAAGTTATATTTATCCGCACAGAGAGGATTCTCATTCTTAGGGGAATCCATGTATAGAGAAATTGAAGACGCAACCAGAAAGTGATGATGTGAGCAGGTTTCTGATGATGAATCTTCGTGCATGCTGATTTGTTTGATATGTTAGCTGTGGATTGGAACCTTCAACCTTTTGCCCAATACATCGTATGAAGACGACAGGAGAGCACAATGTATATATATTGGGATATGCTAAACGTGAGGGGGAATTTCTACAGTTGGAAATGTTAAACAGGTTAGACTGTGTGAAGATTGAAGCAATGGAAAACTGGTCATGTCATTATCTGGAAAAATCAGTCATTTGGGGAATCTTACTGCTATGATGGTGTTCTGCAAAGTAAACGAAAGCTATTGTGCCTAAATTCATTTTCAGGGATATTGTGGTAACCTGACGGATCGGCAATGTTGGCTAATATGGTTGTTCGTTTGATTCTATTGGAAGCTAGAGCAAAGATTGACTGAAGATTGTAAGAGGTGTTATCTACTATTCGCAAGCAACGTCCAAGGGGAAATTTGTTGGAGCATATATAGTCGTATATAGTGTGTCCGTCGCTTGACGAATAGTCTAGGCTTAATGTTATACACCTTGTATACACATGAAACTGGGTCATTCGCAGGAGCATATGCGAATGAGACTCAGTCGTACGACTGAGCCATGCTAATGGACCAGTCGTGCGACTGAGAGATGCGATTGGGGCATTCGTAAGACTGAACCATAAGAATGGTCCAGTCGTACGATTGAACCATACGCGTGGTCCAATCGCACGAATGGGCCCAGTCGCATCTAATATGGGCCGAAGCCTATATATACCAGTTTCAATGTGTAGAAACCTAAGGGTTGTGATAGTGTTCCCGGCGCCCAGGCACTGCCGGATGAGAGGGGAGATCATGCTCGATCTCCCCTTGCCAAAAGTTGTAATTCTTAAGTTGTAACGAGCTTAAATCGTTATGTTTTATCAATGAAATCATTCGATTCTTGTTCGTACTATTGTTTATCTTTTGGTTTTTTATCCTTCCGTCAAGAACGTGCTCGGATGTTTAACCGATCCAGTGACTTAACAATTGGTATCAGAGCCGGTTACTGCTAGAATGATCTAACAATCACTCTAGCAACCCGAGCTCTTGAGTTCTGGATCGAATTCTTGTTCGTTGACGTAAAACCCACTTCGTGTTCATCTTGTTTTGCTCAAATCTCATTGTGCGTGATGTTTATTTGTTAAAAGCGGACTCGGAATCTTCTTCAGATCATAAAAACGAATCTGGTGGTACAATTATTGTGTTGTGTCTCGTCCAAATCATCGGATTAGGGTTTTTCAGCCTTGTGGCGGCTGCAGATCTGGTTTTCTGCGTTCAGACCCGTTCATGCGATTGGGTCTGAACGGGTCTGAACGCATGAATGGTTTTTCAGAAAACCAATCAGACCCAATCGCATGAACGGGTCTGAACGCAGAATACAAGATCTGCAGCCGCCACAAGGCTGAAAAACCCTAATCCGATGATTTGGACGAGACACAACACAATAATTGTACCACCAGATTCGTTTTTAAGATCTGAAGAAGATTCCGAGTCCGCTTTTAACAATAACATCACGCACAATGAGATTTGAGCAAAACAAGATGAACACGAAGTGGGTTTTACGTCAACGAACAAGAATTCGATCCAGAACTCAAGAGCTCGGGTTGCTAGAGTGATTGTTAGATCATTCTAGCAGTAACCGGCTCTGATACCAATTGTTAAGTCACTGGATCGGTTGAACATCCGAGCACGTTCTTGACGGAAGGATAAAAAACCAAAGATAAACAATAGTACGAACAAGAATCGAATGATTTCATTGATAACAACATACGATTTTAAGCTCGTTACAACTTAAGAATTACAACTTTTGGCAAGGGGAGATCGAGCATGATCTCCCCTCTCATCCGGCAGCGCCCGGTGTAACGCCCGGCAGTTTGACTTTTTGGTAGGTTATGCGACAGAGCCTCGTCGCATGGAATTGATGCGACTGGAGGTTTGATCGCATGTTATTCGGCCGATTGAAGCTCAACCGTACGATTAGAGTTCAATCACCCGATGAAGGATGAATCGCATGGAACTCATGCGACTGGAGTCCAGTCGCATGGTGTTTATGCGACTGAAGGTCCAGTCGCCCCTGGACCAGATGTGACTGGGCTGTACCTATAAAAGGAAGAGGGCAGCCTACACTCCTTCCCCATAGTCGCGAAACCAGAGAGAAGAAGGAGACAGTTCGGTCCAGGCGGGTTTCGTGAGCCAAGATCAACGTATAGCGGGTCAAATCGAAGCCCTAACCGAGGAGGCTACTAGGTGAGTTCTAAGACCCCTCTTTTACATGTTTTTGAATGATTTTGGGGCTGGAACACATCTGAAACCCTATTTTTCGAGTTTGGGTGTTTTAACCCGTGTATGTACGTATGTGTATGTGTATGGTACGTTTAGGGCTTGATCCCGGACTAGGATAGGCTTGTATGAGGTCGAGGTATGTTTCCCTATGGATTAGAGGGGCTAATTTGAGCTCAAACGAGGTCTGGAAGGGTTTGAGGGCCGAAAACCCTCGGCTGCAGTCGGGATGAACTCCATCCTGCATCAGCTAGGCCCAGTCGCCCGAATGAGGGGAGACTGGAGCTCAGTCGCCCGAATTAGGGGAGACTGGAGCTCAGTCGCCCGAATGAGGGGAGACTGGAGCTCAGTCGCCCGAATGAGGGGAGACTGGAGCTCAGTCGCCCGAATGAGGGAGACTGGAGCTCACTCGCCCGAATGAGGGGAGACTGGAGCTCAGTCGCCCGAATGAGGGGAGACTGGAGCTCAGTCGCCCGAATGAGGGGAGACTGGAGCTCAGTCGCCCGAATGAGGGAGACTGGAGCTCAGTCGCCCGAATGAGGGGAGACTGGAGCTCAGTCGTATGAATGAGGGGAGACTGGAGGCTAGTCACCTGAATGGGGGGAGACTGAAGGCCAGTCACCTGAATGAGGGGAGACTGGAGGCCACCCGAATGAAGGTCCAGTAACCCGAATGAAGGTCCAGTCACCCGAATGAAGGTCTAGTCACCCGAATGAAGGTCTAGTCACCCGAATGAAGGTTTAGTCACCCGAATAAAGGTCTAGACACCCGAATGAAGGTCTAGTCACCCAAATGAAGGTTTAGTCACCCGAATGAAGGTCTAGACACCCGAATGAAGGTTTAGCCACCCGAATGAAGGTCTAGTCACCCGAATGAAGGTTTAGCCACCCGAATGAAGGTCTAGTCACCCGAATGAAGGGCCTATCGCATGGAGGCCAGACGACTGAAGGGTGTCCATACGCCTGAATGTCCGTAGTATTATCCGACTTTCGAAAAGTGCGGACTTAGACTCAAACCCTCGGGTTTGTAGATGATGAGTTAGGCATGGATAATGTAAGACGAGGTATGATGATGAGTTGACGATGATGACGCGCATGATGTTATGTGTGAGGTATGCCTGGCGGTGCGTGTGATTGCATTGTATGTTGGATGTGTGTTATGAATGTGTGATGATGCCTGTATGGTGATGATGTATGTTTATGATTATGTGTATGTTCCTTTTATTTATTTTATGTTTGTCTTCCCTGGGCTTTGCGTTGAACATTAATGAATGAATTGAAAGTAGTATGTAACGTAAAGTGGAAGATAATGAAAGAGGAACGTAACGAATGAGTGCATGCATTAATGAACGAATGAATGAACGTAAGGCTTGCAAGCGTATGTATGAGGTGAGCGACTCTGTGACGCAACAGACTCGAACGAGATCCTCGTCACGTATCCCGGTACTGTGTCAGTCTTCGGACATGAGTCGGGGTGTGTATAACAGGCCCCGGCACAGTATCAGTCTTCGGACATGAGTTGGGGTATTGCATGAGACGAGAAAGTGAGGTGAGCAACTTTGCGTTGCAACAGACTCGGATGGAGTTCAATCCAGGGGATTGACTCGACGGGATCTTTGTGGCGTATCCCGGTGCTGTGTCAGTCTTCGGACATGAGTCGGGGGTTTGTGAGCAGGCCCCGGCACAGCATCAGCTTTCGAGCATGAGTCGGGGGTATTGCATGAGACAGGATCTAGTTGGATGAGTAGAGGATCGCATGCTCCGATACTGTGTCAGTCTTCGGACATGAGTCGGGGGTTTGTGAGCAGGCCCCGGCACAGTATCAGTCTTCGTACATGAGTCGGGAGTAGTGCGAGAGAGTGAGATGAGATGAACGAGGAACGGAACGCGTGCTCCGGTACTGTGTCAGTCTTCGGACATGAGTCGGGGGCTTGTGAGCAGGCCCCGGCACAGTATCAGTCTTCGGGCATGAGTCGGGAGTATCGCGCGAGTTGATGAATGAGAAAGGTAATTGTGAAAGAAAGAAAGTATGAATGAATGAAAGATAATGAACGTAATGAAAGCTAAAGAACGAACGAATGAAAGTAATGAACGAAGGAACATAATGATAACTTATGAAACGGGATCTTTGTCACTCGACCTCAGTAATCATGGCTGTATCCATGAAGAGGGTAAAGTGTGACCGGATCTAGATGGAAGTGAAAGATAGAGGATGCACGAAAGTAATGAACGTACGAATAAATGAAATGAACGTAAGAATGAACGTAATGTACGTACGGATGTATGTAACGAATGTATGAATGAAAGTAAGAAACGTACGAACGAAAGAAAGAGTTAAGAAAGAACGTGAACGTTAACGATGAACGGTACACGAACTAAAGCTAATGAATGAATGATGAAGATAATAATAATATTATCCACGTGTACGTATGCTGTATGATCGTATGTATGTAATAATGGTTTTGATGGAAGTAAAGTATGGTTTTAATATAAAACTAGAACTCACTCAGCAACGCTGACTTTGATGTGTTTCCAGTTGGCAGGTATGTTGCTGAGGATGGCACGAGGCGGCTACTCAGCTCTTTTGGGATGGCATTCTTTTGTTAATGTTTTTGTATTGTAATGTAGACAAACGATATTTGTAATGGGTGTTGTATTACTTTGCAAAAGCATTTATAGTAAATTCAAAGTTTCCGGTGAATGGTTTTTATTAAGTTATATTAAATGTATGTTTTATGGGTAATGACGACCAACTGTGAGGTGCCCGGGACCGGGGTCTTACACCCGGGCGCCGGGAACACTATCACAACCCTTAGGTTTCTACACATTGAAACTGGTATATATAGGCTTCGGCCCATATTAGATGCGACTGGGCCCATTCGTGCGATTGGACCATGCGTATGGTTCAATCATACGACCGGACCATTCTTATGGTTCAGTCTTACGAATGCCCCAATCGCATCTCTCAGTCGCACGACTGGTCCATTAGCATGGCTCAGTCGTACGACTGAGTCTCATTCGCATATGCTCCTGCGAATGACCCAGTTTCATGTGTTTACAAGGTGTATAACATTAAGCCTAGACTATTTGTCAAGCGACGGACACACTATATATGACTATATATGCTCCAACAAATTCCCCCTTGGACGTTGCTTGCGAATAGTATATAACACCTCTTACAATCTTCAGTCAAACTTTGCTCTGGCTTCCAATAGAATCAAACGAACAACCATATTAGCCAACATTGCCGATCCGTCAGGTTACCACAATATCCCTGAAAATGAATTTAGGCACAATAGCTTTCGTTTACTTTGCAGAACACCATCATAGCAGTAAGATTCCCCAAATGACTGATTTTTCCAGATAATGACATGACCAGTTTTCCATTGCTTCAATCTTCACACAGTCTAACCTGTTTAACATTTCCAACTGTAGAAATTCCCCCTCACGTTCAGTATATCCCAATATATATACATTGTGCTCTCTTGTCGTCTTCATACGATGTATTGGGCAAAAGGTTGAAGGTTCCAATCCACAGCTGACAATATCAAACAAATCAGCATGCATGAAGATTCATCATCAGAAACCTGCTCACATCATCACTTTCTGATTGCGTCTTCAATTTCTCTATACATGGATTCCCCCTAAGAATGAGAATCCTCTCTGTGCGGATAAATATAACTTGATTGGCCCATAAATAGTCAGATGCTCCTGACTACCCCACAAAATCAGCACCGACATCTGACATCTTCTCTTCTCTCTTTCGTGTTCTAACAACATTCACCGATTCTGGAAGTCCAACGAATAATGGGGTATCCATCGAACTTGTTTGACATAAGAAACTCAGGGTGAATGTGCTTTGCTCATCCTTAACTCTTGCATAGACTCTCCAGGACAATCTTCACTATTGACCCGAACATGAACCGAAAATGACCCGATAATTTTCCTAAAAAATTTATTTTACCAGACTTTTTCAGAAGGCTTCCCGACTGATAAAATGGTTTAGGGAAAAATTCGTGCAAGAAGCTGTTCCAGACTCCTTTTTTTTTGGTCTGGTACACAGCTCATTCGTGCGACTTGAACAGATGAATGAAGACATACGTACGAATGGGTGATTCGTGCGAATGGATACTCCGAATGGGTCAGTCGTGCGAATGAAGTACACGAAAGGGTCAGTCGTGCGAATGATTGTTCATTCGTACGAATGGACATACGACTGGGTTAGACGTACGAATGGACCATATGAATGGTTCAATCGTGCGAATGAGGTCCAGTCGCATGGCCCAATCGCATGAACGGGTCTGAACGCAGAAAACCAGATCTGCAGCCTCCACAAGGCTGAAAAACCCTAATCCGATGATTTGGACGAGACACATCACAATAATTGTACCACCAGATTCGTTTTTATGATCTGAAGAAGATTCCGAGTCCGCTTTTAACAAATAAACATCACGCACAATGAGATTTGAGCAAAACAAGATGAACACGAAGTGGGTTTTACGTCAACGAAAAAGAATTCGATCCAGAACTCAAGAGCTCGGGTTGCTAGAGTGATTGTTAGATCATTCTAGCAGTAACCGGCTCTGATACCAATTGTTAAGTCACTGGATCAGTTGAACATCCGAGCACGTTCTTGACGGAAGGATAAAAAACCAAAAGATAAACAATAGTACGAACAAGAATCGAATGATTTCATTGATAAAACAAAACGATTTTAAGCTCGTTACAACTTAAGAATTACAACTTTTGGTAAGGGGAGATCGAGCATGATCTCCCCTCTCATCCGGCAGCGCCTGGGCGCCGGGAACACTATCACAACCCTTAGGTTTCTACACATTGAAACTGGTATATATAGGCTTCGGCCCATATTAGATGCGACTGGGCCCATTCGTGCGGTTGGACCATGCGTATGGTTCAATCGTACGACTGGACCATTCTTATGGTTCAGTCTTACGAATGCCCCAATCGCATCTCTCAGTCGCACGACTGGTCCATTAGCATGGCTCAGTCGTACGACTGAGTCTCATTCGCATATGCTCCTGCGAATGACCCAGTTTCATGTGTTTACAAGGTGTATAACATTAAGCCTAGACTATTCGTCAAGCGACGGGCACACTATATATGACTATATATGCTCCAACAGTGCAAGGGAGGACAGTCTTCATCACTCCAGCCATCATCAACACCCATCTTCAGCTAGATGATGAAGAAGGTGAACTGTCTTTCCTAAAGAAAGCTATTAACTATTCCTTTGAGCAGATGGGCTATGAGGGAGATTTCGCTGTAAAGACCTTCAGGAAAGGGAAGGTCTCATCCCGGTGGAAATACCTACTCCATATAGTGATTCACAGCTTGTCTAACAAGCATGGTGGGTGGGACCAGATTACTGAGGATCTCTCCTTCATAGTTCATGGAATGGTGCAAGGGGTCAAGTTCAGGTACTCTCAATTTGTATATACAAACTTGCTTGCTAACTTGGACTCCTTAGAATAGTATATGTTTCCGAGATATGTTCAACACATTCTCAATTATGAACTTGGCTCACAGTTGAGGGAAACAAATAATATTCTTAAATTGGGACAAATGAAGCCAGGCATCTTTAAGATTATGAAGAAGCCAACTGTAGGTTTCTCAGGGGTAGAAACAGCCCTTGTCCCCAAAATGTTAGAGCTCATTGCTCAAGGTGACAACCTAGCAACACAAGCTAGTATTAAACCTACACCTATCATCTCCTTACCCTAAAAAAGACCCCATATAACCCACACTTACCAAAGAAAATCTAAACGAACCCCTACTCAAGTTAGTGAGCCTGTGCAGGCCCCCATACACTCACCCATATAGGAAGAAGTGGATACTAGAGCTCTCACTTCTCCTGAGGAGCAAACCACTCCCATCTCTTCAAGAATCAGTGCTGATGTTCCTCATGATCAGCCTGATGAGCTCATAAGCCCAACTGCCTTAAGCCTTCACTCTGAGTCTCAATACTTAATTGAACAACCTTCAGGGGACAGTTACCATCCCCAGCCTTTGGACTTAAATAACCAATTTCCTAACCTTGAATTCTACACTGATGAGGACTTAGGCTTCAGTGAGCACCATTAATCTCTCTACTCATCACCTACTCAAAGAGAGAGGAGTGCTTCTAAATTCCCTATGTCTACCCCACATCAGTCACCCATTGCTGAGGTGGGTCCTTCTAAACCTGTTCAGGGGATCCATATGGAAAAGGCTCTCACTTCTGCAAGTGATTACATCATTAAGACCTCAACCATGGCAACTCAGCCCGTTGACACTTCATCTGAGGCTGTCAATGAGTAGAGGAAATCCAGCAGCCCAGAATACCAAGCTGGTGATGAGAGTGAGGACTTAAGTCTAATTCTCTCATCCCCCCATGATTCTTCTGATGAAGATGAGGGGAATCTGAGACTAAAGGTGCAAAAACTATCAAAACATGCACCTACTTAGTCTTAAAGGTTAGTCATCTTGAATCTCAAGTGACTAGCTTAACTAAGAGGGTCAATGATCAGCAACTTGAGATATCTTATCTCAAGGAAAAACTAGCTGGGAGACCTTTAAAAAGAGCTCAACCAGGAACACAAGAACCTGTGGATGTGATTGACCTAACTCCTAGCTCACCTATACAAGAGGGTGATGCTACCAAAAAGGGGAAGAAAGTCATTACAATCACAGAACCTAGGAGTTCTTCTAGGAGTATGGACATTGAGGACTCACCATCCTCTCTTGTAATTGTACCTGCTCAGCAACCTCCTCAAGTTCACATTGATGTAAACTTCCTAGACTACTTGTTTCAGAGTCTCTTTGGGGAGGGTATACCAAGGTCAATGCCATTTGATATCAGAGCCATCATCCTTTATGAGCCATCTACTCAAACAACTCAGCCTCAACAAGCTAGTAGGTTGGCTTAGGTTACTCAAGAAGCTGAAGAAGATAGACCAAAGCAATCAGGTTATGTCATTGGTCAACTGGATGTTGAGGCAGACCCTGAGATTAGCTTCAAAGGGAAACCTTGACTGAAGGCCCAGTGATAGAGCTTGAGAGCCCTGTCTTACAATCAATTAATGAAGTGACAGTGACTGAAACACCTGTCACAACAACAACTACTTCAGCAACTCAACCCCTCAGTGAAACACCTGCTGGTGAAGGTGTATCATAGTCTCTCTCTGGCCAGAGATTGGATGCTACACCAAGCAATGAAGGCCAAAGCTCTCTCCACCCTGAGTCATAAAGGTCTGTGGGTGATAAAGGGAAAAGGGTTCTAACCCCTGAGGAGATTGAGGAGGAGGAAAGAGAGAGAAAGAGGAAGCTAAGGGGAGTAAGTTCCACTGGGTCTTCAAGCTTCATGCAAGCTGTAATCAGGGCTACCCCCAAACCAAACACTCAAGATGATAAGTTGAGGGTAGTCAGGATTACTTACTTACAGACCAGGAATTATGACATAGATGAGATTATCTCTCTCCCCTTAGAGGAATTAAATGATCTGGCTGACATGAAAATGTCAAGAGAGAGGAAGGAAGCTGAAGATGCAAGAATTCTTCTTAAGAACAAAGAGAAGAAAATACAACAAAGGCTATACAAGCATGTTCCCACTCTCTCACCAGTTCAAGAAAGCCCTGTGCAAGAGGCTGTGGCTGCTACATAAGAACCTCAGGTAGATAAAGAAATAGATAGACAAAGGATGATAAACTACCTGAGTGCCACAGGCTTCTACCAGGCAGAAGTACTTCTTCCCTTGTCCTATGAGTACATTGAGTTTGAGTATCTCAAACAACTTGAACTTCAAGTACTCAAAGAAAAAAAGTCAACAAAGAAAAAGCTAAGGGAAGAAGCTGCAAAGTCAAGAGCTCTCATTCAGAAGAACTTGAAAAAGTCTGTTGATAGACAAAGAATGATGAGCTTCTTGAAGCTGTACGGATTCTTCAGAAGGAGACTTGGCCCTATGTCTCTATCCACTATGGATGAACATATCAGGGTAATCAAGCAGAAGATCAAGAGTGGAGAGCTTGTTGACTTACACACTCCTCCAAGTCAAGCTCCACCTGAAGTAGAGGTTAAGTTTGAACAACATGAGACAACACAAACTGAACCTCCTGCTTTATCTTCTGATCCATGGCAGGGTTAAAGACCAGCCTCTTCATCTATTGACCCATATCAAGGTCAAAGGCCAGCCTCATCATCTGACCCATAACAAGGTCAAACTCCCTCTTCTTCTGAACCTGTGAGGGAGGAACACCTAACTAAAGAAGACATAGCTGATCTATAAGGTGCTGCAGGCCAGTCTTCTCAGTTAAAGACTACAAAGAGGAAGAAGAGGATGGCTTCTAAATCAAAGTCAAAGAAGAAGAAGAAGTCAAAATCAACCTTCTTTGATCCTAAACGTGAATCAGAACATCCTAAGGAAGTGCAAGAAGAGGAAGCCCAATCACCTTCAATTCAAATGGCTCCTCTTGCATCAGGAAGACCCATCTTATCCTGGACTTATTCAACTAATCCAGAGAGGTGGCATGTAGTCAGAGATCAAGGTGAAGAGAATGTCTACTCTTGGGAAGACCTCTTCAACTTACCTCTGCATGATCTTTTTGACATGAGAAGATACTTCTTAAGTCTGAGTGATCCTAACCTTCTAATGAAGAAAAGAATGGTCATAATCATGTTGAGGACTCTGAACAGCTGAATATCTTCACGTGTTTTGGTAGCATCAGCCTAGGGGGAGTTTGTAAGGATTCCTATAAGTCTGATGCAGCCAAAACACTCCAAGTCTTCCTGCATGCTGCACAGAAGAACATGAAGTAGAAATGCTTTGGAAGTTTTACACTTCATAAAATATTCTAAGTGTAAAATCTTCCGAAGCCAAGACCAATATCTTCCGAAGCCAGAAATGAAGTCTTCCGAAGCTTCAAAGAAAAAGTCTTCCGAAGCCAAAGAACCAAGACAGATTCTTCTGAAGACTTTTTTTCACACATGCTTTTATCTGATGTACTTTTTCTATAAAGCTGAACCACTTTCCGCTGCCACTCTGATTGGTCACCAACTTGCATGAGTTGGTGAAAAGGTCCATGCTTTAGGAAAACTGTACATTGAGGTCTTGAGTCTGTGCTTTCTACTTTATGTACCTTTATCCTTTTTGTAATATATTAGAACGTGAGCTATGGCATGTCATAGTCACCTGTCAAAAGGCAATCTACCTTTGACTCTACATTTGATTTTGTAGTTGTCTAATCTTATGTATCCAGCTGGCTTTCATAGTATGGCCGGCTTTAGGTTGTAGTATATAGTGTCTCAAGTCATGTAACTTAGTATGTATGCAGATGCTTATGTTTGAATACTTGTAACTTTGAACTTGAGAAGCAATATACAGCATCCTTGAAAAACCAACTACTTGTGTTGTTATCTTGTTCTGTTTCTAAGTTTACTTGTGTTCTTTGCATTATCATAACCAGTTCCCTATTTGATCTGTTAAGTGTTCTTATACACTCTCCTTATTGTGTTGCTGTGTTGTAAGTGCTACCATTCACCGGTCCTGCATAATATGATTCCTGTGATGTACTCAGACCAGACGGGGCTCTTTCAGAATTACGATTATACTGGTTTTAGTGTACAACAGTTGTGGTACCAATATTTAAGTCCGGTTCAAATGAGCTTGGACCTACAGCTTAGTCAACCTGAAGGCTTCAGTCCACCAAATGATAATGACACCGAAGATCCAACAACAAGACGTGTACAACCACCGAGACATCCAAAGCCAGTTGGTTGTGGCACCGGTGGCTGTCTGATCCGCTATCCGCATAGGGATTAAAACAATATATTTAAATATACTGTTTTATTAAATATATTACCTTATGTAATCCGAGTTTCCCAATAGCGGATTATAAAATATTTAATGAAATTGTTTTTTCTATGTTTGTAATAAAATTGTTTTATGAAATATATTACTTTCTTCAAAACCCATGTTATAGTGTCATAATGGAGTGTGTCATAATAGAGTGTGATAATGGAGTTGCAGACTTTGTTTTTACCGTCTGCAAAACCCATGTGATTGTTTTATGAAATATATTACCGTCTGCAAAATTGTTTTTTCCTAATTGTTTTTCCCAATGGGGTTGCAGACTTTGTCTGATTATGTCATAATGGAGTGTGATAATGGAGACTTTGTTTGCGTCATAATGGTGTGTCATAATGGAGTGTGTCATAATGGAGTGTGATAATGGAGACTTACTGTAGAGTTGCAGACTTTGTTTGATTGTGTCATAATGGAGTCAATCACATGATTCAATCAAAACCCATGTGATATTTCAGTCAGTATCACTGCTAAAATAATGTGGATTGCATGTGATGTTGCAGACTTTGTTTGATTATGCATGTGATGTTGCAGACTTTGTTTCATTATGGGTAGAGTTGCAGACTTTGTTTGATTGTGGGTAGAGTTACAGACTTACTGTAGCAACATATTGTATAATGCTTCAATATAAAATGACATTTTCATGATATCAATTAGCATTAAAATGTGTATAATAAGTAATAAACAAGTATGTTTCATGTGTTTGAAATAACTGAATGATATATGGACCTAAAGTGAGGGTTAAATTTATTTTAAATTTTAATAAGTAACATAAATATATACTAAATATATACTAAATAATTACTAAGTTAATATTAAAAAAACTTAAACATTAAAGTGAGGTTAAATTTAGTTTTAAATTTTTTTATTAATTTTAAATTTTACTAAGTAAAATTTTATAGTAGCATTAAAAAAAGTAAACATTAAAAAATTTCATATTTAATTCTGTCCATTACTATATATTAACAAATAGAACCATATTATAAATGGGTTAGACACTCAGCTTAATTGGCTGGGTGTACGCATGAGTACAAAAGTGACCTGGGTTCGATACTGGCCAGGCTCTCCAATTTTTTGTAAGTGTAATCCGCCATTAGTTATAGCGGATTAGGAAGAAAATTTTTTTTAAGTGTAATCCGCCGTTAGTAAAAGTTAACGGGAGTTAACATGGGTTAAACTTGGGGTAAAGTTTTGTCCTAATCCGCTATTCTTAATAGCGGATTATGTGTGGGGTGTTAACCGGGTTCTGTGTTGTCAGTCTGAGTGTCAGACTATTTCAAAACTTTTCTCCTAATCCGCTATTGCTATCAGCGGATACACCGATTTTCTTTTTTTTTTTTTGACTTCCCCAATAACCTAATTTATTTTATAATATATACCATTTTTAAAATACTATGAATACTATGAATAAAATGATGATAGAATTGATTGAGGTTTACAAATTTTGAGAGGCTTTTGTCGTTTTTACCCTTCCGGCGGTGTAATGTTGATCGGAGGTGGCACGCCGATGGTTAGTTCTAGGGTGGAGAGAAAGAGTTTAAAGAGGAGTAGAGAGAAGGATTCAATAGAAAGAGAGGGCTGGGTGGGATTTATATTTTTTATTATATTTTATTAATTTTAGTTAGTTACATAAATCAACCTTAGACTTTGTAATTTATATAAATAGTCCTCATGATGTTTAATGACTAAAACGCCCATAAATTTAACATAAAAACTAACAGAATTAATGTGAAGGACTGAAACCATTAAAAAATATAAACCACAGTGTATGATATGTCAAAAGATTTCTTTTTTGAATTAAAATGATTAAAATGATCAAAACTCAGGGACTAAAAACGAAATTTACTCTTAAAAAACGTTTGAGGTGCCACATGTCGTGACATCAGACTTTTTTATTTTAATTCTTCTGCATATTTCTTCTAATAAATAATAATAGTATATATAGTAATTATATCATTTAAAACATCCTCATATTAGAAAAATAGATATTTTAAAAAATAAAACCAATTTGTTTATTAAAAAATACAATTTATAGAAAGTAAAAGATATAAAAAATTTCTTAAACATTAAAAAAAATATTTAAACAATTTTTTTAAGTTTTATAAGGATGATATTTAAAAAAATGAATATATGTAAAAAAAACAAAATGTTTTAAAAAACTACGAAAATATTTTTATAAAATGAACGTTTGACATGATATTATTGTTGTTTGACTTGAAGTACTTGTACGTAACTCAATCATATCTTATCTGAAATATTGATTTTTAATTTTTAACTTTTTTATAAACTATTTAATATTTTATTTATTCAATCGATGTAATACAATCGGTACTAGACTAGTGACTTATATTCCTTAGTTTATTAATAAGTTTTTAAAAGACAGGATAATTTAATATATGAAATATAATATTTCATCTAATAATTAATATAATTTGATCTTTTATTAAAGGATCTGATATCTAAACACCCCCATTATAAATCAACACTCCCTGAATTCTATACGGATTGTAGAGCCTTACATGAGGCGTGTAAAATCTCTGTTAATCCCTTGAACTTTTCTCATATTTACTGTCGAAATTTGCTCTATTCGTCATATAGGACAATATGGGTTGTATAAGAAGTCGTATATGACTATATGAGGTGTATCACCCTCTGATAACCCCGCTTGATTTTTTTTATTTTTTAGTGTTGTCGACCTATACGACTCATACAGGGCTATACGAGAGGCATAAAATGTGTTGATTTATAAGGGTGTGTGTGGATACCTTATTCTAACTATAAAACCCACTGAGATATTAATATCTTTCTATTGTTGTGAATTCTTTGCAATTGCTATTAAGTTTTTAATTAAGTAACCTAAATGAAACAAATATTAAACTTAGTTACTATCTAGTGATTACTTTTAAAAATTTACATGCTTAAGATAATTATGATAATAAAGTTATTAGATAGTAATTAAGTTTCATGATTATTTCATGTAATTAGGTTTTTCATTTGGAACAATCATTAAAATTATACGATAAAGAAACAATAACAAAAAACCTTAAGTGGTTTTATAGTTGCAAACAAGTATATAATGTGAGTTTTTCGAAGCTTTAAACTAATTATTTTACTTAAACAAGTATTAAGTTTTTAATTAAGTAACCTAAATGAAACAAATATTAAACTTAGTTACTATCTAGTGATTACTTTTAAAATTTACATGCTTAAGATAATTATGATAATACGTTTATTATGTCTTGAAGAACACTCAACTATGAACTATGTAACCACCGTTTGCTGGTACACCTTATTCACCGTCCTCTCCATTGATATCTTCAAGATTCTCATATTGAATTTGAAGAAAGAAAGAGATGAGAGAGGAAAAGAGAAGTAGAGAGAAGATGTTGTGAATGAAGAACGGGAAATAAAGAAAGATAAGAAAAAGAGACGAGAGAGCACATACGTCCTGTGAGTCGCCAAAACAAAGAGAAATGAAACTATAGCATCACATATGGTGTATCATCGAAGAAAATCGGAACACATATGACGCATCAACAACTTGTACCATAGGCTATAACCATTGTACTTTACTATACATCTCGTTAATAATTGTTGTTTTATATAGTTTGATAAATCCATTAGATGGGTTATGGATAGGGTGTTCATCGAACCGAATCGAGTCGAATTCGAGTTAATCGAATCGAATAAGTCGAATAATTCGAATTCGAAAAATCAAAATCGAATTCGAATCGAACCGAATTCGAAAATTTCAAACTGGACTCGAATTCAATTCGTATTAAAAAAAAGTTCAAATTGCGAGTCGAATTCAGATCGAATTTGAATTTATTTGGTTCGTATTTAATAAAAAAATATTTAATCAATTAGCATTTTTAAAATTCATTTGACAAATCAAAATTTTCAAATGCTTAAAATATATGAAATATTATAAGTTTCAAATAAACCAAAATGTATGAATCAGACTTTAATATTTTAGATTATCTATTTTTTAAAACTTTTAATTTTTAATTTCTCATATGCATATTCCTAAATTAATATACAAATTAAAGAAATGCATGTGTGTGTATTTGTAATTCGAATTTCAAATCGAATCGAAAATCTCAAATTCGCAATTCGATTCGAATTCGATAATTAGACCTCGAATCGAATCGGATTCGAATTTGAAAATTCGAATCGAATTTCGAATCAGTGACTTTTGACTAGAATCGAATCGAATTTCGAGTTTTTCGAATCCGATTCGAATATTGAACACCCCTAGTTATGAAATACTATTAGATGGATTATTACTTGCGTAATTATCTTTTCAAACATTTTTCTAATAGCAGAGTAATAAAAATTGATTGTTATAATCATTGAAACAAAACGGAACAAGAATAACTAAAGTCTTCTCTAAACAATTTATCAAGTTTAGGTAAAACGAAAAGAATACTAATTAACAAAAATCGTTTGCTGTACCCTTACCTAGAGGTGCACAAACCGGTTTTTTTTTTGAACCCGGGTCGGGTCGGACCCGGTTCGGGTTCGGTCAACGTTTTGGAAACCGGTTTTTGACCAAGAACCGGTTCGGGTCGGAACCGGTTTTCAACCCTATAAAACCCAACCCGGTTGGAACCGGTCCGGGTTGGAACCGAACCGGGCCGGGTCCAAAAACCGGTTTGAAAAACCCGGTTTTTTTTTTTTTTTTTTTTTTTACCTTCTAATTAAATTATATACAAATTAATTACAAATTTTGATTAATTAAAAATTATTAGAGTAGATTAATTATATACGATTGGACGCGTTTTTATTTTCATTTTGTAAACAATTAATACGAGTTTTATACAAACAATTATATACGATTGATTGTACGCGTTTTATTTTCTTTTTTATTTTATATACGATTGTCTCAAAGTTTTTATTTTCATTTTAATAAGTAAACAATTAAACCAAAGAAAACAAAATATATATATTACGAAAAATAAACAATAAAAATTACATTAAAATTAAACCAAAGAAAACAAAATATACATATTACGAATACAAGTTTGTCTAATCTAATCGTCTTCGTCGGTTTGTGTGCCAATGCGTTGAGACAAATCATAAGCGAGTTCTTCGTCGGATAGCGGTGAGGATCGTCCGGTTTGTACCTCGTGCTCGTGTATTTCTTCTTCAATCGGTGTTTCTTCTTCAAGGTTTGATATGTGTTGTCTTCGTTCGGCCGCATCTAAGTGGTCCTTTAAACAAATACACATCTCTAGCGATGTTGGAGTTAATCTTGTTCTTCTAATCGATAAAACCCTGCCACTAACAGAAAATGCAGACTCCGAAGCTACCGTGGAAGCTTGGACGGTTAGTAAATCACGTGCCATGGCGGATAGGACCGGAAATTGTGATTCCTTTCCTTTCCACCATGTCAGAATATCAAATTTCAAAAATTCATCGGGAGACATAGTGGCTAAAAAATCGGTTCCCATATATCTCCCGAGTTCGCTACTTGGGGTGTTACCCCTTTGACGTTTACTGTTTTCATTTCTCAAAGTGTTGTATAAACTAATCATCGGGTCTCTACTTGAGCTCGACGAACTCGATTCCACGTTCGATTGTCGGTGGATGTTTGATGTTGCACCATATTTTTCAACATAAACATTAAACAATTTTTTAAAAGTTTCATTAAATATTTGTTTTGTATTAACATTAAAAAATGGATCATAATCATGTAAATCTAAATCATAAGTTATCTCATCTATTAAAGTTTCTACCCCCGAAACATTTAAACACGGGTCGAGTGCGGCGGAACACGTAAAAACCGGGGGTAGTTCAATGAAATATTTTTTAAATTTTTCTTTCATCGGCGCTACCATTGCCGAAAACATTTCGTTTCTTTCTTCATATTCACTTAATTTATGGGTCATTAAATAAATTTGATGAAGCGTTAGACAACTTGTCGGATAATAAACCCCCGACAATTTTGTAGTTGCGTTTTTAAAAAGCTCTAAAAATTGAGTTATTTCTTGAATATATTCCCAACCCTCTAACGGAAACGGAACAACCCGACCCCGCATCGCAAGACCATCGTGGAAAACATGAAGCGTTTCTTTTTGACGTAAAGCACTATTAAACATTTTCCAAGTCGAATTCCATCTAGTCGGGACATCCCAATTTGGTCCTAAACAAATGGAATTCGTATCGTGACACATTTTTCTATAATTAACATACCTTTTTCTACTAGTTTTAAAAACGTCACGTAACATGTTTTTGAAAGACGTTTTAAAATCTTCCACTTCAGGAACGCCAAGACCATCTTGCACAACTAAATTAATAATATGTGCAACACATCGTGAATGAAAAAATACGCCGTCACAAACCGTTTATATTTTATTTTCAATTTTTCGACGGCGGATGTGTTGTTCGAGGCGTTATCAAATGACATTGAAAAAATTTTGTTTTCTAATTTATACGTTTTGATTACATAGTCTAAAATTTGAAAAAGATTTTCACCGGTATGCGGATATCCAAATAATTCAAACGCAATCGTACGTTTCATCATTTGCCACGAACTTGGATCTATCCAATGGGCCGTGACGCAAAGGTACGATTCCGGTAAACCGTGTGGGGCGGACCAAACGTCGGTAGTTAAGTTCACACCGGTTTGTAAATTTTCAAATAAAAGCTTTAAATCATTTTTGCTTGTTTCCAAAGATTTAAACAATCACGTCTAAGAGTGGTGCGACTTACGTGAGTGTAGCGTGGTTGAAGAGTTTCTTGAATCAATTTTGTTAACCGAGGGTTGTCGAAGTGATCGAACGGCAATCCTTCTTGAATTACAAACTTTGCCATTCTATCTCGAACCATATCTACGTTGAAGTTCCATAAACCACCATCGTTTCCGATTGATGTTTGCCCTTGACTCGGTGTACTTTTCAAAGACTTGCACCATTTGGTCATATGATTTTTCAAAGTCGAGTTTGAATCCGACTTGAAAAACGAACCACAAGCCTTGCATCGAGCTTTTTGTTGACCATTCGACATTTCGCATAAGTCGAAATTACACCAAATCTCTTGGTTTCTCGTTGTTGAAAGAATTCTAACAACGGTAGCGGCACTTGAGGATCCACCGGTTGGAACCGAAGATTCAGAAGCCATAATTCAATAGATTGAGAGAATAGAAAGTTGAGAGTGAGGAGCGTTTTTGCGTTTTTAAGCACGTTTTCGAGCGTTTTTGAAGTTTTGAGTGTTGTGACTAAACCATTACACCCACTACCTATTTATACTATCATATAAGGGCAAAATGGTCCAAAAAATGTTGAAAAAACGGTCCCAAACGGCTATATAACGGCTATAGAGCCGTTTTAAAACGGTCAAAAAAAAAAAAAACGGGCAAAACCGGTTTGGAACCGGGTTTTCTGAACCGGTTTTCAAACCGGGTTGAGTTGGAACCGGTTTGGAACCGGTTTGGGCCCAAAAACGCAGAGAACCGGTCCGGAACCGGTGGTTTTTTTCCGGGTTTGAACCGGTTTGGGTGTTTTCCGGGTTGGAACCGGTTTCGGGTCGGGTCGGGTTGGCGGGTCGGGTTGTGAAACCGGTTTTTATGTGCACCACTACCCTTACCCCTTCAGATTTAGCCCAAGTGTGTCACCTTCCACTTTAGATTTAGCCCAAGTGTGCCTCTTGCTTCTTTAAGATTAGCCCAATTGATGTTTCTTTTAAGAGTTAATTTCAATTTTACTATTTAAGTTTTGATAAAAGTAATCATTTTTTTTAAATATTAAATAAATCAATTTAACTCCAAATGTTTCATAAGTTGTTTCGGTTTAATCATTTCACAACAATTTCACGAGAAAGACTAGTGATCATTCATTCTGGAGTAGATCCGGGTTACGCTTGAGTGAACCATAGGGACCACCCTTATAAGTTCTCAAACTTGGGCCCAAAGTTGTTATATGGGCCGATCCTAGTAATTAGAGTTGCAAAAAAAAAACCCGGGTTCTCGACCCGACCCGGTGAACCGGCCCGAACCCGAACCGGTTTGGAACCGGATATAAGCCAGACCGGTTCAAACCCGGAAAAAACCGGTGGTTTGGGACCGGTTTGGGTGTTTCTTGGGTGAAACCGGTTTGGAACCGGTTTTGGGCCAACCCGGTTTAGGAGCCGGTTCAAGAAAACCGGCTTGGAACCGGTTCGAACCGTTGGAATTTTTTTTTTCAAACGGTCATATAGCCGTTTGAAGTCCTTTTTGACCGTCTTTTTCAAGTTTTTTAACCATTTTACCCTTATGTGATAGTATAAATAGGTAGTGGGTGTAATGGTTTAGTCACAATACTCAAAAGCTCAAAAATATGCTTAAAAACGCAAAAACGCTCACTCACTCTCAACTTTCTATTCTCTCAATCTCTTGAATTTTATATAATGGCTTCTGAATCATCCGTTCCAACCGGTGGATCCTCAAGTGTTGCTACCGTTGTTAGAATTTTACCAACAACGAGAAACCAAGAGATTTGGTGCATTATGCGAGATATCGAATGGTCAAAATAAAGCTCGATGCAAGGCTTGTGGTTTGTTTTTCAAGTCGGATTCTAACTCGACTTTGAGAAACCATATGACCAAATGGTGCAAGTCTTTGAAAAGTACACCGAGTCAAGGCCAAACATCAATCGGAAACGATGGTGGTTTATGGAACTTCAGCGTCGATATGGTTCGAGATAGAATGACAAAGTTTGTAATTCAAGAAGGATTACCGTTCGATCACTTCGACAACCCTTGGTTAATAAAATTGATTCATGAAACTCTTCAACCACGCTACACTCACGTAAGTCGCACCACTCTTAGACGTGATTGTTTAAATCTTTGGAAACAAGCAAAAAATGATTTAAAGGTTTTGTTTGAAAATTTACAAACCGGTGTGAACTTAACTACCGACGTTTTGGTCCGCCCAAACGGTTTACCGGAATCGTACCTTTGCGTCACCGCCCATTGAATAGATCCAAGTTCGTGGCAAATGATGAAACATACGATTGTGTTTAAATTATTTGGATATCCGCATACCGGTGATAATTTATTTAAATTTTAGACTTTGTAATCAAAACATATAAATTAGAAAACAAAATTTTTCAATGTCATTTGATAACGCCTCTGTTGGATCATGATAAGGCTGGTGCAACCAAATTCACTTCATAGTCACTTTTTGGTACTACATCAAAGGGCTTCCGAAGTCAAGCAAGAGATCTTCCGAGAGTCTAAGGAACAACAGCTGAAGACATCTTCTGAAGGCAAAAGCTGAAGTCAACTACCGAAGACAAAGTCTGATGAAAGAGCTGAAGACAAAGTCTGATAGCTTCCGAAGACAGTCTGATGAAAGAGCTGAAGACAAAGTCTGATAGCTTCCGAAGACAGTCTGATGAAAGAGCTGAAGACAAAGTCTGATAGCTTCCGAAGACAGTCTGATGAAAGAGCTGAAGACAAAGTCTGAAAGCTTCCGAAGACAAAGTCTGAAAGCTTCCGAAGACAAAGTCTGATGAAAGAGCTGAAGACAAAGTCTGCTTCCGAAGACAAAGAAGACTCCAAGCTTCGGAAGAAGTAGTCTTCCGAAGTATAAGTGCCTTCGGAAGAAGTTATTCTTCCGAAGCACTTTATCATTCGGAAGACAATGCTATGTCCAGCAGATAAAGGTATGGTCCCTGTCAGTCCGCATGCAGACCTCTGACACCGCATGGGTGACACAGCATGGGTTCTTCCTAAAGGACCATGCTGTTGACCATACTTTATTCTACTGCTCACCTTTTGATGATAGTACATGTTACCAACCTTAGTTGGCAGCATGGGTAAGCCAGGGACATGTCCTGACTACCAACTCTCAGGCATGCAAAATGTCTGAAAGACCTCACCTAGAATCTTGTAGTATAGATGTAAGGTTAGAGGTGTCCAGCTGGAATCAAAGTATTCCCGGCTGTAGGTAGTATTATATATATCTTCTCCCTGTAACTCTTTAGAAGTGATTTTGAGTCCAAGCGTCTTGTAATCCTTTGAGTTGAGAAGCAATATATAAAAGTACCTTGAAAATTACTTGCTGTGTTAATTTTCTTACTGCTTGTTACTTGTTATATTGTGATCAACTCTTCCTAAAGACTGCTTGCCGAGTGTTGATTCACAGTGAGTTGAGAGAGAAACCACCCGAAATCGATCCTGCAATTGGTATCAGAGCTCCAGGCTCTTGATTGTGAGATCTTACCATCCTAATCAACCTGTTTTTCACTCCTCACCACAATCCACTCACTCAAATGGCCGCTCTCTCCAAGGCTGATATGGAAACTGGTACCTTGACCAAGTCCCCCATGATCACCCCTGAAGACTTTGACACATGGTGTATCAGGATGGAAGGCTTCATTAAGTGTCAAGATTCAAGGATGTGGGACTCCATTGTCAATGGTCCTTTCATACCAAGCACTACATCTGCCACTGGTAATCGCATCATTCCAAAAGATGTTGATGATTACTCAGAGGAAGATAGGAAGAGAATAGAGCTAGATCAAAGGGCTATGACTTGTCTCCAAACTGCTCTTCCCAACTCCGTCTACAGACGCTTCAAGAAGTGCAAGACTGCTAAAGATTTATGGGAAGCTTTGAAGCTAATGTATGAGGGATCCAAGGAAACTCAAGAGAACAAGAAAGATCTCTTGAAGCAGCAGTTTGAGAACTTTACTTTCAAGGCTGGTGAGACCTTGACTCAACAATACTTCAGGTATGTTGAGCTAGTAGATACTCTGGCGGATATTGGAGTAGCTCTTGAGAACAGAGACATAGTTAGGAAGTTCATGTCTTCTCTTCCTAAACTATGGACTCACTACTGTGTTGTCATCAAGAGAACTTCGGACCTTAAGACTCTTTCTCTTACAGAGTTGTATGGTATCCTAAGTGCATTTCAGATGGAGATGAACATGCAGAACTCCTCTGATCACTCCAATAACCAACTGAGTTCAGCCCTTCATGTGGTTGAAAGGGAAAGCATAGAACCACAGCATCCCTTGCTATGCTACCCTGACAACTCATATACTGGACCCTTCATTACTCTACCTGAGACTCCAAAGTCTCAAAAGGTTCAACACAACTCCTTTCAGGATAGTTGTGCCTTTGTCTCTGGAAGTGGACACTCTGGGGATTTTCAATACTGCTTTGATGATCTTGAGTGCTTCAATCCAGATGATGTGGAGTACATGGACATTGTCCAGCAGATGGCTCTTTTAACTTACAGAGCGAACAAGTTCTTCAAGAGAACTGGAAGGCAATTCCCTCAAAACCCAGTCAACAGCAAGTTTGGGTTTGATAAGAGCAAAGCAAGGTGCTACAACTGCAACCAACTTGGTCACTTTGCTAGGGAATGCAAGGCTCCCAAGAACAACCCGGGAACCCCACAGGCCTCCACACATCCCACTGCCCCCAAACATGAAGAAAAGTCAACTGAAACAGCTGCTGTTGCTCAGGAAGTTGACTGGAGCTTCATGGTACAGGATGTGACTCCCGCTCAAGCACTCATGGCCGGAACAGATGATGATCAGGTATATGAACATCTTTGTACTGCTGCCTGTATTGCTAAAGTTAAATTGTATAAGGATTACATTTCGGAAATCAGATCTGAGGTTGAGTCTTTAAATGTGCTAAAATCTGACTTTAAAAGAGCTGAATCTGACTATCAAAAGAAAATTGATGAGTTAGAGAAAACTGTGTCTCTTTTAAAACATGAAAAGACTAATTATAAGACTCAAATCAAAGATCTGATCTCCAAACTTTCTGAAGTTCAAGCCCAGTTAGTCACAGCTGAGGCTCAGGCCAGGAAGCAAGCTATTGCTGAGCAAAGCTTCCAAACTATTCTTGCATCAACCTCTCATTCCAAAATGTTTTATCAAAACAAAGAAGGGTTGGGAACCAGTGAAATAGCTCCACCACACTCTTATGAGTCTATAAGACTACCTAGATGTGGTACTGAAGAGCAAGAGGTTCCAACTGCTGACCCTTCTCCATTGGAACTAGAGGATGAAGCAAAAATAGTGGCCTCCACAGGGGAGAAACAGGAGGATACACCCATCTCCACCTGTGATGACCAAATCCTGACCACCAAGGCAAGAAGAAGCAGAGCTAAAGCTGCTAGAAGGACTGCTAAGAAGGTTGCAGAGTCCAAGCTTAAGTTTGACCCTAAGCAAAAGGGTGTCTTCATTTCTGCCGGATTTCAAGTGGTAGGTACTCCTGATTCAGGAAAGGAGTGTAGTACCAGCACTCCTGTCCTACTGAAGAATCAGAAGTTGAAAGGGAAAGTTGCTGATGAAGAGAAGAAACCCAAGAAACAGCAACCTGCAAATTCCCAGAAGACTAACATTGCATGCATAATGTGTGGCTTGCACAACCACATGGCTAAAGATTGTTACTACAATCCAGCAAGCACACATTATGCAAATAATGTTAGAAAAGAAGTAGTCAGAGAAGGTTTCTCAGTTGGACCACTTCAAAAGGTCCAAATGATGAAAAAGGGAAAGTTGGTCTCGGAAGCCAAGTTGCTTTCGGAAGAAACTGCCTCTTCCGAAGGGAAAGTGGCTTCGGAAGCCAAACCTTCTAAGGTTCGGAAGAACAAGAAGGGTCCCTTGAAACCATCTCAGAAGAAGACTACTTCGGAAGAAAAGGTGGTGAAATCTTCTTCCGAAAAGAGAGAAGCTTCGGAAGAAGACCATGCTGCAAAAGCTTCAACAAGCTCATCTTCAAAGATCAACCAAAGGATGGATTGGAAGATCAAGGAAGATGTTGTAGCCCAAACCTCTTCTTCATCAACGACCTCTATTGAACCTCATTGCATATCTTTTGGTTCATTTATGTCACTATCTTTGGAAGAGCCCAAGACTTGAAAGGATTGGGCTTCCAAACAAAACTAACCTTCTCATTTATGTGCAGGGACATCCATTTGACAAGAACAACAATATCTGGATTGTAGATAGTGGATGCTCCAGGCACATGACAGGGAACAGATCTCTCCTTCAACAATTCCAGAACTTTGATGGAGGGCCTGTCTAATTTGGAGGTGAGGCCGGAGGATATATTTCGGGCAGAGGAAGTATATCCAACGGCAGAATAAACATTGACAAAGTTCACTTTGTCAAACAGCTTGAACACAATCTGTTAAGTGTTTCTCAATTCTGTGACCAGAAGCATCAAATGCTTTTCACAGAACATGAGTGCATTATCCTCAGACCAGGGATGACAATTCCTCCGGAATTGGTGCTTCTCAGATCTCCCAGGAAAGGGGATATGTACAAGCTAGATATGAACAAGGCTTCTCCTATGGGTGAAGTATCATGCTTTCTTTCCAAAGCTGATAGTGATGAGTCAACACTATGGCATAAACGCATGTGTCATGTGAATTTTAAAACAATGAATAAATTGTCTAAAAATAACTTGGTACATGGTTTGCCTAAAAAGGATTTTTCTGCAAAGATAACTGTGTTGCATGCCTGAAAGGGAAACAACACAGATCATCTCATAAATCCAAATGTGTTAACTCTATCACTACTCCATTACACTTATTGCACATGGATCTTTTTGGTCCCACAAGTATAATGAGCATTGGAAGGAAATCATACTGCCTTGTGATCGTTGATGATTTTACAAGATTTACATGGGTATTCTTTTTAAGAAGTAAAGATGAAACTGCTGAAACTTTAAAATCTTTTATTCTTAAAATAGAAAATCAAATTGATCACAAGGTTAAGATTATTAGAAGTGATCAAGGGACTGAGTTTAAGAACTTCGTTCTTGACTCATTCTGTGACTCAAAAGGGATTGCCAGACAATATAGTGCTCCCAGAACTCCTCAACAAAACGGTGTTGCTGAGAGGAGGAACAGGACACTTATTGAGGCTGCTCGGACCATGTTAGCTGATTCAAAGCTGCCTCTAACATTCTGGGCAGAGGCAGTCAGCACTGCATGCTATGTGCAGAACAGGGTTCTTGTAGTTAAGCCCCATGGAAAAACCCCTTATGAGTTATGGAACAAGAGGCCACCGTTCATTGGCTTTCTAAGGCCCTTTGGCTGCAGGTGTACCATACTTAACACAAAGGACAACTTGGCAAAGTTTGCTGAGAAGTCGGATGATGCTATCTTTATTGGATACTCTTCTAGCTCCAAAGCTTATAGAGTATACAATATCAAGAATCAACAATTTGAGGAGTCATCCAACATAGTTGTTAATGAGCACACTCCTTGTGTTAGGGGGAATGGACCTGAGTATATATTTGATTTAGAATTGTTTCCAAACTATTCTAAACCATCTTGTGAGAATGTTTCAGCTGGAACAGGTGCTCAAACTGATGCAGGACAACTATATGAGCTTCCCAGACCTCTTCCAAATTCTCCAAGAGCTGAAAGGCAACAAGCTTCAACTATTCACAGATCTGACAGTGTAAATATCTCCAGAAATAGTGAAGCTTCAACAAGTGAATCACTTGATCAACCTCAAAGTTCCTCAGGTGATCCATTACAACACCAGGTTGAAGGAAGTAGTATTCTGAAGGAACAGGCAACTGTTAATACTACTTCACAACCAACCATTGATGATGTTTCTCAATCATTCAATCAGTCCTCATTGAATGACTCTGAAACAGCAGTTGGACAGAGTGATCCAGTTCCTGATCAGAATATGTCTAACTTGGACTTATCTTTGCAACTGGAAGTGATTCCTCGTCTTAGGATTCACAACACTCATCCAACTGAGAACATCATAGGGATGTCTCTGAGGGTGTGAGAACAAGAAGACAGACTCATCATGGGAATGTCTGCTTGTACTCATGCTTCTTGTCTCAGATGGAACCAAAGAAGGTAGAAGATGCCTTAAAAGATAGTAGTTGGGTTGAATCGATGCAGGAGGAGCTGCTTCAATTCAGAAGACAAAAGGTCTGGAATCTATGCCCACTACCATCTGGTCAAGTACCCATAGGCACTAAATGGGTATTCAGGAATAAGAAAGATGATAGAGGCTTGATTATCAAGAACAAGGCAAGACTAGTAGTTCAAGGATACACCCAGGAGGAAGGAATCGATTATACTGATGTCTTTGCACCTGTTGCAAGACTTGAGGCAGTTAGGATCTTCCTTGCTTATGCTGCATCCAAGAACTTCACAGTCTACCAACTTGATGTCAAGTGTGCTTTTCTATATGGGGATATAGATAGGGAAATCTATGTGTGTCAACCTTCAGGATTTGAAGACCCACAGCACCCCAACTATGTGTGCAAACTGGATAAAGCTCTATATGGGCTGCACCAAGCACCTAGGCTGTGGTATGAGACCTTGTCTCAGTTTCTCCTGAAGAATGGATACACAAGAGGTACCATTGACAAGACTCTTTTCATCAGAAAGAGTGGAGAAGACATTTTGCTTGTACAAGTCTATGTTGATGACATCATATTTGGTTCTTCAAACGACCAAATGTGCAAGGACTTTGAAAGCATTATGAAGCAGAAGTTTGAGATGAGTTCCATGGGAAAAATGGACTTTTTCCTTGGGATCCAGGTGAAACAGATGAAGGAAGGGTTCTTCATAAGTCAATCTAAGTATGTCTCTGACATCTTAGAAAGATTTGAAATGAAGGACTGTAAACCAGCCAAGACACCCATACCCAGAAACCATAATCTTTGCCCTGACCTTGAGGGGGAGGATACTGATCAACATCAGTATAGAGCAATCATTGGTTCTCTGATGTATCTTACTGCGAGTAGACCAGATATCATGTTTGCCACATGCATTTGTGCAAGATATCAGGCTGCTCCGAAGGTGTCTCACCTAGCTGCTGCAAAGAGAATCCTCAGATACCTCAAAGGAGCACCTAAACTAGGTCTCTGGTATCCAAGAAATAGTGATTTCAATCTCTATGGATACTCTGACAGTGACTATGGTGGCTGCAACATTGACAAGAAATCAACATCAGGAGGATGTCAATTTCTTGGTGGAAGGATTATCTCATGGCAATGCAAGAAACAATCCTGTGTCTCTACATCACTGCTGAAGCTGAATACATCGCTGCTGCTAGCTGCTGTGCTCAACTGCTATGGATTCAAAATCAGATGTTAGACTATGGATTCAACTTCATGACTACTCCTATCCATATTGACAACAACAGTGTTATCTCCATTACTGAGAATCCGGTGAAGCACTCCAAGACAAAACACATTGATATCAGGTATCATTTCATTAGAGATATTCATGAGAAACAGCTGATAAAGTTAATCAAAGTTGACTCAAATGAACAATATGCCGATTTGTTCACAAAGGCATTTGATGAACAAAGATTTAAGTATCTCATATCAGCAATTGGGATGATAAACATTGAATAACTACCTCTTTTGAAAACCTTTTTAAATGAGTAATGTTTTGTGTCAATACAATTTAAGCCCTGTTACAAAAGATCTTTAAATTATTCCAAGTGTAAATTTCTTCCGAAGAGGAACTAACTCTCGGAAGATATTCTTGAATATCTTCCGAAGCCAAATTCCTCAATGGAAATTTTCTTCTCGGAAGAGTTTGTGGTCTCGGAAGAAGCGATTGATTTTATATCAGATCTACTTCCGAAACTTATACAACTCTCCATTCGGAAAGACAACTTTACCTTAGGAAGCAATGCCTTGCTTCGGAAGATAAAGTTCCTTCAAAGGACAATCTTACCTTCGGAAACAATATCCTGCTTCGGAAGAGAAATTGCCTTCAGAAGAAAATTACCTTCGGAAATGTTTTACCTTCGGAAGTTAAGATTCTATATGTAACGGATATCTTTTGGGCCCCACTCTGTAAAAAGTAAAAATTTTGTACTTGATGGTCAGATTATTTAAAATTATCCCTGCCGCCAACATCATTTCTCCGCAGTAAACCACCATACCATCCACAATACCACCCACAGTTACCCTATCACCGCCTCTACCACTGTTCATCCCCTTTTAAATAATCTTGACTGATCAAATTCATCTTCTTTTACCACTTTACAGCCCTAACTATTCCCTTCACTGTAAAACCCTCAGATTCATCCAAATTTCAACCTTACCTTTTCTTCAATGGCGCTAAACCCTCAGCACAACCAAGTCGCGTTACTTGATTCGTCAAGGGATGCCGACTTTACCCAAATCATCACCTTTCTCACCGAATCCACCTATCTCACTGCACTAACAGTTAACCCCACCATATACTCCAACCATATGTCAGAATTTTGGAGCAATGGTGAAACTGCAGTACTGAATGGGGTTCGAGTCCTGAGAACCCGAGTTTGTGGCCAAGAGTTGGTCATCAATGAACAGATCATCAGGGAGCATCTCGAGCTTCACGATGATGGGGCTCCTACTGAGTTCCCCAAGGAAGACTTGGAAGGCACCTATATCCTCATGGGATATGGAGGCGATGTCAGCAGATCTACGGTATACAAGTTCAACTTCTCTTACCATTGGAAGTTCTTGCTGCACATCGTTCTACACTGCCTCTCCAACAAATCAGGGGTTGGGATCAAATCCCATATGAACTAGGATGCCTAGTTCATGGGTTGGTGAGAGGCCTCAGATTCAACTACTCACGATTTGTGTTGAATAACCTAATCGCCAATCTGAGCAGAGATACATTCTTCATGTATCCCCGATTTCTTCAACATATAATCAACTGTGAGAGGAACCAAGCAAGCTTGTCTGCGCAGCTGCTCTTCCTGTTCCACATATGAGGCCTACCATCTTCAAAATCCTGAAGAAGATATCCACCAACTTCACTGGACGGTACACTCCATTACCTCCAGCGATGACTGAGCGCATAGCTCCTGGTGACATCCCTGTTATCCCCACAGGTGATGAACCCACACCAGCAACATCCACCACAATACCAAAACCTTCTTTACCCATCAAAGCCACCTATCAAAGACGCCCCAAACGAACCCTTGTTCAATCTACTCTGATTGAACAAGCTCCTCCTGTTCACACCGAAAGGACTAGAGTGGAATCATGGGCTCCCACTCAGTCCGAGGTCACACCATCCTTCACATTTGACCTCAATGTGGGTTTTGAGCCTCCTCAGTCTCAAACCCCTGAGCCCGAACCCCAAGCCTTTAGCCCGCAGGGTGAGTCTCTACACTCCCCTGTGCAGCTTTCTAGGGACAGCCCCACCAAAGGCTCAATGCCTGTAGACATTGATCAAGGTCCCGGGTCAGTAGGACTAACCACCCTCTCTTTCACTGACCTTTTACTCCGAACTGATGAAGAATTACATCTCTCCATGGCCATGAAGTTGATCTAAATCACCCACTGAGAGATCAACAGAGCCAGGAGGGATCCCTTGTCTCTAGCCCCCATCAGCAGCCAGCTACTGAGGTGAGTCCCACTGATGTGGAGGGGACTCATGTAGACTCAGCTGCCACTACTCAGAGTTTCTCATTGAGCTCTCAGGACAGTGGTAACATCATTAGGACTGAGTCTACGGCAACTTTGCCCATTGACATCTCTGAAGAGATGACTCTGAGCAAAGGAAACCAGGGTGCCAAGAAACCACATCTGGTGGTGAGAGTGAGCATACTAGGTATGTTATCTCATCTCCCCGTGATTCTTCTTATGAAGATGAGGGTAGTATGCAACTAACACTTCAGTACTTACTTTCTAAGGTCTCCAACCTGGAATCACAGGTGAAGATCTTAGAATCAAGGACTGCCACTCAGCAACTTGAGATTAACTCTCTCAAGGCTCAACTAGCTGAGAAACAGACGGAGAGGTCTGTTAGGCATGTACCAATTCAGGTCTCAATGACTTCTTCCTCTAGCTCATCTAGCTCTCAAGATGATGCTACCAAAAAGGGGGAGAAAGTTCAGAGACAAACACCGAAGGAACCACAGACCCAACTCATTTCCACCCAACACTCATTACACTACCTGAGTCATCTCAATCCTTTCTGGAGATTGACTCAAGGATGCTTCAAGATCTCTACAGACTTTTCACAAAGTTTGTACTGAGATCATCCCTAGAACAGCCCAGCCCCGACACCACACTTGCTTACTTTGGGGCTGAGGAGCTTCAAAGACTGACTGCACCTTCTACCACTGTGGAAGAAGTTGGTCAACCTAAGGTCTTCATGGAACCTGAGATTAGCTTCGAAGGGGAAATGGGGACTGATGGCCCAGCAACTGAAACAGATGGGACAGAATTTGCAGCAGTCTCATCTTCCGAAGCTCAAACTGAAGCTTCCGAAGCCTATATGAAAGCCTCGGAAGAACAAGAAAAATCTTCCGAAGCCGAAATAGAAGCTGCGGAAGGCTTGTTTCAGATGTCCGAGGAGCTGACCATCACAGATGTCATTACTGATATAGCATCCGAGGTGGGCAGGGAGGACACTTCTGAAACTCCTCCAATCCAAGCACCAGCTGAACTTCTATCTCAATCACAACCCTCCATTCAAGAACCACCACAGTCAAGCACCATTAAAGACAAAGGCAAAAGAAAACTGACTGCGGAAGAGCTTCAGGAGGAGGAAAGGATTGAGAAGGCTAAAAAGAAAGGGAGGTTTCCAACTGAAAAGGTGCTAGCTGCCAGCTCTAAGGCAGCTGCAGCCAATCAGGAAGAAATCAACCTGAAGAGAAGAACAGCACTCATTGACCAGCTCATCAGTCTTGGAGCTGTCAATGAGGAAATACTCCTGCTATCATTAGAGGAGTTGGTGACTTTGGAGAGGTCAACCAGGCTACAACAAGAAAGGGAAGCCAGGTTGGCCTTGGAGAGGGAAGAACAAGAGCAGAGGGAGGCAGCCCTGAAGCTGAGAGAGGCTAGGATCAAGTTCCTGCTCTCAAGAGGTTTCAGTCTTCCTGAACTGTCTCCACATGACAATGACATGATCCTGCTGCTCCACAACAAGGAGCAGGATCAAATGGAGAAGGAAAGGAAGAAGGCTGCTAGGGAGAAGCTGAAGGTGAAGAGGAAGAGGGAGGAAGAGAAGGAGGTCACTGCTGCCAAGAAGTCAACTGACAAAGCCTGGATGAAGGACTACCTTCGGGCTCATGGCTTCTCTGGTAGGCAGGTGGGACCTATGTCCGAAAGGACACTCCAGCGGATAGTCAGTGAAATAAAAGCTGACATCCGTTTGGGGAAAAGGAAGGAGATGTACAGGAGGATGAAGGGAATGGTTTTCACCCCAGCCACTCAACCACAGCCACAACCCACACCAGAACCAACCCCTTTTCCCATCAAACCTGAACCCACTGATGAAACCTTCACCCCTCAACCCACAACTCTACCCAAACCTACCACATCACCTCAACCACCCAAACTACCCATCCTAAAACCCAAGACTCAACCCTCAACTATGAACTATGTAACCACCGTTTGCTGGTACACCTTATTCACCGTCCTCTCCATTGATATCTTCAAGATTCTCATATTGAATTTGAAGAAAGAAAGAGATGAGAGAGGAAAAGAGAAGTAGAGAGAAGATGTTGTGAATGAAGAACGGGAAATAAAGAAAGATAAGAAAAAGAGACGAGAGAGCACATACGTCCTGTGAGTCGCCAAAACAAAGAGAAATGAAACTATAGCATCACATATGGTGTATCATCGAAGAAAATCGGAACACATATGACGCATCAACAACTTGTACCATAGGCTATAACCATTGTACTTTACTATACATCTCGTTAATAATTGTTGTTTTATATAGTTTGATAAATCCATTAGATGGGTTATGGATAGGGTGTTCATCGAACCGAATCGAGTCGAATTCGAGTTAATCGAATCGAATAAGTCGAATAATTCGAATTCGAAAAATCAAAATCGAATTCGAATCGAACCGAATTCGAAAATTTCAAACTGGACTCGAATTCAATTCGTATTAAAAAAAGTTCAAATTGCGAGTCGAATTCAGATCGAATTTGAATTTATTTGGTTCGTATTTAATAAAAAAATATTTAATCAATTAGCATTTTTAAAATTCATTTGACAAATCAAAATTTTCAAATGCTTAAAATATATGAAATATTATAAGTTTCAAATAAACCAAAATGTATGAATCAGACTTTAATATTTTAGATTATCTATTTTTTAAAACTTTTAATTTTTAATTTCTCATATGCATATTCCTAAATTAATATACAAATTAAAGAAATGCATGTGTGTGTATTTGTAATTCGAATTTCAAATCGAATCGAAAATCTCAAATTTGCAATTCGATTCGAATTCGATAATTAGACCTCGAATCGAATCGGATTCGAATTTGAAAATTCGAATCGAATTTCGAATCAGTGACTTTTGACTAGAATCGAATCGAATTTCGAGTTTTTCGAATCCGATTCGAATATTGAACACCCCTAGTTATGAAATACTATTAGATGGATTATTACTTGCGTAATTATCTTTTCAAACATTTTTCTAATAGCAGAGTAATAAAAATTGATTGTTATAATCATTGAAACAAAACGGAACAAGAATAACTAAAGTCTTCTCTAAACAATTTATCAAGTTTAGGTAAAACGAAAAGAATACTAATTAACAAAAATCGTTTGCTGTACCCTTACCCCTTCAGATTTAGCCCAAGTGTGTCACCTTCCACTTTAGATTTAGCCCAAGTGTGCCTCTTGCTTCTTTAAGATTAGCCCAATTGATGTTTCTTTTAAGAGTTAATTTCAATTTTAGTATTTAAGTTTTGATAAAAGTAATCATTTTTTTTAAATATTAAATAAATCAATTTAACTCCAAATGTTTCATAAGTTGTTTCGGTTTAATCATTTCACAACAATTTCACGAGAAAGACTAGTGATCATTCATTCTGGAGTAGATCCGGGTTACGCTTGAGTGAACCGTAGGGACCACCCTTATAAGTTCTCAAACTTGGGCCCAAAGTTGTTATATGGGCCGATCCTAGTAATTAGAGTTGCAAAAAAAAAACCCGGGTTCTCGACCCGACCCGGTGAACCGGCCCGAACCCGAACCGGTTTGGAACCGGATATAAGCCAGACCGGTTCAAACCCGGAAAAAACCGGTGGTTTGGGACCGGTTTGGGTGTTTCTTGGGTGAAACCGGTTTGGAACCGGTTTTGGGCCAACCCGGTTTAGGAGCCGGTTCAAGAAAACCGGCTTGGAACCGGTTCGAACCGTTGGAATTTTTTTTTTCAAACGGTCATATAGCCGTTTGAAGTCCTTTTTGACCGTCTTTTTCAAGTTTTTTAACCATTTTACCCTTATGTGATAGTATAAATAGGTAGTGGGTGTAATGGTTTAGTCACAATACTCAAAAGCTCAAAAATATGCTTAAAAACGCAAAAACGCTCACTCACTCTCAACTTTCTATTCTCTCAATCTCTTGAATTTTATATAATGGCTTCTGAATCATCCGTTCCAACCGGTGGATCCTCAAGTGTTGCTACCGTTGTTAGAATTTTACCAACAACGAGAAACCAAGAGATTTGGTGCATTATGCGAGATATCGAATGGTCAAAATAAAGCTCGATGCAAGGCTTGTGGTTTGTTTTTCAAGTCGGATTCTAACTCGACTTTGAGAAACCATATGACCAAATGGTGCAAGTCTTTGAAAAGTACACCGAGTCAAGGCCAAACATCAATCGGAAACGATGGTGGTTTATGGAACTTCAGCGTCGATATGGTTCGAGATAGAATGACAAAGTTTGTAATTCAAGAAGGATTACCGTTCGATCACTTCGACAACCCTTGGTTAACAAAATTGATTCATGAAACTCTTCAACCACGCTACACTCACGTAAGTCGCACCACTCTTAGACGTGATTGTTTAAATCTTTGGAAACAAGCAAAAAATGATTTAAAGGTTTTGTTTGAAAATTTACAAACCGGTGTGAACTTAACTACCGACGTTTTGGTCCGCCCCACACGGTTTACCGGAATCGTACCTTTGCGTCACCGCCCATTGAATAGATCCAAGTTCGTGGCAAATGATGAAACATACGATTGTGTTTAAATTATTTGGATATCCGCATACCGGTGATAATTTATTTAAATTTTAGACTTTGTAATCAAAACATATAAATTAGAAAACAAAAATTTTTCAATGTCATTTGATAACGCCTCGAACAACACATCCGCCGTTAAAAAATTAAAAATAAAATATAAACCGGTTTGTGACGGCGTATTTTTTCATTCAAGATGTGTTGCACATATTATTAATTTAGTTGTGCAATATGGTCTTGGCGTTCCTGAAGTTGAAGATTTTAAAACGTCTTTCAAAATATGTTATGTGACATTTTTAAAACTAGTAGAAAAAGATATGTTAATTATAGAAAAATGTGTCACGATACGAATTCCATTTGTTTAGGACCAAATTGGGATGTCCCGACTAGATGAAATTCTACTTGAAAATGTTTAATAGTGCTTTGCGACAAAAGAAACGCTTCATGTTTTTCACGATGGTCTTGCGATGCGGGGTCGGGTTGTTCCGTTTCCGTTAGAGGGTTGGGAATATATTCAAGAAATAACTCAATTTTTAGAGCTTTTTAAAAACGCAACTACAAAATTGTCGGGGTTTATTATCCGACAAGTTCTCTAACACTTAATCAATTGTATTTAATGACACATAAATTAAGTGAATATGAAGAAAGGAATGAAATGTTTTCAGCAATGGAGGCACCGATGAAAGAAAAAATTATAAAATATTTCCTCGAACTACCCCCGTTATACGTGTTCCGCCGCACTAGACCCGTGCTTAAATGTTTTGGGGTAGTAACTTTAATTGATGAGATAAATTATGATTTAGATTTACATGAAAAAGATCCATTTTTTAATGTTAATGCAAAACAAGCATTTAATGACGTTTTTAAAAAAATGTTTAATGTTTATGTTGAAAAATATGGTATAACCTCAAACATCCACCGGTCATAGAACGTGGAATCGAGTTCGTCGAGCTCAAGTAGAGACCCGATGATTAGTTTATATAATACTTTGAGAAATGAAAACAATAAACGTCAGAGGGGTAACGCTCCAAGTAGTGAACTCGGGAGGTATATGGGAACCGATTTTTTATCTACTATGACTTCCGAATAATTTTTGTCGTTTGATATTCTAACATGGTGGAAAGGAAAGGAATCATAATTTCCGGTCCTAGCCGCCATGGCACGTGATTTACTAACCGTCCAAGCTTCCACGGTAGCTTCGGAGTCTGCATTTTCTCTTAGTGGCAGGGTTTTATCGATAAGAAGAACAAGGCAAACTCCGACATCGCTAGAGATGTGTATTTGTTTAAAAGAACACTTAGATGCGGCCGAACGAAGACAAGATAAATCAAACCTTAAAGAAGAAATACCAATTGAAGAAGAAATACACGAACAAGAGGTACAAACCGGACGATCCTCACCGCTCTCCGACGAAGAACTCACTTATGATTTATCTCAAGGCATTGGCACACAAGCCGATGAAGACGATTAAATTAGGAAGACTTGTATTCGTAATATGTAATTTTTAGTTTAATTTTAATGTTATTTTTAATGTTTATTTTTTCTAATATGAGGCGATTTAAGATGATGATAATAATAACAATAATAATAATAATAATAATAATAATAATAATAATAATAATAAATAATAATATATAATAATAATAATAATAATAATAATAATGGTAATAACAAATGGTAACAATAATGATAATAATAATAATAATAATAACAATGGTAACAATAATGATAATAATGATAACAATAATAATAATGATAATAATAATAATAATAGTAATAATAATAATAATACTATAACAATTATTAAATAATAGTAATAATAATAATAATAATAATAATACTTATAACAGTTATTAAAGTTATTAAACATAAAAAAATTAAAAAAAAGAATAACCGGTTTTTCCAACCGGTTCATGTACCCGACCCGGTTCGGTTCCAACCCGGACCGGTTCCAACCGGGTTGGGTTTTTCACCATAAAAACCGGTTCCGACCCGAACCGGTTCTTGGTCAAAAAACCAGTTTCATTTTATTGACTTGGACCCGGTCCGGTTCGGACCCGAACTGGTTCCCAAAAAAAACCCGAAATTTGCACCTCTACTAGTAATCATCTTATAATTAGCTCATGTGATTAATTACACAAATAGTTCATTTTAGTATATGTCTATCTTATAACTTTGATTATTACTTTTAAGAAATTATAAGTTTGGTCACTATCTTTTGTCACATTGTAACACATTTGCTCTCTAGCATTAACATAGGTAAAAATATATTTGTTAAGTGATGTCAAATGATCATAATATGAATGTAACATTAAAAAGTTAAATCATATAATTACTATACTATGAGATTTGCAAGATGATGAACAGTAATATCGGGGCATTTTGGGTATTTTGACCTCTCCTCGGGTATCGTGCCTCTTCTTTAAAGAGATGTTAGGTGGTGGCGGTGTGGGTGTGTTAATGGTCACTGGAGGTGCTAATGGCAGCGGTGCAGCTGCGTCTTCGCAACCTTTGCTTATCTCTGCTACGTTTTTCACTGTGGCGGAGGTCGTGGGTTCCGTTGCCGCTCCGCTTCTCGACCGTGGTCGAGGTGGAGCAGGCGGCGGCTCCTCGGTGTTTGTGAGCGATGATGGTGGTCGGTCCTCCGGTGCCAATGGCGACGGTGCAGCTGCGTTTTCGCCGCCTTTGGTTAGCTCTGGTACGCTTTTCACTGTAGCGGAGGTTGTGGGTTCCGTTGCCGCTCCGCTTCTTGTCCGTGGTCGAGGTGGAGCAGGCGGCGGTTCCCTGGTGTTTGTGAGCGATGATGGTGGTCGGTCCTCTATGTTCTTCCGATGATCAGCGTTGAAGTCGCTGGTGCTAGGCATCACGACTCCTTCGGGTCTCTCTCGCAGTGAGAGCTCCACCGTCGTTGTCGGCGATGGATCCTACTGGTAAGTAGGTTTTGTTGGTGCCGGAGGTCTCGAACTGGCCATGCAACCGCCGATTTTTGGTGGGTAGCTGGTAGCCGTACATCTCGCCGAATGTCTCACCCTTTAACAGGGGTTGATCTCTTAGGGGTGTTTACTGAGGGAAAAGGTTGTGGTCTGTCGTCCGGTGACATGGTGACCTTTCGTGGGTTGCCACCGTCACGGTTGACGCGGACCCTTAAACCTATCATCCTCCCCGGCGGTGATTACGGGTATTATCCGCCCTTTACCTTTCTTCTATATGGTTTATTGTTTGTTTTGGTTGTTGAGATCTCGGTTTCACCATTGGATTTGCCTGCCGCGTTGGCTATTACTTATCTCATTGATGGGCTTAGGTTTTCCTAAATGTTTAGTGTTGGCTTCGATTTGTGGGATAGAACATTGTTGTTTTATGTCGGGCGCTGGCTATGATGATCTCACAAAAAACATGTTGTTGTTCTGGCGTGACGACCACGTGTGGATGGTTTGCAGCCTGCGACGATGACTGGGTCTGAGCCAAACCAATGTTACAGCATCTTATTTTGTTATCATGTATGTTTAAACAAAAGTGAAACTAACAGTGGGTTTTATTATGTTTTGATGTTCTGCTTTGTGGTTCCTAATAGGGCGGCTATGATGATTACAAGGAAAAATTCATTGTATTGGCGTGACAAACATGTTTGGTTTGCAGTCACAACGAAAACATGAATCTGAGCCAAAAATTGAATCTATCATGTTTTTGTGTTTGATTTATACCACTCGCGCAACGCGCGAGGAGGAATCCTCCTAGTTTACCGAAAGATGTAATAATAAGTATAATTTCAATCATATAAAAAATTACAAATTATAAATGTTTTTATAGTTAAAGATAAATGTTATAGGTATCCAAACTTTAAGAATATATGTAGTAGTTGTTAGTTAAAATACTACTAAAATGACATAATAACCATTTCACTTAAATCCTCTTTAAATCAATCAAGTGTAGTGATTAACTAATGTTTGGAGCAATTATTGGTGAAATAATATAAAAAAATTGTGTTTGACGCCGTTAAGAGCTTGGCGCTCTATGAGTTTGGAGCCACTTTTAACTATTATAATGGTTTGGGAGCTCCACTTATGTCCATATCATCATGTTTGACGCCATGAACATGTCCATTACGCTAAATCTAATAGTGAGATGGTGCCAATGTTGAGTATTAGGTTTTAATGACTCAAAAAACAGTCACATTTCATAACATAATATTTTCAAGAATGACAATACGTTGTGGCTGATTAGTCTAAGGTTGTAGCCAATGAGGTGGTGAGCTTGTTGTATAGAACGATACGTTAAGTAGAAGAGATCGACTAAGAATAAGAGTGAGGTTAAAAGTTTTCTCTTAACGACTTAGGATTTCACATTTATGTTTAATATTAAAATTTTGTTATGTTGACTGATCTAATATGTTTAAATATAATTGTATATTTGTATATAGTTTAGGGCTGATAATTTCTGACATGGATCTATTTACACGACACGACATGAAGTTAACAAGTTTCGTGTCATTTACAGGTCGATATGTTAACCTGTTAATTGTATATATATATATTTACGATGTATGTCAGTATTGTTCACATTCAATTGAAAACCTCATCCTTAGCCCAATCGCTTCAATCAAATACGACTAGCAGAGTACCATTGATCAAGTCTCCAGCCTCCACTTGAGGCCTTTTCATACTCTGCTTGTTGTCTCTTTAAACCATGTTATTCGTTAAAATAGATTTTTAATGGACTTTTGTTTCAAATATGTCAAGAATTATCATATTAAAGATTATGTGCTATTCAGGACTTTGATAGACTATAGTTAACTTTGTTTCACTAAACTTGTTAATTTTATCGTGTAACATGTTTTTAAAAAGGTACGTGTTCGTGTCTTTAAAAAATGACACGATTAATTATTGTGTCGTGTTCATGTCAGCACTAATCGTGTTCAGGTCTTATCGTATCGTGTCTGATATGTTATGCTAGCCCTAATATAGTGGGCCATATTTACTAGAGTGCTATGTATAAACTATATATGAAATTTATAAAAAATAATTCGAACCGAATCAAGCCGAGCTGACCTTTGCTTGCGATTGGCTTGTTTACAAACTGATCCGCGCCGACTGAGTCGTTTACAATCAAGCAAAAGTTCGAACGCACGTTTTTTGAGTAAATTCCGAACGAGTCTCGAGCGAGCGTCGAGTGACGATCGCTTTGAACGTCCCTAATGCAAACACGATAGTTTGTAGATAGAGATGCACTTTTGAAGCACAAAATAACAATTAAGGTAACTCTAGAACATTAATTCTATAGTGACTTGAGTTGTTATAGTTTCCAACTAGCAAAACAAGTCTGCTTGGATACATACTCTTTTCATTGGACGGACTATAAGAAAAGCTACGTAAAAATATAGATATAAGTAACCTTGCCATGAAAGTAAATTTGAAAAAAAGAGTTTCAGATACACTATGCTTAATGCTAAGTTTGATGTTAAATATACAAAATAATAATTAAAATCAAGGGTAACAAAAGAATCGGTCATGTTTAAAAATATATTTAAATTGAAATTTAGGAAGGTAGAAGAAAAAAAATAAAAACCCATATTAAAAGAAGGGTAAAAAAACAAAAAAGAAAACGATACACATCTCTTACTTCAACTCCACCACGTGGATTATGTGAAAAATGTGATTGGAATTTTACGATAGGCACGCAATGCAACAGTGGTACCTTGATTTAGACAAGTTGTATTACATTGTTCACTAACTTCATAAATGTTACAGATATAATAAGCGTGCAAAACAGGTTATACACATGAAAAACATGCAATGCCGGTGACTTGATAGATCGGTAGTGAAATTTAAACTTAGATAAAATGTTGGGTTTTACTTTATTTAATTCAAATTTAGTCTCTAATTAATTTAAAAGAGATAACAAACTAGCTAACAAGTGAACCACAAGTCGAACTTACCTTGGTTCATGCTATGCTTTTTACAAACGAGACGATTTCAGTCATGCGTTTTTTTAGTGAGTCGTAACTTTTTGAAATCCGAGCCCTAGATATGTGCAATTTGTTTATAGTTATATCATATACTAACATACAGACCCGCTTACCATAGGTCGTGAAGATAAAATTAAATTAAATTAGAGTTGTTGAATGATAAACATTAAATTCTGGGTTGCGAATAAATTTTCTCAATACAATAAGAAAAAAACAAAAAGATGTGTTATTGATCACAAATCTTTAAGACCCTCTTTGTAAACAACATTTAATATTTTCTATATAAGTTTAACATCACAAGCTAGTATTACAATTTTTAGTCCGTTTATTATTACTTTCCTTGATAATGCAACAAACAAATGATCGTGTGTAAACACTAGTTCTTTCAAATACAACTCAACTCTAGAATAGATTTGTGCTCAACTCTTGTTTATGATCATTGCAGAATACACCACAAACAGAATCCGTCGTCTTTAAAACTTGAAATGAAGTCTTTTGCTGGTGGGTATAATTCTTGGTATAAAAGTTTGAGGCCCAATTTCATTTCCCGATATAATTTCTACTTTAATAACACGACTTTTTAATGAAACCATGTGTAGCCTTATTCCGATACACAAACCACTCATTTGATCGGTACTTAAGAAGAATTATGGGAACATCAACTTTTAAAACTAAGTTATTACATGGGTCGAGTCAAGAAAAAATATCTGATTTATAAATTCATTATTGTTTTGAATGAAATTACATGTTACATATATTAATAAAACTAATAAAATGTTACCGTTGTTAATCACAAATCTTTATATCTAAAAGTGAAAAAATAACAATAAATAAGTATAATCATGCATCAATGATACGCATAAGAAATTAATTATTATTCATATATATTAAATAATATCAATATTGATAAAAGTGCTATAGTTTAATAAATAAAAAATACATTCCCGTCAATAATACCATCTCAATTGAGTATGTATTTTGTTTTATCATTACACATTGTTTTCATAACAAATAATCCAAACCTTGATTGTATGATTATCTTTTAATAAATCAAGTTACTATTTAAAGTTTGGGTAACTTTATAAAATAGTAATCAATTTTAAAAATATTTGAAAATGTTTCAATTAGGTCACTCAGTTTTTATATTTTGTATAAATTAAAAGTCTAAACATGTTTTACTTTCAGTTAGAAAATCTTTTTTTCTATCAATCGATGCTGATATGGAACGTTGACGGAAATTTTAGGTACATTCTTTTTATTTTTCTCATAATTAACATGTTTTTTATTTTAATAAAATTTTATATATTGAAAATTTTGACCCCTCGTCTTCTCCATCTTTACTTTTTTGACATAAGAAAATTTAATGATAACTCGATTTGATCGTTTGGTGGTCCAAATTGAGAAAAATATACACAAGGGATCAATTATAACATTTTTGAAACTTGGTTACTATTTTATGATATTTTCCCTTAAAGTTTTGTCTAAGAAAAACCATTGATATGTATATGAGATTAAAATTTTAACTAAATAACCTAACGTGACAATTATAAAAAAATATTAGTAATTTTTTTTACTAATCTCGCATCGAGTGATTATAATGAGGAACAACATAAAATAGGATACTATAAGTAAAATTGCATGAAAATTTATTTAGAAAAAAGCTTTATAAAAGGAAGGGTTCGGTATGCGTTTTGATACTAATTATAATCCATAATCAGCACCTATTTAATTGACTTTTAATATTAAAGTCACTTCAAATGATATAATATAATTAAACATTAACAATGCAAAAGTCATTTAAAAGACTCTCGAATTCAACAGTAAAAATGGTTCTTCTATATCTTAATAGATTTAATTAAAAGACTTCTAACTTAAATGAAAAATATTATAATAAAAACTAGACAAAGAGAAATAGAAAACAAAACGTTATCTAATAAATTGAAAAAATCACTTATAAAATAAATATATGGTTCTAATGAAGTGTAGATTTATTTTGAGAATTATATTTTTTTTATGAAAACTCTAACAACAATATGAGCTATATACATTTCTTATTACATGCAAGTCACATGTCATTTACATATTTTTTAAAAACTTTCATAACTTTTTTCACGAAATCTTTTTTTTTAAATTAAGCATTAATTTCAGTATTTTTTATATTTACGTCTACCATATTGATATACTTGTTTTAAAAAAAGTCTTCCATTCGTTATTTACACATGTGTAAATCCAGTTATACACAAGTATAAATTCGGTTTTACACATGTGTAAATCCGTTTTTAAACATTTGTAAATCCGGTATTACACATGTGTAAAATGGATTTCATAGAAAAATAAGTTTTCTATAATTTTTTATTTTTTTTTTGAAAGAGGAGAACGAAAGAAACATATTTGTGTGTTTTTTTGGTTCAATAAATTTTTTTTATCACAAAATAAGAAAGTTATTATTTGATATCTCCCCTCAAATGAAATACGAACACGCTTAGGAAGTTAGTTAAAAAAGTTATAAATTGAAAAATAATGAAGTTGTTGATGGTAACAAATAAAAATAAAAGAAAGAAAAAGAGGCGGTAAAGTAATAAAAGACATTTCAAAGTATTGACGTCTAATTAAAATTAAATTTTAATTGTATTTTATTTAGAATTTCTAAAAGCAATCTTTTATTTTTACTAATACTAGTTTTCATAGAGAAGAAAAATATAAAACATGAAAATCAACGTGCATTTAAGTGGTACCGTATAACCCCAAAGCAAACATTTATCTTAGAATTATGACTTATTTATTTTTTTAAAAAATAAGATTTGATAAGAAGATAATTAAAAAAAAACAATTGAGCTTGTTTTGAGTAAAAGTAGAAGATATGTATTTTTCTTTCTAAAATTAGATTTAAATAATCTAAACTATTAACTATTGGTAAATATTAATCTCAACTAATAATTTGATCAGTATTAATCTTAACTTTTAATTTTATTACTAATAATAGTCATAGAATAACTATTTCTTAACTTTGTTAATTTTTTATGAAGTACCACATGATGTATTTTTTGATGTGACATATAACATAGTTATAATTAAAGATATAAATATATTACCCAACTTTTTGTGAAAGATTATTTTTAAATTTATTCAACGTAATGCTTTTGTTGTGGTTGTGTAGCTTGGGACAAAGATACGTAAAAATAGAATGACATATTTATATTTTTTATGTTATTTATGTAATACGTCATGTCATCTACCACGTTACGTGTCACGTTATAAAAAACTAACGAAGTTAACGAATAGTTAGATTGGACTGTTATTAGTAATAAAATTGAAAGTTGGGACTAATACTAATCAAAATGTTAGGATTAATATTGGACAATAATCAATAGTTTGGATTATTAAAATCAAATTTTTTAATTAAAAATGAAATGGTTTGAATTTATATCCTGTTAAGTTTGAACGCCATTATAATAAAGGATTGCGTTAAAACATGTAAAATCAAATATGCGCAAAAACTCCCTTGGAAACATCATTCGTCATAACATCAGTAGTCTTGTTGTCTTTATCTAAAACTAATACTTTGAGTCCATCTATACTCTTAACTCTTGATAACGCCTCATATAATTGACTATATGTGAAAACATGATTTTTTAAATACAAAACCAACTCTAGATATTGCCCTTGATTTTTGTTTATTATCATTGTAAAATATATAGCTAGTGAAAACTGTATTCTTTTAAACTTGAAAGGAATTCGTTTGTAGGATGGTGTCAACACGACTCTTGGAATGAATATGAGGTTTCCAATGTTATTTCCTGATATAATCTCCGCTTATATAACTTTTTTATATAGTGATGTCACTTGAAGTCTTATTATAAACCATTCTTTTGATCAATGTTTTTAAATAGCATGATCGCAACATCAACTTTTAACACTACAGAATGGTTTGGTAAACCAGATACATTTAGACTGCTTAAAAATTTGATAAACATAAACTCTATCAAATGTGTCACTAACATACTCCTCTTGGCTTATGGTATCTGAATTGAGGTATTCAATTTTATTGTTGGGGAAGATAGATAGCAAACGATCATTGGTTTCTTGAACAACTTTGTTCTTTAGTGCAAGAATAGCTCTCTCTTAGAAGTAATCTGGATTATTGAAATTATAAAAGATAGAAGGATACACAAATTCAATCAAATCTGAAATAGGATCAACTGAATCACATATAAAAAGATTATTAGTATTTATATATTTACCTCCCTATCATTAGGACCTCTGAGATTAGCTTCACCTAGATTTAAAAGCCTCCTTGCAAAATTGTTAATTTCCTTAAAGTTACATGTTCCACATCCGGTTGATAACCACATATTTTTAGTTACTGTATGGACTTTGCACTATTGCTAGATATACAAAGAACTTAAAGATGTATTGCTAATATCCCGCCTACTATCATTAGGAACAACAGGAAGAATTTGTCTAAAATCTCCTCCGAATACAATGAGCTTTCCTACAAATGGTAAGTGGCTAGCGTCTTCACCTATACATGTTAGGAGATCTTTAAGAGTTTTGTCTAAAGACTCAAAAGCATGTTTGTGAATCATTGGCGCCTCATCCCAAATAATCAAATTTGTTCATTTTAACAAATGAGCAACGTCACCATTTGGCTTTACACGGCAAAGCGAATCCTAATTTAGATGTAATGGTACCCTAAATCTTGATAGTAATAATGTTCTACTTGATATAACATTTAGAACTATCTCCCCCTTTAATCTGCTAAACCGAGACAATGTTTTCCACAAAAAGGTTTTACCGGTTTTTACTGTAACCATAGATAAAAAAACATCTCCTTTTTTATTGACAATGTTAATAATATCATTAAAAATGTTGCTTCGCTTGTCTGTCAATGTATCAATAAGTCTATGAAATTTATCTGTTAGAATATCTTTATGGTAAGCCATCTCTTCATTAATGAGGAGGTTGTTGAAAGTGTTTATTGAATCCGTATCAGGGTAAGGCATAGCTCTATAGTTACATATGATGCAATTATTACGTTGCATAACATTCTCAATTTCAAACAAAGTTAAGTTCTTTATTTGATATTCGTGAAGAGATAAACCTGTAGTAATACATATATATATACATATATATATATATATATATATATATATATATATATATATATATATATCTAATTAGATTTACTTAAAATTTATATTTTATATAAACTGACGAATATGTTAAATAACTAAAAGTCTTCTAACCCGGAGCCTTTAGCAAAACACGTTGTTTGTATAGAATGTCGTCCGATAAATATTTCCAAGTATTATCTCATACATAATCGGGTCTAGAGAGACTATTTGACATTCACATGATTGCGAATAAACTCTTTAAATAGCAACCAGATCCTGGATGACTTGATAAATTCTATTGCCTCGATAAATTCTTTATTATCATCATCTAAAAGACCAAGAGCGTAACATAGATCTCTAAAAGTAGGAAACTCTTGTCCATTAACAGTACGCATCTCCTCAAATCATGACCTTGGCCCTTTATCTTTGTTAAGTAAAATTTAAGTAAGATTTTTAGAACCGGGCTGGGCAGTGAACCGGACGATTTACTGGTCCATTGGTCAGACTGGTTCAATTAGTCGGACTAGATATAAGAACTGAATAAAATTATAATTGTTTTAATGGATATACGTACAAAATGCTAAAAAATGTATATAAAAACCGGTTCGACCGGTCCGACCATCAGTTCAATATCAAAACGATTTTCACCAAACTGGACAAGATTGGACTCTGGTTTCCGGTTCAACCAGCCAGTCTGTTCCTCAAAACAATGGTTATATGTCACAAGAGTGATTAAATTTGTTCACATGTTGGTATAACTATGCGAAAGTTCTACGCATATGAGACTTGTTTGACTTTTTTACAGATAAAAACGTATCCAATTTGATCAGTTAACGTGAAAATTTGGTTACTTGCTCACACTAAAAACGAAAGAGTGAAAATATCTAATTCATCTAAGCCTAAAAATGGGAAATATGATACAACACGAATCTATACAAATGTATCGAACTTTTGACTAGATTAAGTCAGGGTTGATTCGTCAAACTTGTACAAAACACATCTTGTCTTTGGGTTGTGATAAACATAGTACAATTAGAATTATAACAAACAAACAAACAAGGTGATTAGGTTACAAATATATTGCGACCTGTTAATATATAATTGCTAATGTGTTATAACTTCATCACAACTTATTTATAATATGTCAATATGTTTTGATCCGTCAACTCATTAGAATTTTTAGATTAACATGTTACGTGAATTTAAGGGTGTTTTTTCACATGAGTAAATATACGCTTACCCAAGCATGTGATATTTCCTTATCAGTAGGGAATATAATTAGGAATACCTTCAACATTTTTCGTTTTTTCCAATGGATTTCAGTCAATCAAAAGTTAGAATTATACAAAAGAAAATTGATATTCTAGCTACGTTTAAATAAATCATTTGAAAATAGTATCCCTCCATAGAAAGCGTCTTACAACTTCCATAATGACTTCAAAGTTAGTAAACAAAGGCAGCTGCATGCTGCAGTTGATTAAGCTACAAAGCTCAAGACCAAACTCTTGAATTACAAACATCTAGCGAGAAAACAACAGCAAGCAATTTGGCAAGGTGGTGACCGTTTGTAGTACCCACAAATGTACTATCCAATAAATGTTGGGTTTGTACATGGGTTTTAAAATTTGATAATGATACCAGAAACGTGTGTACGAACCAATCTAGATCCAACTCTAGAACGACCACCAGGAGTCGAGATGTAAAACAATAGAACAAAAAGAATTAGTTCAGACTTTTACTATCTTGAGAAGAAACAACTAAATCAAACCAAAATACCACGAGATCAACGAGCAATTGCTAGACATGGATACATGAAAACACCAAAAAGCAAATACGAACCCGAAATGCCTTCCGGCTAGAACACGGCTTGACGAAGGAGCAAAAACCGGAGGTGGAGGCGTGACGCCTGAGGTTGATGATTAGGGCACAACAACCGATTGGTCTTTGGTGGGTGCTGATGTGACTTACAACTTTTGCTAACTAGGTTAAATTTTAATTGTGAATCGATAGAAAAAAGTTAATTGTTTGATCTCCTTGTTTATAACTATAATACCTAATAAATATCGAATATTTATTTCATTATAATTAGGGTAATGTTATAATACAAATATATTTCATTTAAAAAAACATATAAGATTTGTGGTCTTTACGCATGTCATTCTACCATTTTAAAGGGGATGAATTGTTATTAACTCAAATAGACCAACTCATTGTATAATACGGTAATTGTGATAGATATCATTTAATTGTATGATATATTTTTTGTGACAACCCAAAAATTAAGGTTAGATAAATTTAAGTCTTACGAATTATTATAAGTTGATAGTATATTTATATCATATTAGAGATTGCTAAGGTGATTTATTTGACTAACTTTATTAGAACCTTGAATATACATTTGAACATGCATGCATGCAGAAGTATTTACGTGTGCATGTATATAAACTTGTGTAAACTTTGTGATTATAGAACTATATGTGCAAGTTACCCAAATCATAGGATTATGTGATTGGTTACTTGAATGATAAAAGCTTTTATCCAAATGTAATAAGATTTGAAACTTAATCAACGTTATCGAACAAGTTAACATCTAGAAAAGTTATGTCAAAAACCAAAACCAAACTAATCATAAACACTTAAACACTAAACTAAAACATAACCTTACCTCAAGTAACCGGCTCATTAGAGTGTTAATCAACCTAGATTAGTAACTAATCATCTAACTAACCTTAACTTAATAACTAAGAATTTCATTAACACTATTGAATGACACCTAGCACTAACTCACACTAATCACTCTCTAAACTTGCCACCTAATGACTCTATACAACAACTCACCTAGTCTAGTTGTAGAACTAATGATGATCTCCCCTCCCACTATGAACCTCTCAGCCAAAGCAACCACCGCAACAACCATCATCCTTCTCAACCACCACCACAACCGGAAACCACCACCACAACCGAAAACCACCACTTCCCTTGACCTCTCTCGGCTCTCTCCCTTTTCTCTCGGTTCCCATATCACCCAAACCATCACTTGACAACATCTTAGTCTTTCTTGGTCTTAACATCACCCAAACACCAACATCTTGAGCATCTCATCCTCCTTCTAACATTAACCATCTTCATCTAAGTGGCCATCTTTCAAGACCAAAGACAACCTCAGCAAGTGATTCTCCAAGAACCCAAGAAGCAGTCTTCTAAGCTCTCTTCCATTTTGTAACACCCGGAAGTTTGCTTGAAGCCGACGAAAGAAGGAAAGAAATAAAGTCTAAAGTCGAGGGACCAAACTCGCCATCGAGAGAAACTTGGTGAGTGGGGGTATAAAAGGGGAGGGAAGCTCACACCTTCCCCATTCTTGCCAAACTCAGCCAAGGGAGAAGAGAAGAGAGAAAAAGAGGAGAAAAGTTTCGTTCGGGTAGATTCGAGCATGAAAATCGAAGTGTAGCGGTCAAATCGAAGCTCTACTTGACGGAATCATTTAGGTGAGTCCTAGGACCCCTCTTTTACACGTTTTTGAATGATTTTGGGGCTAGAACACATATGAAATCCGTTTTTGGGTATTTTGGGTGTAAACCCGTTTGTGTGTGTATGTGTATGATTCGTTTGGGGCTTGATTTCGGACTTGGATAGGATTGAATGAGGTCGTGGTATGTTTCCCTATGGATTAGAAGGGTTGATTTGAGCTCAAACGAGGTTTGGAAGGGTTTGGAGGTCGAAAATCACGACTGCAGTTCTAATGAACTGTAGTCTGCGCCCAGTTAGGGCTATGCGACTGGAGGGCCAATCGGCCGACTGAGGGACGATTGGGGTCCAATCGCACGACTGAGGTTCAATCGCACGACTGGGGGTCCATTCGCATGACATGTCATACGACTGAGAGCCCAGTCGCATAGGTGCTCAGTCGCGTAGGCGTTCATTCGCACGACTGAGAGCTCAGTCACATAGGTGTCCATTCATATAGTGTCTATTCGCACGATTGGAGGTTCAATAGCATGGGAGTACATTCTCATTGGTCTAGTCGCATGAAGTTCAGTCGCATGGAGGCCATGCGACTGAAGGGTGCCCAATCGCCCAAATAGGGCTGTTGTGTACGAGGAGAGGCATAGTTTAATCACTGACTTTTGGGAAAAGAGCAGGGGTAAGTAATGAGGTGGTAGTTCCCGTAAGTACATGTAAGATGGCCGTCGAGGCTTTAGAAGTTGTGTTGGGCACGATGATGATAGTGTTGCATGTTATGCATGATGTATGTTATGTAAGTATGAAGTTACCATGTATGATGGTGATGACTGATGACTGGTAAATGTCGATGTTCCTTGTTTTGATACGTGTTTATCTTTTCGTGGCTTTACGTGTTATGATTAATAAATGAATGAAAAGTATTATGTAACATAAAGTGAAAGATAATGAAAAGAGGAATAAAATGAAAGAATGCATGTATTAACGAAACGAACGAATATGATAAAGTACGAAACGAACAAACACGTGAGATAATGAATGGTGAGTATGTAAGTGACGAATGATGAGAAGTGGATTACGTATCCCGGTGCTGTGTCAGTCTTCGGACATGAGTCGGGGGTTTGTTTACAGGCCCCGTCACAGCATCAGTCTTCGGACATGAGTCGGGGGTATTGCATGAGACGAGATAGTGAGGTGAGCAACTTTGTATTGCAACAGACTCGGATAGAGTTCAATCCAGGTGATTGACTCGAATGGGATCTTTGTCGTGTATCCCGGTGATGTGTCAGTCTTCGGACATGAGTCGGGGGTTTGTGTACAGACCCCAGTATAGCATCAGCTTTCGAGCATGAGTCAGGGATATTGCATGAGACAGGATCTAGTTGAACGGGTAGAGGATCGCGTGCTCCGGTACTGTGTCAGTCTTCGGACATGAGTCGGGGTTTGTTTACAGGCCCCGACACAGTATCAGTATTCGGACATGAGTTGGGACTATTGCGTGAGTTGATGAATGCGAAAGATAATTATGAAAGAAAGAAAGTATGAAACGAACAAAGTGACAAAGCATGAAACGAACGTTATTGAAGTATCATAATAAAGAACGAAACGGGATCCTTGTCATTCGATCGCGGCTGTGTGCCGTGAGGAGGGTAAGCTTGACGGGATCCAGATGAGAAAGAATGATAATGGTGTAAGTGAATGAACGAACGTTAACGAACATAGTGAAAGTTAAAGAATGAACGAATGAGAGTAATGAACGGAAGGAACATAATGATAACGTATGAAACGGGATCCTTGTTACTCGACCTCAGTAATCATGGCTGCGTGCCATGACGAGGGTAAATTTTGACAGGATCTAGATAGAAGTAAAAGGTAGGGAATGAATGAATGAAAGAATGGTAGATGAAGATAATAATGTTATTATCTATGTGTATGTATGATGTGTGATCGCATGAAAGTAAAGACACAGTTTTAACGAAAGTAAAGTATGTTTCAGTATAAAACTAGAACTCACTCAGCAACGCTGACTTTTGATGTGTTTCAAGTTGGCAGGTATGTTGCTGAGGATGGCACGGGGCGGCAACCCAGTTCCTTTGGGATGGCATCTATGATTATAACGCTTTTATAATGAAATGTAAAATGATATTATGTAATGAACTGTGGTAGTATTTTGTAAGAGCATTTTATTGAAATGAAAAGGATGTTTTTAATGTTTCCGCTGTGACGTTTTTTTAGGCAAGATGACGGAAATTATGTTTTGAGTGTGATGAATGACCAGCTGTGAGGTGCCCGGGAACGGGGCCTTACACATTTCAAACAATGTTTGATTCTTAAGACCTATGATTAACAATTTAAGAAATTGTATATATGTTTAACCAACACATATAACCAACCCTTTAATTTAAATCACCAAGGTTATTATAAAACCTTATGAATACTTGATTTCTATAAAAAATAGTAAGAAAAGATTTGAAAACAGTAAATTTTAGAATTTTATAAAATTCAAGGATTTAAACAAAATAAATGATTTAAAGGTTTGAAACATATGTTATTCATGATAATTAAATTGAATATCTAAATGACTGCAATTGTGGGAACTAAATATATAAATTTATAAGAAAATATTGAAAATAAAGATCTGAAAATTATGGAATAATTAGATAGGATATATTAATTATATGATTAATTCAAGGAAATAAAAGAAAATTACCAAACAGAAGATTTGGACTCAATAAAAATCTGGAAAATTTATATGATGATCCTTATATTATATTGGAATTACAAAATAAATTTTATGAATTGTTCATAAGCATGTGAAAGTTTCATATTTTAAAATAATTAATGAGAAGAAAATCGAAAGAAATAGTAAAGCAGTAGGTAAAATCATGAAAATGTTACATAAATTATGACATGCGGAATATAATATTTTGTATAAATTTGGAATTTTCAAAGATATATAGCTATTTCTGCAATTTATTATAAGACTTCTAAAAATTCTAGTAAATCATTTGTAATGAGATACTAACTGAAATTTTTTTATGGGATAATTTATATTTTAAACCTTACTGCTTGCAAAATTTGGTAATTTTAAAGAAATACGATTTATTTCTAACAAATATATTTTAGGAGATATTGATTTATTGCTGGAAGTAAGATAAGTAACATAGTCCCTTTTATTTATAAATTTTTGAGGAAAAATCACATATTATTATTTGAAATCGATGTTAATGAAAATCTTGATCAGTTACTGTTATTTTGACACAACCATTAATTGGGATGAGGAACCATCGAATAATATAGGTAGCGGTACTTAGGAATATGTCAATCCTGCATCTGCCAAATAAGGATTGTGATGTTATATCATTTGATTTTGTGATTTATATTTGATAGTTATAAATCTTTTGGCATATATGTATGTTTGGTTGTGAGTTTGTTTATGTTGCATAAATTAAAAGATATTATGTTATTGAATAAAACTATGTTCTCACCAACTTTATATTGACTATTTGAGTATTTTTTTCAGGTAATCAACATGTTTTATACTTTCATTTATACGTTCAATTTGTTCGATGACTGGTATGATTACATAGGGCAGCTGTGCGTTTGGGTGACAATAGATCTGTCTGACTTCATCCTTTTTGTGGATGTTCACGTCCACTATTAGCTGAAGAAATAATTAAATTATGAAGACATGTATTTTCAAATAGGGTTACTAATATAAGCCTAGATATTAGACTAAATTATATATATGTAATCCTATGAAATATATATTAATAAAGGTTATGTTTAATTATATTATGGTGATTGTATGATATTATAATCAATGTGGTTTGAGCCGAGACATCACATCCAAGCATTTCACGCTTCCGTCGGGATGTGATAGATTGGTATCAGAGCCATTGATTATAGAGAATTATGTATTATTAGTAAATGACTAGACTATAACTATTAACTCATATGATAACAATTTTTCAGCATGATTAAAACATGTATATATATTTTCTATCCATAAGCTTATGTGGTATCAATTTTAGTATGATGAAATAAATAAAAAATTATTTATGATTTCATGTGAACATATAAATGTTTGGACTCTAGTGAAATGTTTTATAATATCTATGATTAGATAAATAAGGATTGTTTTATTAGCATATATATATGAACTATACATAATTAATATGTGAATGTGAAATTTTGTGAACCTATTTGACTAATTGTTTTGATTAGTAATAGTATAATTAAAATTTGTAAGAACTTTGTAGTTATGAGTACTTATAATTCTGATAGCCACTATGATGAAACTGAGAATGTTTGGACCATAGCAACCTTAAAGAAAAAACACTGAAATAGAGCCTCAGGACAACATAGAAATATCCTAACCCGAGACTAGAACTAATACAAAGCCAAAGTTTTACGTCCGAAGTGCACAGTAACCATCGGAGATTTCTAGCGTGCACTAGTAACCATCGGTCATACAATTGAGAACCCTAGAAAAAGTACATGACGTGTCAAGAAATTTCTGCTAAGGAAATTCAGAAATCAGAAGATCAAAACCCAGAAACCTTTCCCCTGACATCTAAAATGACACCCATAAATCAATATGATGATTTTGAAACCGAAGAAAGAGGAATCAAGAGACAAAGGTTGGAAGATTATCAGGTAGAAACAACCAACCAGATCCTTAAGAGAGTTAAGAAGGTACAACGAGAAATTCGGGTAATTCAAGAAGATGTCAAAGAAGTGAAGGCAGACAAGAAAAATATCTTCACTAAGATATGGAACTGGGTTTGGGGAGATTAGAAAAATGGTGAGCCTTATGTATGATGTGATAACTTTAAACGTATAAAATAAGAATGTAATAAATATTTTGTTGTGTTTGCTAAATATTATGTTTAAGTAAAAATTATATATATATATATATATATATATATATTTGTCTTCTTGAGGTATTAATATGATTGGTATGTAGTGAAACATGCCGCCAAGAAGAAATACTCAACATGTACGAAGAACTGCACGCGTTGGACAACCAATAACTAGGTTAGGAGAAGAAGCTCCGCCAGTAAATATCACTGTAAATGAGAATGAAAGGATTTCTTAAATAGTGACTCAACAATTGGAGGCTGTAATACCTACGTTAATAGCTCAACTTCAACAGAATCTTAATTTCAGAGGTATACCGCCTAGAGACGATGAACCAGGAGATGCGGACGGATAAGAAACCATGAGGAAGAAGTTGTAGGGCGTTAGAAAGGGGTGTTCTTATAAGAACTTTATGTCTTGTAAACCCTAAGATTTTAATGAAAAGGTGGAGCAGTACAAGCACTACGTTGGCTAGAAGAAATAGAGTCATTATTAGATTTCAGTAATTGTGCTGATAATTGTAAGACTAGGTTTACTTTATATTCTCTTAAAGAAGAAGCACAGTCTTGGTGGAAGATGGAAATTAAAACTAAAGGAAGAAATGTTATGAACGGGTTAAGCTGGGAGGAATTTAGAAATCTAGTGATTGAGAAATACTGCCCTTACAATAAGATAGAAAGGATAGAAGCAGGATTCTTAGCACTAGAAATGAGGGGTGCTGCACATCAGGAGTATACAGATAGATACAATGAGTTAACCAGATTAGTGTCACATCTAGTGATGCTAGAAGCTAAAGAATAGGGAGATATATCTGGTTTTAGTACCACAGATAAGAGGAATGGTTAAATCAGTAATGCCAAACACTTTTCAGGATGCAGTGATATTATCAGGAAGCTTGACTGATGAGATGATAAGAAATGGGTCGTTGACTGATTCAAGGATTGTAGGTAAAAGAAAGTGGAGCAACAGTAACTCCAGAGGGAAATTTAGAGAAAACAAGAACAAATAGGTAAACATAAATCCAATAAAAAACTTCTTGGGAACTGTCCAAGAAAGAAACCATAGACAAAAGGTCAACCATGGTGTAATGCTTGGAAGAGATACCATAATGGTAAGTGCATGATTGTGATTTGTTATAATTGCAAAAAGAAGGAACACATATCCAAAGAATGTAAGGGACCCGCAAACCTTAAACCAGTTTTCTACCAGTGTGGAAATGAGAATCATTTTCGCAACGAGTGTCCGGAACTAACAGGAAAAACTCCAACGAACCCAAAAAATCCACGTGGCAGAGCATTTGTATTGCACGCTGAAGAGGCACGACAAGAACCAGAAGTGGTGACGGGTACGTTCTTATTAATGATCAGTACGTAACTGTATTATTCAATACAGGAGCAACTCGTACCTTTGTTTCAAATACATTTAAACCTTTACTCCGTTTAGCCTCAGAAAAACTAAAAAATAAATGTATGATAGAATTAGCTGATGGAAAGATAATTGAAGCCAGTGAAGTTATTCCTAACTATACCTTAAAATTAGATGATCATTGCTTTCATATAGATTTGATTCCTATTAAATTAGGAGGTTTTGATGTTGTTGTGGTTATGGATTGGTTATGTAAAAATCAGGCTGAAATTATCTGTGAAAAAGAATGATTAAAATTCTTGAAATTAAGGATAATAAATTCTTGTCATATATGGTGAGAAATCTAGAGGTGCTGTTAAGATCGTCTCATGTAAGAAAGCCCAGAAATATTGAGAAAGAAATGTCTAGCATTTCTAGCCCATATAGTTGATACAAAATCAGATAAGAAGAACATAGAAGACATTCCTATTAGCATTTCTAGCCCATATAGTTGATACAAAATCAGATAAGAAGAACATAGAAGGCATTCCTATTATTAGAGAATACCGAGAGGTATTTCTTGATGAATTACTAGAATTGTCACCCCTTCGTCAAGTAGAATTTAAGATTGAATTAGTACCAGAGACTGTCCCTATTACCAAGTCTTCGTATCGTTTAGCGCCAACAGAAGTGAAAGAATAATTAGTCAACTCCAAGAACTATTAGACAAAGGATTTATACGTCCTAGTGTATCACTTTAGGAGCGCCAGTTTTATTTGTAAAGAAGAAAGATTGAACCTTTAGGATGTGCATCGACTATAGAGAGCTTAATAAAGTAACTATTATGAATAGATATCCTCTCCCTAAGATAGATGACCTATTTGATCAATTGAAAGGATCTAATTACTTTTCAAAGATTTACTTAAGGTTAGGATATCACTAATTAAGGGTGTAAGATGAAGATATACCTAAGACTGCGTTCAGAACTTGATATGGTCATTATGAGTTCCTTATAATGCCATTTAGGTTAACTAATGCTCCAGTAGTATTTATGGATCTAATAAATAGAGTGTGAAAACCTTACTTAGATAAATTTGTCATAGTCTTTATAGACAACATCTTAATCTATTCTAAAAGTAAGGCTAACATTAGAATTACTTCAGAAAGAAAAGTTGTATGCCAAATTCTTGAAGTGTGAATTTTTCAGAAGAGAGAGGTGCAATTCTTAGGACATGTGGTTAACCAAGAAAAAATACAAGTCGACCCAACAATAATTGAAGCTGTTAAGAAATAGGAGGTTTAAAAAACGCCAACTGAAGTATGTTAATTCTTAGGTTTGGCAGGTTATTATAGATGGTTTATATAATATTTCTCAAAAATAGCCAACCTTTAACAAAATTAACTCAGAAAGATAAGCCATATGTTTGGGGAGAAAGAGAAAATGTTGCATTTAAACTTTGAAAAATAAATTATGCAGTGCTCCTATTTTAGCTCTTCCAGATGGTACAGATGATTTTATAGTGTATTGTGATGCATCACATCAAGGTTTCGGATGTGTTTTAATGCAACGAGATAAGGTAATTGCATATGCATCTAGGAAACTCAGAGGAAGTGAAAAGAATATAGTACTCACGACTTAGAATTAGAAGAAGTAGTATTTGCACTTAAGATTTGGAGACATTATCTATATGAAACTAAGTGCATAGTTTATACAAATCATAAGAGTTTGCAACACATATTTGATGAAAAGATGTTGAATAAGAGACAGAGAAGATGGGTGGAATTACTATGTGATTATGATTATGAAATTAAGTATCACACAGGAAAAGCAAATGTAGTTGCTAATACTCTAATTAGGAAAGAAAGAACTAAGCCATTACGAGTTCTTGCTATGAGGATGGAATTACACTCAGATTTGATAAGTCAAATTCGAGAAACCTATCAAAAAGATGAATCAAGGGAAGTGATAAGGCAGAATGGACAACTGGAAGCTGTGTTAGATGGAATCATGAGATTTAGAGGAAGAATTTGGATTCCTAACAATGACATGATTAGAGAAACCATTCTATGGGAAGCACATAAGTCATATATTCAGTACATCCGAGAAATAGTAAGATGTACATTGATTTGAGAAACCAGTATTGGTAGCTAAGTATGAAGAACTCAGTTGTAGAATTTGTAGAAAAATGTGATATCTACTCAAGAGTCAAAGCTGTATATTAGAAATCCTCAGGATATTATAACAACCAGAAATACTTGAGTGGAAGTGGGACCAGATTACCATGCATTTTATAACTAAATTGCCTAGAACCTTAAGTGGGTATGACACAATATAGGTTATAGTCGACAAACGAAGTAAATAAGCTCATTTCTTGCCAATCAGAGAAGATTATAAAATGGAGAAATTAGCAAGAATATATATTAAGGAAATTATGTCTAGACATGGAATACCCATTTCAATAATCTCTGATAGAGATAGTAGATTTACTTCAAGATTCTGGCAGACTTTATAAAAAGTGTTAGGAACTCTACAAATATGAGTTCAGCATACCATCCATAGACAGATAGACAGAGTGAGAAAACAATTCAGACATTAGAAGATATGTTACGAGCATGTGCGTTAGATTTTTGGGTAACTGGGATATACACTTACCTTTGATAGAATTTTCATATAACAATAACTACCATGCTAATATTGGAGCAGCTCCATTTGAAGCTTTATATGGAAGGAAGTGTAGCTCATCTTTATGTTAGAATGAGGTGGGAGATAGATAGCTTACATGCCCATAATTTAAACAAGAAACATCTAATAAAATCAGTGAAATTAAGAGCAAATTGAAGGCAACACGTGATAGGCAAAATAGTTATGCTGATAAAAGAATAAAGCCTTTAGAATTTTAAATAGTAGATAAGGTGTACTTAACGGTATGCAACACGTGATAGGCAAAATAGTTATGCTGATAAAAGAATAAAGCCTTAGAACTCACCAACCATTGTGTTAACTCTTTTAGTAGCTATTCCCAGGTTGAGGTTACCAACTGCCCTAGGAGCACGCATGGTATGCATTTGAAAACATGAACTGTTACATTTTGGGTTTATATTACATTCTAGTTTTAAACATGGTTTTGTGAGTGTTTTGCCAATATTACATTTCTAGTATTTTCGGTTTAACTTATTTACAAAATGCTTCTGTAAATGTTTTAAAGTTTTCAAACCCTGATTTATTTTTAAATGTTGCATATGGTGTCGTTCTGAGTAACTAATGACCGGGATCCTGCTTTGTTCACTCGTCTCGCGGTAAAATCCCGCACGTGGATTTTGAGGGTGTGACAATGTAGCTTATGTTTATAATTACGCGTAATAATAATTACTCTAGTTATAAAATATAATTACTCAAGTTAATGATAATTATACAATTTATATGTATTTATAATTACGAAAGTTACGTTTATAATTACGCAACACATGCAAATTATACGCACAAAACGTGTATATTTTTATTAAAAAAAGTTAGATTTAAAAAAAAGGTACAGTAAGACTATACATAAATTTAAAAAAACAAAAAAAAACTTGATTTTATAGTTTGAATCTTTACAAAAGCAATGTTGTATAAAAAATAAATTTAAAAAAACAAAAAAAAAACTTGATTTTATAGTTTGAATCTTTACAAAAGCAATGTTGTATAAAAAAGTAATATGCATTTAAATAAATACATACACATTGTATGAAAACATGTCTTTGTAATTTAAATGTTATATGTGTGTATCATGATTATATATATATATATATATATATATATATATATATATATATATATATATATATATATATATATATATATATATATATACCTAATGACTCTATACAACAACTCATCTAGTCTAGTTGTAGAACTAATGATGATCTCCCCTCCCTTTTGATTCTCCAAGAACCCAAGAAGCAATCTTCTAAGCTCTCTTCCATTTCAAATGTAACAAGATTTGAAACTTAATCAACGTTATCGAACAAGTTAACATCTAGAAAACTTATGTCAAAAACCAAAACCAAACTAATCATAAACACTTAAACAGTAAACTAAAACATAACCTTACCTCAAGTAACCGGCTCATTAGAGTGTTAATCAACCTAGATTAGTAACTAATCATCTAACTAACCTTAACTTAATGACTAAGAATGTCATTAACACTATTGAATGACACCTAGCACTAACTCACACTAATGACTCTCTAAACTTGCCACCTATTGACTCTATACAACAACTCATCTAGTCTAGTTGTAGAACTAATGATGATATCCCCTCCCACTATGAACCTCTTAGCCAAAGGAACTACCGCCACAACCATCATCCTTCTAAACCACCACCACAACCGGAAACCACCACCTCCCTCGACCTCTCTCGGCTCTCTCCCTTTTGTCTCGGTTCCCATATCAACCAAACCATCACTTGATAACCTCTTAATCTTTCTCGGTCTTAACATCACCCAACACTAACATCTTGAGCATCTCATCCTCCTTCTAACATCAACCATCTTCATCTAAGTGGCCATATTTCAAGACCAAAGAAAACCTCACCAAGTGATTCTCCAAGAACCCAAGAAGCAATCTTCTAAGCTCTCTTTCATTTCAAACAAGGTTTGATTCTTAAAACCTATGATTAACAAGTTTAAGAAGTTGTATATGTGTTTAACCAAGACATATAACCAACCCTTTAATTTAAATCACCAAGGTTATTATAAAACCTCATGAACACTTATAACCAACCCTTTAATGATGTTATTTTATCAATATATTTTTTAAAACTCAAAGTGTTTAAGATAACACAACATGTTATATTTATTATTCTTTTCTATAGATTATATAAACTTGTTGTTATCTGTTATTATTTTTTATAGATTATATAAATTTTGTTATCTATCATTATGTTTGTAAGTACACAATAATGTTATTCACCTATATATTTTTTCAAAACTTATGGTGCTTAACATAACACAATATGTTATTTTATTGTTTTTTATAAATTATATAAATTTGTGGTTATTTGTTAATGTAATTAAAACTAAATCCAGTGATGTTATTTCACCAATTTATTTTTCAAAACTTATCGTATTCAGGATAATACAGTGACGATCAAAATATAACGAGACATTTATTATTGTGTTTTATGTTTTATATCATTTTATATTATTTTACTATTTTTTTAGTATATTATATTACTTAGTTGTTAATTTATCATTATATTTTATATACTAGAAATACACATTAGTTTTATTTCACGATTATATTTTTTAAAAAAAATCATCATAATAAAACACAATAGTATTTAGAAAAACATAATAACTAACAAAAATCACAATGAAATGCACTAAAAACACAATTACATGCATAAATCATAGGAACTTAAAATGTAAACAAAAATTATTATCTATTTATATAATGATACTGTACTCGTTTTAAAGATTAAAAATGGTTATTTTTAAGAAGAATATCATATATAAATATTATGAACTTTTAAAAGAATAAAAGAACTTAAAAAAGTCAACAAAAGTGGTCATGACTAAAATAATTCTCTAACCAACTTCTCTCCTATAACTGCATTTCAACCATTAATTAAAAAAACTGATGGTTAAGATTATTGTTTATACTTTTTATATTTAAAACCATTTTTATTTGAACCGTTTCATTGTAGTTATCTAGTTTATTCAAAAATTTATCAACTAATTTGAGAGTTTATTAATTCACTAATTAAACAACTTTTTTTTAATTCAAATAGATTACACAAAGTGGCCATCTTTCAAGACCAAAGACAACCTCACCAAGTGATTCTCCAAGAACCCAAGAAGCAATCTTCTAAGCTCTCTGTCATTTCAAATGTAATAAGATTTGAAACTTAATCAACGTTATCGAACAAGTTAACATCTAGAAAACTTATGTCAAAAACCAAAACCAAACTAATCATAAACACTTAAACACTAAACTAAAACATAACCTTACCTCAAGTAACCGGCTCATTAGAGTGTTAATCAACCTATATTAGTAACTAATCATCTAACTAACATTAACTTAATGACTAAGAATGTCATTAACACTATTGAATGACACCTAGCACTAACTCACACTAATCACTCTCTAAACTTGCCACCTAATGACTATATACAACAACTCATCTAGTCTAGTTGTAGAACTAATGATGATATCCCCTCCCACTATGAACCTCTTAGCCAAAGGAACTACCACCACAACCATCATCCTTCTTAACCATCACCACAACCGGAAACCACCACCTCCCTCGACCTCTCTCGGCTCTCTCCCTTTTGTCTCGGTTCCCATATCAACCAAACTAGACTAGATGAGAGCCGAGAGAGGTAGAGGGAGGTGGTGGTTTCCGGTTATGGTGGTGGTTAAGAAGGATGATGGTTGTGGCAGTAGTTCCTTTGTAAGGCTCCGTTCCCGGAGACCTCACAGTTGGTCATTCACAACACTAAATACATAAAACATTACATATTATAAAGTTAAGTAGTGGAATTTATTTAGCAAAAACCATTCGTTTCATTAGTAACACTGTTGTAAGAAATACATTGTAGTTCATGAGTCACAAAAAGATTAGTTGAATGAATTACTGTTGGTACACATGTCCCCAGTTCTAGTCTAGTGAGCTTAACTGTTATAGAACTTCTTCTTGTAACACATATGTAAAGTTTGATTATTATAATGAGAATCTCTTCCTTTATGTGTATTGGTTGTTTACAAGTTATATCTATTGTATTATTTATTGTTACACTTATAATATGACAATGTTGTATAGGTTTACAGTTGTTAGATATAGTTCTGAACCATTAAAGGTTCAAGAATGTGTTTAACTAAGTATCCTGATTCAGTCGCACGACTGGACCATGCGAATGGGCCAGTCACACACTGAACCAGGTGATTGAGTCAATCGTACGATTGAGTCATAAGACTGACTCAGTCGTCCGAATGAACCAATCGTATGACTCAGTCGCACGACTGAGCCAGTCGCTTGGCTCAGTCGTACGAATGATAGCTGTAACCTATAAATACCACTTAATTCGTGGAAAAACAAAACACTTCGAATACTTGAAACCCTAGTCGACCCAGAGCGTCCTGTTCGTCCATTCCAGGTTCATAGAATGTCCCAGATCATTCCTAGTCCGTTCTTAACGTTTTCTAATCGTTAGAATTGATCTTGATTATGTTCTCCCTGATTGGATCACCAATCAAATAGGATTCCGCACTATTTGATCCGGTATAACGAAGAATCAGTTAGTACTCCGTACGTACACGGTCCTAACAAGTGGTATCAGAGCATAGGCTCTTGATTCTTTGTGGATTCAATCGTTTTTGTGAAAAGTCTACTTTTAAGCGAAAAGATCTTTTCTTTCTGCTAAAAATCAAGTCTTTACGTGTGCATGTTCTGAAAAATCAATCTTTTTCGAGTTTCAGCCGTCTAGGGTGCAAAAAGTTGCGTTTTAGATCAAAGTGTGTGAAAAACCTCGTTTTTAGCCGTCCCAGTCGCACGATTATCTCAATCGTACGGCTGAAGTCCAGTCGCTCAGTTCAATCGTCCGATTGAGTAATTCGCTTGTTCAATTGCCCGGTTGAGTCATTCGGTCTGTTCAGTCGCTCAAGTGTCATAATCGTCTGTCCAGTTGCCCGTTTGAGTTTTAATCGTACACTGTTAGTGTCAGTCGCCTGCATAGTCGTACGACTAAGTTCAATTGCATGATTGTATCTTAGTCGCTCCCCAGTCGCCTTTCCAGTCGCATACTCAGTCAAATTCATTATGGACTCTGAAAATTTCACGTTCTCAGCAGGGAAAGACTTAAGGATCCAGAACTTACTGCTTCTGGAGAATGAGATTGGTAACCATAATAAGCCACCTAAGCTTCTGTCTATTGATGAGTTCCCGCAGTGGAAGCAGAGGTTTGAGATTCATCTTAATGGTGTGGACACTAATCTTTGGAATGCTATTGAAACTGGTTACACCATGCCAGTTGGTGCTGATGGTTTGCCATTAACATTGAGTGGAATGACTGATGCTCAAAAGACTGCCTATAATGCTGAAAAGAAGGCTTACGCGATGCTCACCCAGTCTATTCCTAAAGAGATCTTCCAACAGTATTCTGATCAGAAACAAAGTAAGAAATTCTGGAAAGCTCTTGAGAAAAGATATGAAGGGAGCTCAACTCTGAAGTCTTTGAAGGCCAAAGCACTTAAAAAGGAGTTTGATAATTTTTCTGCTATTGGGAATGGGAGCTTGGATGACATTATTGACCACTTCCATCATCTGATGAGTGAACTTCACACTCATGGGGTAACCACGTCTAAAGAAGAAAAGGTCTCTAGTTTGGCTGATGGTCTTCCAGAAAAATGAGATTCATTTATTTCCACCTTGAGATACAATTCAGTTCTCGAGACTTTGGATATAAATGACTTTATCCTGAAACTGCGAGAGGAAGAGGTTAGACATAAGTATAAGGCAAAGAAGGGTTCTTATGCACAGGACCCTACACTCTACAATGTTACTCCTACGTCTACCTCTACTTCCAAATCCTCTAGCGCTCCTCTGCTAACTGCTTTTGTGTCAAATGCATCATCATCTTCTGATCAAGGCTCATCATCTGCTAGTGAGTCACGTGGTGCATCTGGGTTCTACAAAGTTCAACAGTTACTCAATCTACAAAGTTGATGACTGAAAATCTAGGAAAAGTAACTGTGGAATTGTAAAGGAACACATGGATCTACTTGCTGCAGTAGTTCACTCTTATGATGGGTTAGTTGCTGGTAAGATTGGAAACTGCCACCTAGCTGATGAAGACTACGAGCAGGTTGATGAGAACGAGCTGGAACGTATGGATATTATGTGGGCTCTTGCAAGTGCTGTACGAAGAGCTAAAAATTTATGAAGAAAACAGGACAGAATCTCGTGGCTACAAAAGATACTACCTTTGGGTTTGACAAGTCCAAAGTCACGTGCTTCAACTGTGGAGAAAAGGGCCACTTCAAGAGGGAATGTGTAAAGCCTAAGAAGACTGGGAACGGAAATCCATTCTCCTCGTTCAACAGGCAAGATAAGGATAAGAAGACAGCTCCTACAAGCAGTGAGTCCAAGGCTACGGTTGCTCAAGGTGATGAAGGACAGGATTGGTCTTTCTGATTCTTATCTGACGGTGAAGCCAACATAGCATCTGTTGAAGACTTAAATGAAGACTCAGGAGTGAGGGGGAGAACTCAGCTGAGATTGATACTGCTGATTTGGAAGAGACTTTAGCTGCTGTTGATGAAATTGTGAAGAATGAGCTGAATGCTGAATCTGAAGCATAACCAGCGTCTCAGAATGCTTTCATGGCTGGAACGTCCTCATCTGCACAGGTAGAATCGAAAGACGAACTCTTTGCTAGACATGCTTGTGTTGATTGTGAAAATTAAGGGAAAGCATTGACTTAAAATTTGCTAGGTTATTAGATCATAATGATAACTTAGTAAATGACCTAAAATTATGCACAGAGGCTAACAAAGTGTTAAAACAAATGAGAACATCTATAAGGAAAAGGTTGAAGTATTAAAGAAACAATTAAAAGAGACTGAAGTTGTTGCGCTCAACCAAGAGAATGATATTAAATTTTATTTAAAGACCATTGAAGAAACTAAAAAGGATAATGCAATTATACAAGTTGAAAATGAGTCTTTAAAACAAAAACTTCATAGTCTTGCGAGCTCCTCGCACATTTTGAAAAACTTGGTTAAAGAGCGCAACAACGGGGAAGGTTTGGGATACAAAGTTGTGCCGCCACCACATGAGACCTTGTTAAACACCAAACAACGTCCAATCAATGAAAACCCCATAAAGGATCATGTGGTGACAACTCCTCTGGTCAGTGATCCGGATACAGCAGTTAACTCTGCCCCTTCGGTTCCTGACCAGACAGCTTCTACATCAAGCACAACTGGCACACAAATCACTGGCAAATGAGTGGAAGAGAATGTTCAAGCATCTCTTGGGTTGTGTCAAAATTCGACTACCACACAACCTAAAATTTCCAAAAATACTCAATCTAAATCAGTGAAACAAGAATCCATCATCTTTCAAGACAAAACACACATAATGTTAAACAAGTTAAATTTGTCAAGGGAGGTGAAAGTCTTAAAAGTGAGAACAAAAAGAAAGAACCTGAAGTTTACTTACCGCCCCACAAGAGATCTCCTAGCCCTGATGAATGGAGGTCCTGCTATACTTGTGGACAGCGCGGTCATATTTCGACAAATTGTCCTCGCTATCAGACTCCAAGAATTAAGGTTGAGCTGAACAACAAAGTTCATCTAGATTCAAAACAGCGATCTAAGACTCCTGTTAGATCGAAAACACCTATTAGGTCTAAAACACCTTCTAGGTCGTTTTCGTCTCCTCCACGTCAAAGGCAACACAGACAAGTTACTGACAAGTCTGTGATGCCAGCGGCAAAACCTGTTTCTGAATCTAAACCATATGCTCAAACTGTAAATAAGTCTAAGGTTTACCACAAACAATCCTTTCACAGGAAAGGTTTGTGGAAAGCCAAAACGACTGATGTGTCTGAAAGCCAGGACAAGCTGAAAGTTGAGATTCCACCCACTGATAAAGAACAATGGGTTGAATTCATGATGGTTGATTCCTCTGGGAAACCCAAGCCAGTCAAGGCTTGGGTCCCCCTCCTTAGCTGATGATTTTCGCATATGTGCAGGTTGTCCGCTATAGTGCGTCTACAAATACATGGATCGTAGATAGCGGAGCTTCCAGGCACATGACCGGAAACGAGTCTCTTCTTTTCAATGTCAAACAAAGGGGGAAACGTTTCCTTTGCTGGTAACAAAAGAGGATACATTACCGCTCAGGGAGAAGTAGGTAATGAAAAGGTAAGGTTTGACAAAGTCAACTTTGTTCAGCAATTAGAAAACAATCTGCTTTCTGTGTCTCAGATTTGTGACAAGGGCTTCAAAGTCATGTTTGACAATCGCAAATGTTACATTCTGAAGAAAGAAATGGATATTCCAGAGGAGAAGGTATTAATGTCCGCATCTAGATATGATGACTTGTATGTTCTAGATATGTCTAATGCTTCTACTAGTGCTTCTACTGTTCAATGTTTCTTATCCAAAGCTACAGAGAAGGACTCCATTTCGTGGAACAGAAGAATGGGACACATTAATCATAGGAAGATGAATCATCTGATTCATAACAACTTAGTTGATGGAGTTCCTGTCAAGAACTTCAAGCTTCTGATTTCTGTGTCTCATGCAAGAAAGGAAAGCAAACCAGGAAATCTCACAAGACCAAGAATGTCAATTCTATTGAGATGCCCCTGGAGCTACTACACATGGATCTATTTGGTCCAGTTAGCATGAAGAGTATCGCAGGAGACTGGTACTGCTTCGTAGTCACTGATGACTACTCACGATTCTCGTGGGTGATGTTTCTGAAAGCAAAGTCAGAAACCTTTGAGTCATTCAAAGTGTTGGTCACCACTCTGGAATCACTTTACAAACTGAAGGTGAGAAAGATTCGCTCAGATAATGGAACCGAGTTTAAGAATCAGTGGATGGATGCTTTCTGCAAAGAAAAGGGAATCGTTCATCAATTCACCTCTGCATACACACCACAGATGAATGGAGTTACTGACCGAAAGAACAGGAGCCTAATCGAGACCGCCAGGACTATGTTGGCAGACTCAAAACTACCAGTGCAGTTCTGGAACGAAGCTGTAGCCAATGCCTGCTACACACTCAATCGTGTGTCAGTAGTGAAGAGGCACGGGAAGACTTGCTATGAGTTACTACAGAAGCGTAAACCAAACTTGGAGTATTTGGAACCTTTCGGTGCTCCTTGTACGCTTCTGAAGAAAACTCAAGAAGGCAAATTTAATGAAAAGGCAGATCAGGGGATCTTTCTGGGATACAGTATACCCGACAAACGAGTTTACAACAACTCTACTAGTCAGGTAGAAGTATGGTGCAATGTTGATGTTCAACGTTTCACTATCCCCCCTGCTGGAAAAGGTCCATCGTCATTCTTTGACTACGATGGCTTTTTCAAATCATTCAATCTTCCTCATATAGATTCAGATGATGATATTGCTACTCAGATGATGCACGATGTTCTAAATTCACCGAATCTGGATACTAGCAATGCAACACCTGCAAGTGGTTTATCGGGATCTGCCTCAGCCGATCAGGATGATAGTGAGGACTCATCAGAGGATGAAGAAGCAACTGAACCAGTACAGTCACCTAATGTTGATCATGAAGGAAGCTCTTCAGCTGCTACACCCGCATCTGGAAATACAGATACTGAACCTCCAGTCACAACTATGGACTCTGAAGTTGTTGTTCCCACAACTCCCTTGACTAGGATCAGTACGAGTCATCCGCCAGATGCTATCATTGGTGATCTCCACTCCGGCGTGCAGACTAGAAGTCGATTGTACACAGCTGATTACGCTAAAGTAATGGAAAAGGGCTACGTGAATGATGGAGCTTACAGACGTTTTGTTTCTCAAATTGAACCCAAACACGTAAGTGATGCCCTTAAGGATGAAGCCTGGGTCAATGCTATGCAAGAGGAGTTGCTACAGTTCAAGAAACTTGGAGTGTGGACTCTTGTTGACTGACCTAAAGGAGTCAAAGTAATTGGTACCAAATGGGTACTAAAGTGCAAGAAGGATGACCAGGGTGTTGTTATCAAAACATGGAACGGTTGGTTGTTCAGGGCTTCAGACAAGTCGAAGGAATCGACTACAATGAAGTCTTTGCTCCAGTAGCTAGAATGGAAGCTATTCGCATCTTTCTAGCCTACGCCTCTTACATGAAGATCAAAGTCTATCAACTAGATGTTAAGAGTGCATTCATGCATGGGGAAATCCGTGAAGAGGTATATGTCAGTCAACCCAAAGGATTTGAAGATCCTTATCATCGGGACAGAGTCTACAAGTTAGACAAGGCTCTGTATGGGCTACATCAGGCTCCTCAAGCTTGGTATGAAAACTCTCCACCCATCTGTTGAAACACGGCTTTCACAGGGGTGTGATTGACTGTACATTGTTCATCAAAGAAAAGGATGGTGATTTGCTTTTGGTGCAAATATATGTGGATGACATAATCTTCGGTTCACGAAACGAAGAGTTATGTAAAGAGTTTGAATCTGTGATGAAGGCTGAGTTTGAGATGAGTGCCATGGGAGAAATGAAGTTCTTCCTAGGATTACAGGTGGATCAAACACCTACCGGCATCTTTCTGCATCAAACTAAGTATGTCGGTGACATTCTTAGTCGCTTTGATATGGAAAATGTTACTGCAGCCGGTACCCCACTTGCCACAAATCATGATGTGGCTCCTGATGAGAATGGGGATTTGGTGGATGCCACCATGTATCGTGGGATGATCGGATCTCTCATGTATCTCACTGCATCGCGTCCGATATCATGTATGCCATATGTTTATGTTCCCGATATCAAGTGAAACCCAAAGTAAATCATCTGATAGGAGTCAAGAGGATTTTTTGTTATCTGAAGGTACTCCGACACTGGGGTTATGGTATCCTCATGATGATGACTTTGAGCTAACGGCGTATAGTGACTCGGATTATGGAGGCTGCAAAATGAATTACAAGTCTACGTCAGCAGGATGTCAATTTTTCGGGAGGAGATTGGTAACTTGGCAGTGCAAGAAGCAGACATCAGTTGCTCTATCTACCCGTGAAGCTGAATATGTTGCCGCCGCCAGCTGCTGCTCTCAAATCATTTGGATACAACAGCAAATGCGAGACTACGGTTTGCATTTCACTTCTACTCCTATCTTTATTGATAATTCTGCTGCAATTGTAGTAACTAAAAATCCGGTTCAACATCCTAAGACCAAACACATAGGCATAAAGTATCACTTCATACGCGACTGCTATGAAAAACACTTAATTGATGTGGTCAAAATAAACACGGATTTTCAACGCGCTGACCTCTACACCAACCGTTTGATAAACCAAGATTTTTCTATCTATTAGAGGTCAACGGTGTTAAAAAGAAAAGTGATGTTATCTCCGACGAAACAGATGCATAGCCCGACACTATTTCTGTCTTTTGTTTAATTTTATTTTTCTTTATTTTTAATTTCTTGCGTTATAAAAATCCAAAAACACAAAAAGATTTTCTGTTTTAGAATTTTAGGGGGAGATTGGTTAAATTCAGTATTTATTTACTCAAAAAAAAAGGGGGGGGGAAGGTGAGTAAAGCTAAAAGGCATAGACAACAAAGCTGGAAATGTGACTCGATAATATTGGAAAATGATAGTACACAGGCATCACGTTACATGGAACACCAAAAGGATTTTATGTTTTACAAGGTTAATTAAACCACAGAAAATTACAAATCAGAGAAGTCTAGGTCTAACATATGGGAAAATGATAGTACGCGTGGTTAGTACTGTAACTACCCGGAGAAAGTAGATCTAGGGCGGTGCCAGTGCATTGTACGATGTGTCGGTAGATTCAACACAATAGATAAGTAGACATCATCAGTGATTTGGCTTAAACTTAAATAATTCAACAAGTTGTGGGTTTTCATGGTATCCCTGGTCTGCACAATCAGTCAATTTCCATAAGGGATGAGGAGCAAGCAAATGCCACAAATGTGAGCAAAGACCTGAAAAAACAGAGCAAAAGATGACAAATGTCACTGAAAACAATGTATATACTAATATACTGCTCTAAGAAGAAGATAGGCATTGCACCTCTCTGCTGTGCGATGGCACTGACCTGAGGCTTAGCATAACCTATCCGTTCTAAGAATTCATTGCTGTTTGCGCCTCTCTGCTGTGCGATGGCACTGACCTCAGGCTTAGCATCTCTTTGAAAATTCTTAGAACCAAATCTTCTAAGTCCCAAGACCGCTCAAAAATCTCCCGAGGAAGATTGATTACCATATACCTGTGGAACACACAAATACTTGTTGACCTAATTCATCTAATTAATCATTGATGCATGTCAAAAGTCTGTGTATGGATTTAAATGGATAAGTATACTGACAATCGTCATGACTGCATTGCCTGATGCTCAAAATCAATGGGTGTTACTTATCATGTCAAGCATAATTCCCAGTTAGATCTTAGAAATCTTAGATGAGTTAGAAAGCTGTGATATGCAAGTGTTTAAAGTTAAATACAAATCAAAGGTTCCAAGTAATGTTGTTTATGCCTGTCTGATTCCATATGAGTCTGTCCTTGATATGATGTCACTGTTAATAGGCTATACTAACCTGACCTAACAAAAATCACAAAAAGATGTTTTTCTTTTGTTCGTAGTTTAACACTTTCAAGTTATCTGTATAATGTGTCAATGTCGGACTGTGTAAAATGTTCTCTGTTAACGTCACCAAATGAGCTTAATGTTTATTTAAACAAATTGTTTCTGAAAGGATAAAAGTATCACGTCTGCGGTGATAAGTTGGATAAATGGATCACGTCTGAGGTGATCGGTGGATAAATGGATCACGTCTGAGGTGATCGGGTGGATAAATGGGTCATGTCTGAGATGATCAGGTGGATAAATGGATTACATCTGAGGTGATCAAACTGTTTTATTAAAATGGTCATGTCTGAGATGATCAACTTGTTCATAACGTTTATCTACTATTAAATGGAACTAAATGTCGTATGGTAAGATGGTTAAAATGTTTAAGGATGGCCCAGTCGCACACTGAACCATAAATATGGTCCAGTCGTACGATTGGAACATACGAATGAGTCAAATCGTACAAATGGACAATGCGAATGAGTCCAAGCACATGATTGAAGGTGACCGACTGTCACAATCGTTCGACTGAGCATCAATCGTACGATTGAAGATGAACGATTGGGTGAATCGTACAAATGAATCTCAGTCGCACGACTCACTCATGCGACTAGACTCACTCGTAAGACTGACCTATGCGACTCGGCTCAGTCGCCAGACTGGATTTGCCCTAGTATAAATACAGGCCTAATCAGCATCAGTCGCTCATTCACCCAAATCGCCCCCTCTATACGCACGACCTAACGAACCGCTGCTAAATTTCATTTGATTCATACTTACCTTCGATTTGTGTGTTCTAACATTCATTTGTGCTTATACAGGTAATATTCATGGTGTTTCATCGATAAAACCGATAAATGACATCTAGAATCACTCGAATTCTGACCCAACAGTAACCGAGAACTTAACGAACAGATAGACCATCAAACTAAACTAAACGTTCAAACAAAGTTAAAATACGCTTAATCGGTCGTTTCTGAGTGTAATGAGCCTAAGTTCGACGTTTAAAATCAAGTATAGCTCAAAACAATTTGAATGGACAAACCGTCGAGTAGGCGACTGGACACACTGATGTACTTCAATCGCCTGACTGAGAAGACGACTAGTCTCAGTCGCACGACTGAGATGGACAAATGGTTCAATCGCACGACTATGTCCATTCGCTTGACTTAGTCGCACGTATGAACCAATTCACACATATAAAGCTCAGTCGTCCTACTCAGTCGCATGACTATGTTCATTCGTTTGCTTAGTTGCCCGACTTAACCAAGGTGTAAAGCTCATTGACTTTAATTTGCTATCTTCTGCATGCACTAACGTTTACTTACATTGTGTGACAGATGGCAAGTCGTTGTATTATGAGCACGAAGCACAACATTTGTGCTCATGTGGACTTGACCTCCAGGAATGCCGCCGAGTTTTTTGGCATTATCACATTTTTGAGAAGATCGAGGATATTCCGAGCGATCTCTGCACAGTGTACACCATACAGGTCGATACAGCAGTCGTTTTGGGAACATGCTGTGGTCGACAGATCCAGGGAGCCATATACTATTAGAAGCTCTATCTTTGGACAAGATATCAGCTATCTGAGGAGGATATACGGACGGTACTGGAGCTTGGGGACGATGCAGAATACCCAACTAGACTGCATCCCCTTACTGTCCGAGGTTGTTTTATGAGGGCAAAGTACTCGGGGGACATCAACTCGGGTATGCTTAACAAAAGCAACTTGTGCCCCCAATTCAAGTATCTTGCCCATGTGCTTCTACGTTGTATAGCCTCAAGGAAGGCGGGTTTGATGAGCTATCAGACCAGATGCAGAGTGCATTCGCTGCTCTGGTGCTGAACCATCCATTCAGTTTTTCACGGATGATCTTCACCTATTTGGTGGAGAACATTGAAGCACAAGGGAAAGAGAGCTTCTGTATGTACCCAAAGTTCATCCAGATGATTATAGACCAGAAGTTCCCCAGCTCCTGAAAGCTTAAGATGATGCTGTCGTCCTGGAGATCATGGACGACACTACATTGGGAAGGATGAAGGTATACCGGGGCAAGCAGGTGAAGACCCCGGTGAGGAGTTTGTTTAGGGCATCTGGCCCGTGAGGAGTACGTGGCGCTAGCTAGGAGAAAGTGGCGTCACGATGATAGTGACTCGGATGTTGAGCAAATTGCTCTTCCCTCTGATGACTCCGACGACGATGATGACGGTACTGATCAGGGAGGAGATGGTCAGGGAGGACCTGAACCAGCTCCAATTCACCCTGATTTCCATATGCAAGAAGAGGAGGATTCTGATGATGTGCCACTACCCGGACTGTGGGCAGTCGGGAGTGGCCACTGAGCAGGGATTACGGGCGGTTGGTGGACCCAGGAGAGTCTGGGAGCTCTTCAGCTGATCCATCTTACACCCCAGCCTCCCCAGCAACCGTGGGGGAGCCTCCGTGTCAAGGGGACCGGAGGAAACATATGGCTCGGCCTCATGGGCTGAAGCCGAAACGCAGGAGGATTACACTCATTACTACCTCCTCTGCTACCACTACTACCACCACCTCTGCTACTACTACTACACCATCCACTACCATTACACCACCAAAACACTACTCCCCCCACTACAACAACATTCCCCACCACACCCATCCCACCAGTGACCACCTACTCATGCACCTCCACCCATATTCACTCACCCTCCCCCCATATTCACTACAACCACCACTACCACCACCACTCACCAGACTGGACCTTCTTCATTACCCACCAGTACATATCTTCCTTCCTTTTCTATGGAGGAGCAGCTAGCTGCCCTAAACAGGGTGGTGCTTAAGCTCATAGCTGCTGATGAAGAAAAGTCAGCAGAGATATGTCAGCTGAGGGAGCTAACAACTTCCCAAGCTCAACTTATCTCCCAGCAAACTGATCAGATCAACCAGCAAAATGAACAGATCACCAAACTCCTAGAGCACCGAGATGAGTCCACCAAGAAGCTCGAGGAGTTAGAAGCTGCTAACAAGGAGATCAGACTAAAACTCAAGGGGTCACAAATGAGCCCCTAAAGATAGGAAGTTGAAGATGATGATGAGGAGGATGATGAGGATGATGATAGTGATGATAGTGATGTGATGATGAGGGAGTGATGATGAAGATAAGAAAAGGATGACGATAAAGATGAAGGGGATGCATCTACCTCTGCCTCTTCTCCTGGTCATGAGCAACGAACCAAGAAAAGACAAGACCAGGGAGCATCAACTGCTGCCCCACCTACCTCCCCTTCTGCCGAAGATCCAGCGATGATTCAAGGCAAAGTTCAGATTAGATGTGTTTATTTATTATAACTTTTGTCATGTAATCATGTATTTAATATTGTTTAAAGTAAAGGAATGAAAAGTTAAATTAACATTGGTTATGTGCTTAATGTATACTAACCTGCACTGTGTTTTGATAATTATTATACAGGTTCATCCAAGCTGGTTGACGAGCATGATATGTGCCCCTCCGTCACATTGATTCTAAATTGACCCCTCGATCTACAAGGGATTGTTCAACGATCAGTTAGCTACACTGCTGAGGAAGGGGAGATTATTCACGACTTAACAGATGCTCAAATTGCAGAACTGTTAGTCTGAATCCCGACGAGCTGGTGAAAGACGCTCCAGAGGTCGACATAGTCAGTGATGATGAATTACGAGATGTTGATGAAGTGGAGATTGAGGACGTGACTACTGATGACTATCCTCAGTACACTAACGCCGAAGGCGAAGTTATCCCAGATCTGGGGGAAACATTTGACAACAACATCTTCAATAAGGTAGAAGAGATGACTGCTGTGAAAGCAGCTATAGCAGAAGCTCTCAGGCAAATGATGCTAATCTGGCAGTAAAGAAGGCTGAATGGATAGCCTGCCTGGAGGAGATGAAGAAACAGCGTGCGCCAAACAAGTCAATGCCTACACCAAGCTTTACAAGATATAGAAGCATCAGAAGGTGTCTGGCAAAATTATCAGCTGGGCATACCTTGAGGATCTCATGGTGTATGCTATCAAGAGGAGAAGGGAATTGAATATTTCAGATTCCCACACAATCTGAAACTCTCCCTGGATTTGAGCTTAACCGTCTAGCTAACTTGAACCTCCTGTATGCTGTTTCAGAAAGATGTCAGGATGGTTTTGAGCAGGCACTGAAGAAAGAGTATCATACGTGGTGTAAACTTTAAACCTTAACAGCCCAGAAGGTTAATTCATCAGACAGAGGTTGATTCCACCTCAGGAAGACCAAAGTGTGTCTTGCGATGGCACCCTCCGCGCACAATGTCGCGTATTCCATTGAGGGAAATGCCACAGGATTTTGCACCCCATTTTAAATGGTGGTACTATGACTGGCACACCGGTGAGGCAGTCATAGTTTTGGAGAAAGAAGGGAAGGTCGAGACAGTTAGGGTATTTGACCCTATGTGGCTAACTAACTTGTCTGCTTCAGATGTATACATCTTGTACAAGTGGCCACTGTTTTTTGACACTCAAGATGTATACATCTTGTACAAGTGGCCACTGTTTTGATATTCACTCTAGGGTTTCTAGAGAAGATAGGAAGAAGAGATTTGAAGAATTTAAGAAAGAAGTCAAAGTCTAGATAGAACTAGGTCCAAGGGGGAGTTTGTTGGTACACATGTCCCCAGTTCTAGTCTAGTGAGCTTAACTGTTATAGAACTTCTTCTTGTAACACATATGTAACGTTTGATTATTATATGAGAATCTCTTCCTTTATGTGTATTGGTTGTTTACAAGTTATATCTATTGTATTATTTATTGTTACACGTATAATATGATAATGTTATATAGGTTTACAGTTGTTAGATATAGTTCTGAACCATTAAAGGTTTAAGAATGTGTTTAACTAAGTATCCTGATTCAGTCGCACGACTGGACCATGCGAATGGGTCAGTCACACGACTGAACCAGGTGATGAGTCAATCGTCGATTGAGTCAATCGTACGATTGAGTCATAAGACTGACTCAGTCATCCGAATGAACTAATCGTATGACTCAGTCGCACGACTAAGCCAGTCGCTTGGCTCAGTCGTACGAATGATAGCTGTAACCTATAATACCACTTAATTCGTGGAAAACCAAAACACTTCGAATACTTGAAATCCTAGTCGACCCAGAGCGTCCTGTTCGTCCATTCCAACTTCATAGAACGTCCCAGATCATTCCTAGTCCATTCTTAACGTTTTCTAATCGTTAGGATTGATCTTGATTACGTTCTCCCTGATTGGATCACCAATCAAATAGGATTCCGCACTATTTGATCTGGTATAACGAAGAATCAGTTTACTCTGTACGTACACGGTCCTAACAAGTACTCCATTCATTTCATTAGTAACACTGTTGTTAAGCAATACATTATAGTTCATGAGTCACAAAAAGATTAGTTGAATGAATTACAAAACAACAGTATCGTCAAAACATGAAGGATGTCAGTCTTGCCCCGCTGAGTAGCCACCACAGTGTACCATCCTCAGCATCGTTTACCTACCAACTGGAAAATACATAAAAGTCAGCGATGCTGAGTGAGTTCTAGTTTTATGATTAAAATACTTTACTTTTTCAAATCATACTATACTTTCGTACATACCCACACATTATACATACATGTAGATGATATCATTATTATCTTTCATTGCGTTTGTTAGCTTTCATTCATCGTAACTCATTATCATTCATTTATCATCTAGATCCCGTCAGACTTTACCCTCTTCATGGCACACAGCCACGATTACGGAGGTCGAATGACGGGGATCCCGTTTTGTACTTTATTATGATATTTCATTGTGAGCATACATCCTTCATACATACAGATAATAATAATAATAATTATTATTATCCTCATCATTCATTCAATTCATACTCTTTCCATTACTCTTTCAGTCTTTACATTCGTTCTTACGAGTCTGTTGTGACAACAAAGTCGCTCACCTCCATATCGATCTCTCACGATCGTATGTTAGCCAAGTCTGTTGCAACACATGGTTGCTCACCTCAGTGGCAATCTCAAGATTGCCTGCTAACCGAGTCTGTTGCAACACAAAGTTGCTCACCTTCATATCGATCTCTCATGATCGTATGTTAGCCAAGTCTGTTGCAACACATGGTTGCTCACCTCAGTGGCAATCTCACGGATTGCCTGCTAACCAAGTCTGTTGCAACACAAAGTTGCTCACCTCCATATCGATCTCTTACGATCGTATGTTAGCCAAGTCTGTTGCAACACATGGCTGCTCACCTCAGTGGCAATCTCACGGATTGCCTGCTAACCGAGTCTGTTGCCACAAAGTTGCTCACCTCATTGTCAATCTCAAGATTGACCCTGTGTGCATCCTTCGGGGTAGCTAACCGCATCACAGTTGAGCTAACACCTGCCAGGGGTGTGCACCTCCATACATTTGCTTGCAAGCCTTTACTTATTCATTTACGTTCCATTTTCTTCATCATTATATTTTACTTATTAATGATTATACACTTTGTTAATTTTTAAACATTCTTCATCATGCCATTTCATACTTAACAATATTAAAATAATAATAATAATATTGTTAATAATAATAAATTACTGATAATAATATCAGTAATAATCAAGGGTCAATCATTAATCATCATTGCATGCATAAAACATCATCATTAAATAGCCCTTGGTCAACCTCGGTCAAACCCTAAAACCCAGATTCCCAGAAAAATCCTGTAAAATTTCTAAGTATAAAAATTTGGGCGCATGAGGACTATTTGGGCGCATGAGCCCTGTCTGGCGCATGAGCACTATTAGGACATATCACCTTACACTTAGAAAATAATTCCAGGATTAAGTGCACTATTTGGGCTCATCACCCTACACTTAGTTTTCTAAGTCATTATTTCGGGCACAAGAGCACTGTTTAGGCTCATTACCCTACACTTAGTTTTTTCTAAGTCAGAATTCAGGCGTATGAGTACTATTCAGGCATATTACCCTATTTTAGTTTCTAAGTCATACTTTCGGCGTAAGAGCACTATTTGGGCATATCACCTTGTAATTTTTCTAAGGTAAAAAATCCAGGCGTATTAGTACTGTTTAGACTCATTACCCTGTACTTAGTTTTCTAAGTTCTAAATTTCAGACACATGAGCACTGTTAGGAGCATAAGCCCCAACACTTGACTGTTCAGGCTTATGAGCCTGATGTAGGCGTATTAGCAACCTGCACACATATTTTTAAGTTGCTTCCAGTCCCAAACATTATACCACTTAGTTCTAAACATTCATATACCATTCTAAGCATGAACTTACATAATCATAACAATACATTTTCCCAGAACATACCCGACCCACATACACATGCATATGAACATACGTGTATAATACCCAACCTTATAAAACATACATATATGTATTTCCAGCCCTAAAATCATTTGAAAACATGTAAAAAGGGGTTCTAGTAACTCACCTTAGCTGCTTTCAAGCTTATTCTCTAAATCTTCGTCTTCTCAAGGAACCGAACACCTATATGTGTCTAAACACACAATCCGAACACATATACACATAAGATCACATAACCGAGGCTAATTTAGCCAAGAACACTTTAAATACACTAACTTATACCTTAAATTCGAATTTCTTCTTGTTCTTCTTCAAAGATCCGAGGTTCTGCTCTTCCTCTCTAGAATCGGTAGAAAGGTGAAAAGCAGCAGGTCATGGGCGGCTTTACCACCTTTTGTACAAAAAATTATAAGTTTGCACTTTTAACATTTTTGGCCCCTCCACATAGGCTGACTTTTATTTCTTTCCTTTTTCTTTCTCTTTCTCTTTTATTCTTTTATTTATTTAAAAAGAAAAATACAGGTGTTACATCCTTTGGCTGAGAGGTTCATAGTGGGAGGGGAGATCATCATTAGTTCTACAACTAGACTAGATGAGTTGTTGTATATAGTCATTAGGTGGCAAGTTTAGAGAGTGATTAGTGTGAGTTAGTGCTAGGTGTCATTCAATAGTGTTAATGACATTCTTAGTCATTAAGTTAAGGTTAGTTAAATGATTAGTTACTAATCTAGGTTGATTAACACTCTAATGAGCCGATTACTTGAGGTAAGGTTATGTTTTAGTTTAGTTTAAGTGTTTATGATTAGTTTGGTTTTGGGTTTTGACATAAGTTTTCTAGATGTCAACTTGTTCGATAACGTTGATTAAGTTTCAAATCTTATTACATTTGAAATGGAAGAGAGCTTAGAAGATTGCTTCTTGGGTTCTTGGAGAATCAAAAGGGAGGGAGATCATCATTAGTTCTACAACTAGACTAGATGAGTTGTTGTATATAGTCATATATATATATATATATATATATATATCATGATACACACATATAACATTTAAATTACAAAGACATTTTTCATACAATGTGTATATTTATTTAAATGCATATTACTTTTTTATACAACATTGCTTTCGTAAAGATTCAAACTATAAAATCAAGTTTTTTTTATTTTTTAATTTATGTATAGTCTTACTGTACCTTTTTTTAAAATCTAACTTTTTTTAATAAAAATATACACGTTTTGTGCGTATAATTTGCATGTGTTGCGTAATTATAAACGTACTTTCGTAATTATAAACATATAAATTGTATATTATCATTAACTTGAGTAATTATATTTTATAACTAGAGTAATTATTATTACGCGTAATCATAAACATAAGCTACATTGTCACACCCTCAAAATCCACGTGCGGGATTTTACCGCGAGACGGGTGAACAAAGCAGGATCCCAGTAATTAGTTACTCAGAATGACACCATATGCACATTTAAAAATAAATTAGAGTTTGAAAACTTTAAAACATTTACAGAAGCGTTTTGAAAATAAGTTAAACCGAAAATACTAGAAATGTAATATTGGCAAAACACGCACAAAACCATGTTTAAAAACTAGAATGTAATATACCCAAATGTAACAGTTCATGTTTTCAATGCATACCATGCGTGCTCCTAGGCAGTTGGTAACCTCAACCTGGGAATAGCTACTAAAAGAGTTAACACAATGGTTGGTGAGTTCAAAAGTTTGCGTTTAACAAAATGAGTAATAGTTGTAAAAATAAGAAGTGCATTGAAGTAGATAGCTAGTCTATATTCATAAGTAATAACTATAGTGATTTCACGATCGAAGCTGACATGTGTTCCGTTTGTTTGCTTCCCATCATAACATACAAGTTGTGACGATGTTTGTGTCTAGATCAATATTGAACGCGTTTGACCTCGACTCGCACGGGTGGGGCCTGTCAGGCCCAGTAGTACTACCCATTTCTTGCTAGTTCTATTATTAACAATCCGAAAGTGTGAGGGATTCCACGGTATGCTACACACTACTTTACACTAACACAACTTATCAATATAAAGAGTTTTTAAGATAAAACAATATGTCATCTCCCCCCAAAAGGAAGTAAGTAAAAACAATGGGGCATGAACTCACCTGGTGTGCACACGAGCAAAACAAGCAAAGCAATTAATGAGTAGGTAGGCAACCTGTCAAAGATTACCTAGATCATATGAGTTTGTAAGTATTCATTGTGACATTTCGTGTGTCCATTAGTTAATCGTTAATTTCCATTACTCTTGAAAGTATCATTTATGTCAATAACGGAACTATGGGGGTTTGTTTTGCGTTTCTAATAATCTAATATCCCTAATAGTCTGTAATCTTAGTGTCATTTATCTAAATTTTTATAATTAGTTTAGTTGTTTATAATAAAATATTGTAAGGTTAAGTATTAATTCTTAGTTATATGATTTAAACAAATAACTAGATAATAAAATTATATTTATAAATTTATGAAATTTACAATTGTAAATTGAATAAAACTTGAACTAGAAGTTTTTATATAAACTACACATGCATAAGACACAAGGAACCAAAGTGTAATTTTTATAAAAAAAAAACTCCCAAACACCCCCCCTCGTCGGCCCTGTTCCGGATACCCTCCCCTTTGAAACATCGGCGGTTATCTTGGATTGAAACTGAAACATCGGCGGTTATCTTGGATTGAAACTGAACTCACCTTCAAGCATTAACACCAATCGACCTAAAACGAATCCAATCATGTGCATTCAAACGAAGTATAGTCATCATGTGGATGATTTAAACTGTAGGCACTCCTAATTTCGTCTGAAACCACACAATCATCGAACTAGCTACCTGTGTCCCCATCGAACCTGTAACTTAATCGACCTCCAACTTCCGTACACTTTAAATCAAACTTGACAGAGGGCTTTCAATCATGTTCACCATTAGAAGTTCCTGGTACTACGAATTTGATTGTAACCCTCACAATCTTCTTGAATCGAAGCTGCTCGAGTCGCGACCCATTCATTCTAGACCAACATCAATTTGATCTTCAATAACACGTAATTAAACTCTCCAATACATGTGGGGATTAAAATCCCTAACCTTTTGTATATTAATGTAATGTAATTGGGGTTCAATTTGGACAAAATCATTCTAGGGTTCTTGGGAAATTTGGGGATTTCTGTGATTTGAGTCTTTTTAAGATTTAAAAAGTAGCTTATGACGGACATTGGCTACCCAGGCTACTGCTAAACTATCACCCTCACTAACAGGAGGTCGTGGGTTCGAACCTCACAACCCACAATATTCTTTTTTAAAGGGTTTTAATCATATATTAAATTTCAGAATAAAATGATAATGTATTAAAAAAATTTATATTGAAATATTATCAGAAATTATTTAATAATTCTATTATTATAGAATTTATGTTAAACATCTTTGATGATTTTAAAAATGTTTAGAAAAACTTATGATGAGTTTTTGTATATTAAATAAAAAATTCAACTTTTCTTTTTTGACTCTTTTAATCATGTATTATTATTTTTTTTATTTTTTCCCTATAACTTTAATTCAAGAAAACTTTAATAAATTATTATGGTTTTGTATATTCATTATTTATAGTTGTATACCATGTTATCTTAAAGATTGAAAATTATAAAGATATCAAAATATATTCGAGAATTGCTTATTCTTTGTAATATTAGTCTCTATTATTTATGATCATTCATTTTCAAATTATAAATAAAATTTTATAATATTAAAACGTCCTAAACCCCAAATCCATGTGACAAACCCTAGATTCCACAAATAGTCTCTTGTACTTATCTGATTATAATTAATCTTGGAACATCCGCCTAGGAATCTGTGAAGAAACCGTCGGTGCTATTCTAGTTTCCTTGTTAATTAAAGTATATCATATATCAAGCGAGTTTTCATACCCCGTTTTTTTACTTTATTTCACACCTTTTGGGGTGAAGCATGTTAACCGTATAAAAGTACACTTGTAAATTATTTAAATTCTTGTAAACCACGTGCAATTCATCTTATTAATTGGTCATGGTTATTTGAAATATTGGTGAACATTATATGATAGTTTTATTATAAAAACAATCATTAACTATTGCTAGCCTAGCGACGTCATAGATCTTTGGGCTTGACAAGCCTATTTGGTGCTAAAGCCAAAGTTATTATCGGCTCCTGATGACGTATTCTTGTTCATCATGGGAACCAGTACACTTAGCTAATCGTATATTTCGCTGTGGCCATATTTTATCAAGGTTTGATTGTATCATCATGCTATCTATATGTTCTTGTATTATTTCTTAACCTATGACTTGAATTGCCTCTAAAAGGTTTTATATACGTATGTACTATTTCATGAGAACTAACCAACATACATATGTTGACTTTATTTTTAACAGCTTTAGGAGGTGCTCAAGCTTAATTGTTGATTCTTGGAGAATTGAGTTCATCTAGGATTCGACCTAGAATAAAATAAAGAATTCATTTCATGTTTGTTTTATGATCTTGGACTTATTATCTATCTTATGTTATGTTTGTTTGCTTGAACTTCTAGTTGTAATTAACAATTGAAACCTCATGATTTATAATATTTACACTTTGAGGTAGCGTTGTGTGGCTTTGAACAATCTTTACTCTCACTTCTCAATATTTCCGTTGTTAAGGTTGGAGTGTGACAGATTGGTATCAGAGCCTATTACTATAGGGACTTTCTAAGGCCCCGTTCCCGGGCACCTCACAGTTGGTTGATCATTGCGCATAAAACATACATTTACAGGTATTTAATTAACATTGCAGTGGAAACATTCAAAAGACATCTCATTTCATCATAAAAGCTTTTGCTAAGTAATACATCGTTAATCAATTACAAATAGTCATAAACAGTGACTTGTAGTAGTAAGAAGATTCCTTAGGAATCTCGTTTATCCGAATCCTCTACAAACACCATTTTGTTTTTAATAAATACATACGACATAATACATTGCAGAAATATTAACAAAGGAATGTCATCCCAAAAGAGCTGAGTAGCCGCCCCGTGCCATCCTCAGCAACACTACCTGCCAACTAGAAACACATAAAAAGTCAGCGTTGCTGAGTGAGTTCTAGTTTTATAATAAACATACTTTTCTTCCGTTAAAACCGTTCTTACATACATGCGATCACACAACATACGTAAACATTGATAATATTATTATTATCTTCATCATTCATTCATTAGCTTTCGTTCGTATACCGTTCATCATTAACATTCACATTCTTTCTTTTGTTCATACGTCTCTTACATACATTCATACATTCATTACATTCTTCCGTACGTTCGTTGCGTTCATTCATACGTTCATTACATTCATTCGTACGTTCATTACCTTCTTCGTACGTTCACTACATTCGGTGACGTGTACAATACCCGAACATTGTGCATTACTGCTGGTGTTGGACCTGTGATGATTAATCACGAACGTTGTGCACTACTGCTGATCCAGTCACCTAGGGCAAGTACACACACACTTATCTTTCCTCTTTCATTCTGGATCAATGCCATGCGCTATACCCCGAACATTGTGCACTACTGCTGGTGCTGGACCTGTGATGATTAATCACGAACGTTGTGCACTACTGCTGATCCAGTCACCTAGGGTAATCAGCTAGGATCCCATACATATGGTCAATCACAAAGACTAACCCCAGTGTGCATCCTTCGGGGTAGCTAACCCACGCACCATTGAGCTAACACCTTCATAGGGTGTGCACCTCCATACATTTCTTGCAAGCATTTTCTTACGTTCATTCGTTCATTCATTAATGCATGCATTCATTCATCATGTTCTCCTTCATTATCTTTCACTTTACGTTTCTTATTACTTTCGTTTCATTCATTAATCATAACACGTAAAGTCACGGAAAGATAAACACGTATCGAAACAAGGAACATCGATATTTACAAGTCATCAGTCATTACCATCATATAGGGCTACATCATACTTATCATACATACGTCATGCATAGACATGCAATACTACACTGCCATGCCCAACGTAACTTCTAAGCCGCGACAATTATCACATGTACCTACGGAGCTATTACATCACTACTTACCCTTACTCTTTTCCCGAAGGCCAGTAACTGGACTACATCTCTCCTCGTACACAACAGCCCTATTTGGGCGATTGGGCATGCTTCAATCGCATGGCCTCCACGCGACTGGATCATGCGATTGGGCACCTATGTGAATGAACATACAATCGTGAATGGACTCTCAATCGTGCTAATGAATACTAGGCGATTGAACATCGTGCGAGTGGGACTAATGCGGATGAGCACCTATGCGACTGGACTCTCAGTCGTGCGATTAGGGCACTGGGCGACTGAGCATCTATGCGACTGGGCTTCCATTCGTGCGATTGGACCTCAATCGTGCGATTGAGTCTCAGTCGTCCCTCAGTCGGCCGATTGGCCTTCAGTCGCCTAGCCCTAACTGGGCAGCGACTGAGTTCATCCCGAACTGCAGCCGTGACATACGGCCTTTAAACTCTTCCAACTCATTTCAAGCCCAAATCCCTCCTAAACCTTAGGGAATCATACTATGACATCATACAAGCACATACAAGTCCAAAATCGTACCTTAAACACTACACACACGATTACACCCAAATAGGTCAAACATACACTTTCAAAAAAAAGGGTTATATGTGTTCCAGCCCCAAAATCGTTTGAAAACAGGTAAATGAGGGGTTCTAGAACTCACACAAACAAGAAGAAGATGAAGAGCTTCGTTTGGACTAGTTACTCGACGAGTTTCGAGCCCGAATCACCACTTTTCTCTCCTTTTCTCTCTTCTCTTCTCTCTCTTCTTTCTCTCTTCTCTTCTTTTTGACTGAGTTTTGCAAGTGTGGGGAGGGGGAGATGGCTGCCCTCTCCCTTAAAAGCTACAGCTCAATCGCTCAAGCTCCAGGAGACTGGACCTTCGGCCGCCCGAACACCATGCGACTGGACCTTCAGTCGCATGAGCTCCATGCGATTGGACCTCCAGTCGCATGACACTCCAAAAAGTCAAATTTCCGGGTGTTACAAGTCCACCCCCTTATTTAGGTTTCGTCCCCGAAACCTGTTATTCCTCGAACAAACGTGGGTAATGCTGCCTCATTTCTTCTTCGGTTTCCCACGTTGACTCGGATCCCTTCCTGTGCTGCCACTGTACATGCACAAGAGGAACCACTTTATTTCTCAGCCTCTTCTCCTTTCGATCGATGATCGCCACTGTTTGCTCCACGTAATTGAGACGTTCGTCTACCTCGATATCCTCCAGTGGAACAATCATATTTTCATCTGCCAAACACTTCATTAGATGAGATACGTGGACTGTCGGATGAATTCCACTTAACTCATCTGGTAACTCCAATCTATAGGCCACCTCTCCTACTTGAGCAATGATTCGAAAAGGGCCTATATACCTCGGGCTCAACTTGCCTCGCTTTCTGAACCGAATGATACCCTTCCAAGGCGAGACTTTCAACATAACCCGGTCACCCACCTGGAACTCAATCGGTCTGCGTCGTTTATCAGCATACGACTTCTGTCTGTCTTTGGCTGCCTTCATATAGGCCTTGATCTTTTCAAGCTTTTTCAGTCGTAGCCTCGATCACTTCGACGCTCCCAAATTCCTTCTGACCAATATCACCCCAACAAACGGGTGTCCTGCATCTCCTGCCGTATAGCATCTCATAGGGTGGCATGCCAATGCTGGCATGATAGCTGTTGTTGTATGAGAATTCAGCTAACGGTAGGTGGTCATCCCAACTTCCCCCAAGGTCAATCACACATGCCCGAAGCATGTCCTCCAATGTCTGAATGGTCCTTTCTGACTGACCATCAGTTTGGGGATGATAAGCCGTGCTAATATGTAGCCTCGTCCCCATGGCATCGTGGAATTTCTTCCAGAATTTGGATGTAAACCGGGTGTCGCGATCAGACACAATTGACACCGGTACACCATGGCGAGTCACAATCTCCTTGATGAAAAGATCGGCCAACCTCTCGGATGAATACGTCTCGCGCATCGGTAGGAAGTGAGCACTCTTCATCAAGCAGTCAACAATCACCTATATAGCATCATACCCTTTCGGAGTACGTGGTAGCTTCGTAATGAAATCCATGGTGACGTGTTCCCACTTCCATTCCGGTATATCCAAAGGTTGAATCTTCCCATACGGCTTCTGGTACTCGGCCTTCACTTGTAAACAAGTAAGGCACTTACTCACATACTCCACCACGTCCCGCTTCATTCCCGGCCACCAATAATCCTTCTTCAGGTCTTGATACATCTTTATAGCACTGGGAATAGAGTATCGAGTCTTGTGAGCTTCATCCAAAATCTTCACTCGTAGATCCCCAAGACGAGGAATCCACATACGTCCAAACCGGGTTCTAACACTAAATGTGTTTTCACCCAACTCCGTGACCAGCCTCTCATTCTTTCGGAGTTAAGATGATCTTCTTTCAGTGCCTCATCTTGAAACTCTTTGACCTGCTTCATCACATCGGAGGTCATGATCAGCTGGTACGCTTTCACCCGAATCGGCTCAGGGCTTCCTTTCGGCTAAGGGCATCTGCCACCACGTTGGCTTTGCCCGGATGGTAATGGATCTCACAATCATAATCCTTTATAAGCTCTAACCATTGTCTCTGCCTCATGTTCAGATCTTTTGCTCAAGAAGTACTTCAAGCTCTTGTGGTCAGTGAAAATGGTGCACTTTGTCCCGTAGAGATAGTGCCTCCAAATCTTTAATGCAAAGACCACAGCTACTAGCTCCAAGTAATGAGTAAGGTAGTTAACCTCAAGAACTTTCAACTGACAGGATGCATAAGCTATAACCCTTCCTCTCTGCATTAACACGCACCCCAATCCCGAGTAGGAAGCATCAGAATAAACCACCAGATCTTCACTTCCCTCAGGTAATGACAGAACAGGAGCTTGGGTCAATTTCGTTTTCAACTCTTCGAACGCCTTCTCTTGAGCTTGACCCCATACAAACTTTACATCTTTCTGGTCAACTTGGTTAGTGGAGAAGCGATCTTTGAGAAGTCTTGAATGAATCTTCTATAATAGCCCGCCAAACCCAAGAAACTTCGGATTTTAGATGGCGTCTTTGGAGACTTCCATTGCATCACCGCTTCCACCTTTACCGGATCAACCATAATCCCCTCCGGATTCACCACGTGACCCAAGAACTGAACTTCACACAACCAGAATGCATATTTGGAGAATTTAGCATACAACTTCTCCCTTCTCAACGTCTCCAGAACCTCTCGAATGTGACCGGCATGCTCATTCTCACTCTTCGAATAAATCAAGATATCATCAATGAACGCAATCACTGATTTATCCAACATCGGCCGACACACCCGGTTCATTAGATCCATAAAAGCAGCTGGCGCATTGGTCAAACCAAAAGACATGACAAGAGACTCGTAGTGACCGTAGCGTGTGCGAAAAGCTGTTTTAGGGATATCCTGCTCTTTCACCTTTAGTTGATGGTAGCCCGATCGAAGATCTATCATTGAAAACCAACTGGCACCCTGAAGTTCATCAAACAAATCATCGATTCTCGGCAAGGGGTATCGGTTCTTCACCGTCAACTTGTTCAGCTCACGGTAGTCGATACACATCCTCATACTACCGTCTTTCTTCTTTACAAACAGGACCGGAGCACCCAAGGTGAGATACTCGGTCTAATGAACCCCTTATCTAGCAGCTCTTGCAACTGCTCCATCAACTCTTTCATTTCTTTCGGAGCCAATCGATACGGTGCTTTGGCAACAGGTTGGGCGCCTGGTATCAGATCAATCTGAAACTCAATCTCTCGGTCAGGTGGCACTCTCGATAAGTCTTCAGGAAACACATCTGGAAAGTCACACACAACAGGGACATCGGATAGTTGTGGTGTTGGCGTTTCCACATCCTTTACATAACATAAGTAGGCGCTACATCCACGCCTCATACATTTTCCCGCCACCGCCATTGAGATCACCTTCGGGATCGTCGTGACCCTATCCCCATAAACAGTTACCGAACTCCCGTCAGGCGCTATCAACGAATCATCTTCTTTCGACACACTATATTCGCCTCGAAGTCCGCCAACCAATCCATCCCAAGGTCATCGCTATTGGTCTAACCGAAATTTGTGGCCCTCAAATTCCACATCACAACCCTCTATCACCTCGGAAATCCTGGTAGACTTACCTATCGCAGTTTCTACATCAAACAGTACGTCAACGCGTCTACTACTAACAGACAGTTTGGCACAGAAAGCCGTAGAAATAAAACTCCTACTGGCACCCGAATCAAATAATACAGAGGCTAAAGTTCGGTTCACCAGAAACGTACCGGACACAACATCAGGGTCCGTCCTAGCCTCCTCCTGCGTCATCGTGAATGACCTGGCGCTTGCCCTCGGTCCTTCATTCCCCGCCTTCTTCACGCCGGAACCCTCAGCCCTCGGCTTCTTGCAGTCTTTATTCATATGACCACTTCCCCACAGTTGAAGCACCTCATGCCCCTACACTCTCTAGCCATATGACCAGGTTTTCCACACTTGAAGCAAACATTCAGCCCATTCTGCACTCCCCATTATGCTCCTTCCCACATTTTCCACACCTTTTCAGTCCCGTACCCGGCGTGGCTACACGGCGGTCATCCACCCGTGCCTTCTTGTTACTTGTCGAGGCATTACCCCGGCCAAACCTCTTCCCGTTCCAATTCCTATCACCACCACCCTTCCTACTATCATCAGCCACCATCACCTCTGCCCTTTCATCGTACAGTCTCCCCGCCAAGTCCACCGCCGACCTAAAGGTGTTCGGTCGGGCGGCGATCATATGCCTGCGAATATCCGCCGGCAAACCCTGAATATACCTCTTGATCTTTCGCGACAGAGGTGCACCTGATCTGGCAACAGACGTGCCATTTCGTTGAACTTTGTGGTGTACTGTTGGTGGGTCATCGTCCCCGCCTCCAGCTACAGGAACTCTCTCTCAACTTTATCCATCTCTCGATGAGGACAGAACTCCTTGATCACCAACCTTTTCAGCTCGGACCACTTCATTCTTCCAATGGCCCTGCTACCCTCGGCTTGGACTATGTTGTCCCACCAGCATAGAGCTGAATCCGTGAAAGAGTGGGTAGCGAACTTCACTTTTGGTCCTCACGGCACTCGCTGATATCGAGGACAGCCTCCATTTCTCTCACCCATCGGTGAGCAGCAGCAGCAGTGCCATTACCATCAAAAGTAGGGGGCTTGCACCTCATGAACGCCCCGTAATTACAGCCTCGTGCTGAATCATGCACAGGCTCCTCCTCCTCTTCCTCTTCATCATCAGAAAGAACCGTTTCCGGCTCTGGTTGCTCCTGCCTTACTGAGGACCTGTTCCTCTCTTTTCTTTCCCCTTCCCGGACAGCCTTTATCACTTCGGTCACCATAGACGGTAAGATCGTCTGCATGACCTGATGTACCTCTTCCACCACTGCCTCCTTTACGAGGCTCTCAAATTGGCGCTTTCGTCTACACCCTCCTGATGAGGGGTCTCGAGTTCTTCATGAACCACTTTCTCCACCCTAGGTCTTTCTCTTGTGGCCCGTGGTTCAGCACCACGTCCGCCACCACCACCCCCCTCTACCCCCAGCCATCCTTACCACACGGTCACCAACACGGTCATTCAAGTTCAGTTTATGTCAAGTATAGTAAGTCCCTAATTACTGTGGCCAGTTGTGATTAGCCACTTACTTTACTCTTCGTACCCCGAGCATTACCTGTCCTGACTACCTTAGTATCTAAATCTAACAGTAACACACACATCACATAACATGTGCACATAATATCAGTTAACTTTAAGAAAATACCTGATGGCACACAGCTATTCAGATTGGCATTCCTTCCCTTTCCGTCCTATTCTCAGTTTAAGTTAACGTTTATTTGAAAATTTACCTATTTCGCTTAAACTTTGGCTCTGATACCAACTTGTAAGGCCCCGTTCCCGGGCACCTCACAGTTGGTTGATCATTGCACATAAAACATACATTTACAGGTATTTAATTAACATTGCAGCGGAAACATTCAAAAAATACATCTCATTTCATCATAAAAGCTTTTGCTAAGTAATACATCGTTAATCAATTACAAAATAGTCATAAACAGTGACTTGTAGTAGTAAGAGGATTCCTTAGGTAATCCCGTTTATCCGAATCCTCTACAAACACCATTTGTTTTTAATAAATACATACGACATAATACATTGCAAAAATATTAACAAAGGAATGCCATCCCAAAAGAGCTGAGTAGCCGCCCCGTGCCATCCTCAACAACACTACCTGCCAACTGGAAACACATAAAAAGTCAGCGTTGCTGAGTGAGTTCTAGTTTTATAATAAAACATACTTTTCTTCCGTTCAAACCGTTCTTACATATATGCGATCACACAACATACGTACACATAGATAATATTATTATTATCTTCATCATTCATTCATTAACTTTCGTTCATGTACCGTTCATCATTAACATTCACATTCTTTCTTTTGTTCATACGTCTCTTACATACATTCATACATTCATTACATTCGTCCGTACGTTCGTTGCGTTCATTCATACGTTCATTACATTCATTCGTACGTTCATTACTTTCGTTCGTACGTTCATTACATTCGGTGAAGTGTACAATACCCCGAACATTGTGCATTACTGCTGGTGTTGGACCTGTTATGATTAATCACGAACGTTGTGCAATACTGCTGATCCAGTCACCTAGGGCAAGTACACACACACGTATCTTTCCTCTTTCATTCTGGATCAATGCCATGCGCTATACCCCGAACATTGTGCACTACTGCTAGTGCTTGACCTGTGATGATTAATCACGAACGTTATGCACTACTGCTGATCCAGTCACCTAGGGTAACCAGCTAGGATCCCATACATATGGTCAATCACAAAGACTAACCCCAGTGTGCATCCTTCGGGGTTGCTAAACCACGCACCGTTGAGCTAACACCTTCATAGGGTGTGCACCTCCATACATTTGCTTGCAAGCCTTTTCTTACGTTCATTCGTTCATTCATTAATGCATGCATTCATTCATCATGTTCCTCCTTCATTATCTTTCACTTTACGTTTCTTATTACTTTCGTTTCATTCATTAATCATAACACGTAAAGTCATGGAAAGATAAACACGTATCGAAACAAGGAACATCGATATTTACAAGTCATCAGTCATTACCATCATATAGGGCTACATCATACTTATCATACATACATCATGCATACACATGCAATACTATCACTGTCGTGCCCAACGTAACTTCTAAGCCGCGGCAATTATCACACATGTACCTATGGGAGCTATTACATCACTACTTACCCTTACACTTTTCCCGAAGGCCAGTAACTGGACTACATCTCTCCTCGTACACAACAGCCCTATTTGGGCGATTGGGCATGCTTCAGTCGCATTACCTCCACACGACCGGATAATGTGATTGGGCACCTATGCGAATGAACATAAAATCATGCGAATGGACTCTCAATCATGCGAATGAATACTAGGCGATTGAACATCGTGCGAGTGGGACTAATGCGGATGAGCACCTATGCGACTGGACTCTCTGTCGTGCGATTGGGCACTGGGCGACTGAGCATCTATGCGACTAGGCTTCCAGTCGTACAATTGGACCTCAGTCGTACGATTGAGTCTCAGCCATCCCTCAGTCGGCTGATTGGCCCTTCAGTCGCCTAGCCCTAACTGGGCAGCGACTGGAGTTCATCCCGAACTGCAGCCGTGACATACGGCGTTCAAACTCTTCCAAACTCATTTCAAGCCCATATTAGCCCTCCTAAACCTTAGGGAATCATACTATGACATCATACAAGCACATACAAGTCCAAAATCGTACCTTAAACACACTATACATGATTACACCCAAATAGGTCAAACATACACATTTCAAAAAAATGGGTTTATATGTGTTCCAGCCCCAAAATCGTTTGAAAACAGGTAAATGAGGGGTCCTAGAACTCACACAAACAAGAAGAAGATGAAGAGATTCGTTTGGACTAGTTACTCGATGAGTTTCGAGCCCGAATCACCACTTTTCTCTCTTTTTCTCTTCTTTCTCTCTTCTTTCTCTCTTCTCTTCTTTTTGAATGAGTTTTGCAAGTGTGGGGAGGGGGAGATGGCTGCCCTCTCCCTTAAAAGCTACAGCTCAGTCGCCCGAGCTCCACGCGAGTGGACCTTCGGCCGCCCGAACACCATGCGACTGGACCTTCAGTCGCATGAGCTCCATGCGATTGGACCTCTAGTCGCATGACACTCCAAAAAGTCAAATTTCTAGGTGTTACAGACTTAGGTTATAAGAAATGGTGATCTAGACTATGGTTAATATATGGACCTTTACATGAAATTTTTTCATGATCTTGTAAGATTACTTATATGCATACTACATGATGCTACATGTTACATGATAGATTCCTTATGTGCAACTTGATTCTACTTAGTTAAAATCGTGCCTTATGTGATTAACTTGAATGACAAAACCTTCAGTCTCGTTTATCTACAACTTCTTAACCATCTTCACTCGTCACCAGTTTCAACACGTCAATGTCTTTTACTTCTTAAACTTATTCTCGACTATACGTGGAATCGTACGCATTATATCAAATGGTTCAATTCTTTAGACTTTATGTCTAATATTTGAAAATCTCATTAAGGTTTTAATTCTATTAGTCTATAAGGAAAATGTGTGACTTATAAACACCTGTATTTTGAATTTCCTGGCAAAAGCCTTTGGGCTAAGGTAAGCATTTCTCATAAATCCTAATCAACTGCGGGATAGTCATGCTTACCTGGGGATTTTCGGGATGAGTGATAAATTATGGTCAAATACACAAATTTCATAAGACATGATAGAGTTAAGTCACCTTGATGTGTGAATATCCCTAAAAGATTTGTCTCCTCATTATGGAAAACATGGTAGTCTGACCGTAAGATCGCTTAGAAAATGGCCGGTGTTCTTCCCACAATAGTCACTGAACTAACTAACACTCTAATGACCAATGGTAGTAAGAATGCAAACAGGAATAATGATGGTAATGGAAATAATGGTCAAGGAGAAAACAACAATAATCAAGGAGGGAATAACCAAACCTGCACGATCAAACACTTCAACTCGTGTAAGCCAACCGATTTTAGTGGAAAGGAAGGAGCCAGTGGACTTCTCGAGTGGTTCAAGAGCATGGAAAATACCTTCATCAACAGTGAGTGTCCAGAAGCACTCATGGTTCGTTATGCCACGAGTGTCCTCCAACAAAGGGTACTTACATGGTGGAACAACAAAAAAAGAAATAGAGGCATTGAAATTGCACTGGCTCTACCCTAGGAGGAGTTTAAGAACATTATGATCCACAAGTTTCATCCTAGGAGTGAGCTACAAAAACTTGAGGAGTAATTTTGGAACCTTAAGCAGGATAGTGGCAATCATTTGGCTTATTCTACTAGGCATCATGAACTGAACATTCTTTTGCCTCACATGGTGGATACTGTACCTCGTAACATTGAGAAATTCATCAAAGGGGTACCACCTCAAATTCAGGATGTTGTAGTAGGAAGCAGGCCACGAATCTGGAAGAAGTAATCACCATCACCGCTCAGCACACTGAAAACCACATCAAAGCTGACACCTTGACTGTAAAGGGTGCTAAAAAGATTGAGAGACTGATTCCATAATCTACTAAGGAGGTGAAGGCTGAATCCTCATCTAAGGGAAAGAAACATAAGTTTTACACCTGCCTGAAATTTTGCTGTGGTAGCAACCAACGCCCCTCACAAACAAGCTACTAGTGTTAATCAAGCACCTATTGCTAGAGCTTACACTGGTCCACACCCAATGTGTAACATCTGCAAATATTATCATGCGGGGAATAATCCATGTCACATCTGCTCACTTTGTGGGAAATATGGTCATTTGGTTGCCACCTGTCATCGTGCACCAAACAATGTTGCTCTAGTTGCCAATTGAGCTTGTTATAACTGTGGCAAAGCGACCATTTTCACCCACAATGCCTCCTTCTTGAGGATAATGTTCCACAAGCTTGAATTCGTGCTTTCAACGTCAATTCAAATCACGCATAAGCAAATAACGAGTTGGTGAACGACATGTCATTTTTATTCGTAATCTTTATGATCAAAGTTTTCATTTGTTTTCCCTATACCGATAAAAGTTCTATATCTGAACAGGTATGTTTCCTGTAATAATTTCTATGCCTCTATCTTGTTTGATTCTGGAGCCAATAAGAGTTTTACCTCCTTAGAATTTGAATCCGTACTTGCTAAGTCGCGTACTAAGCTAGAAAATTCATTTACGGTTGAAGTCACCGATGGAAAATCCATCATTATTAACGTCATCATTCGTGATTGAGTCTTGAGTATTAAAGAAAATGAGTTGGCTATTGACCTAATCCCATAGAGCTTGGAAGTTTTGACATTATCATCAACATGTATTGGTTAGCCAAACACTACATGGAGATTATCTGCTTTGAGAAATACATTTGGATTCTATTACCCTCGGGTTATACTTTTTAAGTTTTTGGTGAGAAATCATCTAAAGGACTCAAACTCATGGCGTGTATCAAGGCTCGAAAGTGCCTAGGTAAGAACTATATAGCCTTTTTGGCCTATGTAGTCAACACGAAAGTCAATGCGAAGGAACTTAAGGGCATTCTTGTTGTCCGAGAATTCCCAGAAGTATTTCCCAATGATCTTAACAGTTTACCTCCCGTCCATGAAGTAGAGTTTAGGATTGATTTGATTCCTTGTACGAATCCTGTGGCTAAGTCACCTTATCGTCTTGCACTATCAGAGATGCAAGAACTAGCTAGCCAACTAGAGGAACTGTTTAGCAAGGGATTTATTCATCCTAGCTCTTCACCCTGGGGTGAACCTGTGTTATTTGTGAAGAAGAAAGACAGTTCATTTCGTATGTGTATTGAATACAGGGAACCCAACAAACTCACTATAAAAAACCGGTACTCTCTTCATCGAATCGATGATCTTTTTGACCAACTTCAAGGAGCCACTTAAATCTCAAAAATCAATCTTCGTTTTGGTTATCACCAACTATGAGTCCATGAAAATGAAATACCAGAAAGCACATTTCACACTCGTTATGGGCATTATGAGTTTACGGTTATGCCTTTTAGTTTAACTAATGCTCCTGTTGTCTTTATGGATCTCATGAACTGAGTATGCAAACCCTACCTGAACAAGTTTGTGATTGTGTTTATCGATGAATCCTTATTTACTCAAAGACTAAAACTGATCATGAGCTCCACTTGAGACAAGTTTTTGAGATTTTAAAGAAGGAATGGTTGTACGTAAAGTGTTCTAAGTGCGAGTTTTGGCTTGATGAAGTCCAATTTTTAGGTCATGTGGTGAATAGCCAAGGAATCCATGTTGATCCTGCTAAAGTAGAAGCTGTGAAAAATTGGTGTGTCCCCAAAACTCCAACCGAAGTTCGTTCTTTCCTTGGACTAGTGGGTTTTACCAGCGTTTTATTGTAAATTTCTCAAGGATTGTGAAAACACTTACGTCCTTAACCCAAAAGAATAAACTGTTCGAGTGGGGGCATGAACAAGAAGTGGCTTTCGAGACCCTCAAACACAAGTTGTGTAATGCTCCTATTCTCACCCTTCCTGACTGGAATAATGATTTCACCGTATATTACGATGCATCTAGTCACGACCTTGGCTGTGTTCTCATGCAACGAGGAAAGGTCATAGCCTATACGTCAAGGAAATTGAAGGTCCATGATGTGAATTACACTACCCATGATCTTGAACTTGGTGCTATGGTGTTCGCCTTAAAATTTTGGAGGCATCACCTTTGTGGGACACATTGCATAGTCTATACTGATCACAAAGCCTTCAACATGTTTTCAGCCGAAAGGATCTCAATATGAGCCAACGTCGTTAGGTTGAGTTGATTAGTGACTACGACTGTGATATTTGTTATCATCAGGAAAGTTGAATGTCGTAGCCGATGTGTTAAGTCACAAAGTCCATAATAAGACCATCTCACTTCAGGAAATTCGAGATCGATAAAAATGGTTTGACACCCTGGAAGAGTTTGACAGGGAGATTCTTGCAGATGTCACCAAGGCTACTGTTATGTCTCAAAATATAACGATTGATAGCGAGCTTGAGTATCGTATTCGTGAAGCTCAGCAAGCTGCTCTAGCTGATGGAAAAGTGGATGAAGAATTGGCGTATGGTGTTCGGTCACATCTTTAAACAAAACCGAATGGTATGTTGTATTTCTTAAATCAACTCGAGGTTCCCAATCGTGATGATATTCGTACCTTCATTATGAACGAAGCTCATCTAACATGCTATTCCATTCACCCTGGGTCCGATAAGATGTATATGGACCTACGTGGGCAATACTGATGGCTAGGGATGAAGAAAAACATCGGTTCTTACGTAGCCAAATGTCTTACGTGTGAAAAAGTCAAAGTAGAGCACCAACATCCCAGTGGATTACTTGAGCAAACCGAGATTCCTATGTGGAAGTAGGAATACGTATCCATAGATTTCATAACTAAGTTACCTCGTACTCCACGTGGTCATGATAGTATATGGGTGATCATTGACCGTCTAACCAAAACCGCATTTCATACCTATACGTGACTTTTATAAAACTTCAAAGTTGGCTCGTATTTACATTGATGAAATTGTGAGTCGTCATGGTGTACCTTTACACATCATATCCAATCGAGATGCTTGTTTCACTTTGCACTTTTGGTAGTCAATGCAAGAACTCTTGGGTACTCAACTGGATTTAAGCATAACTTACCATCCTCAAACGGACGGTCAAATAGAGCGAACTATTCAGACCCTCGAGGATTTGCTGAGGATTTGCTACGTCTTTGCGTTCTTGATTTTGGTAGTGACTGGGACACACATTTACCATTAGCGGAGTTTTCTTACAATAACAGTTATCACTCAAGTATCAAGATGACATCTTTCGAAGCACTCTACGGTTGTAAATGTCGATCCCAGATTTGTTAGACAGACATCAGTGAAAAATTCATTACCGGCACTGAACTCATTCAAGAAACGATCGATAAAGTTTCTAAAATCCATGATAATCTTGAGGTGGCTAGAAGTCGACAAAAGAGTTATGCAGATAAAAGACGCAAGCCGTTAGAATTCCAGGTCGGTGATATGGTTCTTCTTAAAGTCTCGCCATGGAAGGGAGTTGTTCGCTTTGGGAAGAAGCATAAATTAACCCCATGGTTTGTTGGACCTTCAAAATCCTGAAAAGGATAAAAAAATAGGCTTACAAGCTAGAACTACCCTCTGAACTTGGTGGGTACATCCCATTTTTCATGTCTCAAATCTAATAAAATGCTTGGCCGACAAAAGTCTACATGTTCCTTTGGATAGAACAATAAAGAAGACCCGAACCGCTACCACACCGATCATCAAAGTTCGCTGAGAAAATAAACGCGGGCCCGATTTTACCTGGGAACATGAAGATTATATGAAGAAGAAACATTATCATTTGTTTGCTTTAATTTTTCCTTAATTTCAGGATGAAATTTCTTAAAATTGGGGAGACTGTGATATTTCGTGTGTCCGTTAGTTAATCGTTAATTTCCGTTACTCTTGAAAGTATCATTTATGTCAATAATGGAACTATGGGGGTTTGTTTCACGTTTCTAATAATCTTAATATCTCTAATAGTGTGTAATCTTAGTGTAATTCATTTAAAAGTTTATAATTAGTTTAGTTATTTAATAAATAAAATCTTTAAGGTTAAGTATTAATTCTTAATTATAGGATTTAAACAAATAACTAGATAACACAATTGTATTTATAAATTTATAAATTTTACAATTTGTAAAATTGAATAAAACTTGAACTAGAAGTTTTGACATAGAATAACAAAGGGATAAAACACCAAGACCAAAGTGTAATTTTATAAAAAAAAAAAAGAAAACTCCCAAACACCCCTATCATCAGCCCTGTTCCGGCCACCTTCCCCTCCGGCAGACCTCCGGCAGCCACCTACACCTGAAACGCCCGAATTAAATGAACTTTTAACTACCCCACATCAGTTTCGAACGAGAGTCCCACTCGAATTCGAATCGTCGACGGTTATCTTGGATTGAAACCGAACTCCCATTCTAAGCATTAACACCAATCGACCTAAAACGGACCCAATCATGTGCATTCAAACGAAGCATAGTCATCATGTGGATGCTCGAAACTGTAGGCACTCCCACTTTCATCTGAAACACACACAATCATCGAACTAGCTTCCTGTGTCACCATCAAACCTGCAACTTAATAGACCTCCAACTTCCGTACACTTTAAATATAAATTGACAGAGGGCTTTCGATCATATGCACCAATAGAAGCTCCTGGTACTACGAATTTGATTGTAACCCTCATAATCTTCTTGAATTAAAGATGCTCCAGTCACGACCCATTCCTTCTAGACCACCATCGATTTGATCTCAATAATAGGTAATTAAACACTCTATATACTCGGTTACATGTGCGGATTAAAAGCCCAAACTTTTCTTAAATTAACATAATGTACTTGGGGTTCAATTTGGACAAAATCGTTCTAGGGTTCTTAGGCAATTTGGGGATTTTTGTGGTTTGAGTCTTTTTAAGATTTAAAACGTAGCTTTTGACATGCATTGGCTACCCATGCTACTTGTAAACTATCACCCTCACTAACAGGTGGTTGCGGGTTCGAACCTTACAACCCGTAATATTTTTTTAAAGGGTTTAATCTTATATTAAATTTTAGAAAAATTATAAAATGATGAGGTATTAAAATAAAATTATTTATATTAAACTGTTATCAGAAATTATTTAATAATTCTATAATTATAGAATTTATGTTAAACATCTTGGATGATTTTAAAAATGTTTAGAAAAACTTACGATGAGTTTTTTTATATTAAATAATAAAACCATCTTTTCCTTTTGTTTCTTTTTAATCAGGTTATTATTATTATTATTTTATTTCTATATTTTTTCCTATAACTTTAGTTCAAGAAAACTTTAATAAATTATTATGGTTTTGTATGTTTATTATTTATAGTTGTATAACATGTTATCTTAAAAGATTGAAAATTATAAAAATATCAAACTATAGTCAAGAATTACTTATTCTTTGAAATATTAGTCTTTATTATTTATGATCGTTCATTTTTAAATTAGAAATAAAATTTTATAATATTAAACCGTGTTAAACCCCAAATCCTTATAACAAACTCTAGATTCCATAAATAGCCTCTTGAACTTATCCGGTTATAATATAATCTTGGAACATCCACATATAGGTAATCTATAAAGAAATCATTGGTGCTATCCTAGTTTCCTTGTTAATTAAAGTACTCATATATCAAGTGAGTTTTCATACCCCATTTTTTTACTTTATTTCACACCTGTGGGGTGAAGCTTGTTAACCATATAAATGCACACTTATAAATTTTTTAAATACTTATAAAGCACGTGCAATTCATCTTATTTGTAACACCCGGATATTTTAAGAGTTGTATTAAGAAGAATAAAAGGAGAAAATGCAAATTAACCCAGGTTGAGGGGTTAAATATGTCAAAAGTATAAAATTTATAATAATTTTGTATAAAAGGTGGCATGGCCACCCATGTTATCTGCACATTTCATTTCTTTCGATTTTAGAGAGAGAAATAGCAGAGAATTTGGGTTTTTGAAGAAGAACAAGACGAAGATCGAATTCAAGGAATGTTTTAGGTGATTTGAAGTGTTCTTGACTGATTTTCAGTCTCGGGTTTGTGCTTATATGTGCTTGTATGTTCGGTTGTGTTTTGGTGGGTTTTTAGGTGTTGAGCTCATAGCAAGCGACTTTGAAGGAAGTTATACCCAAAGTTGCATAAGGTGAGTTTCTAGAACCCCCTTTTAACATGTTTTAAATGATTTTGGGGCTGGAAATACATGTAAGGATGTGTTTACAAAAATTAGGTTTTTCACCCGTATGTGTATGCATGAATATGTATGTGGGTGGGTGCAAGTTTGGGTTTAAATTTGTAGTTATATTCATGATATGATGCTTAGAATGTATTGTTAAGTGTAGATCATGATATATGTTGGATTGGGACTGATTTATGTTAAATAGGGGTAAGTTGGTTGCTCATGCGCCTAAATAGTGTCCCATGTGCCCAACAGTCAAATTTCCTAAGTATTCCCAACTGCCCAGAAACCCAAACGCCTAAATAGTGCCCAACCGCCTAAGTGTCCATGCGCCTAAGTTAGGCCCATGCGCCTAAGTTAGGCCCATGCGCTTGAATAGTAACCAAACGTCTGGAAAATTGCCCAGAATGACTAAGTGTCAGGCCCAAGTGGCTGAATAGTGTTCATACGCCCAAAAAGGCTCATGCGCCTAAGTGTAAATGACTAAGTGTAAGTCCAGACGCCCGTATAGTAGCAAAACGCCTAAACAGGGAAGAAACGTCCAAATAGTGCTCATGCGCCTAAAAACTTAGAAATATTTTTAAGAGGTTTTAACAGGAGATCGATTTTTCTATAACAAAATATGCTATACGAAAGCATTAAAATAAAATTTTTCGCGCTAACCTGGCAGCCCGGCCCCAGCCAGGGGCGTTGCCCCTTGGACCCTACTAGGGGTTGCTGCCCCTAGGACCCCGCTATCAGGGGCTGACGCCCCCGAACCCCCGCTGTCCCACGGAGGTTCGGTTATGTTCTATGATGACTTGTTATGTATGTGTGTGTGTATGGGAATGGATGATACATGATGTTTATGATGATGTGTGATGATGTATGATGATGTTATGTTTAGGTATGATATGTTTCCTTATGCTCCTTATTATCTATTATTCTGTGACCTACGTATTATGAGTATGAGATGAACGTGAAGTATTATGTAACGTAAAGTGGAAGTCAATATTAAAGATATGAGAAGCATAAATACAGAATGAATGCATGTATTTATAAATGAACAAATGTAAGAAAAGTCTTACAAGCAATGTATGGAGCTCCACACCCAATGAAGGGTGTTAGCTCAACTGTGTGCGGGTTAGCTATCCCGAAAGGATGCACACTGGGGTCTAATCCTTGTGATTGACAATACGTATAGGATCTTGCCACTTACCCCAGTACTATGGTCAGGCCACCGGGCACAATGTATGGGAGTCTATTTATAGGCTTCGACCCAGTACCCGTTTTAAGCATGACGGTGGGGTATAGCACATGGCATTGGTCCAAATGAATTTACTCCGGTACTGTGGTTAGGCCACCGGGCACAATGTATGGGAGTCTATTTATAGGCTTCGGCCCAGTACCCGCTTTATGCATGACGGTAGGGTATAGCCCGTGGCGTTGGCCCGGAATGTGAGGAAGGTAAAGGTGAATGTACGCAAAATATGGTAAGGAAGATAACGAATGATAACGATGACGAACGATGATGTATGAACGAAAGTTAATGAACGATGATGGAGATAATAATAAGATTATCTATTTGTACGTATGATGTATGAGCACATATGAAAGTAAAGAACAGTTTTGAATGATAAGTGAAGTATTTTAGTTATAAAACTAGAACTCACTCAACAACGCTGATTTTTATGTATTTTCCAGTTGACATGTGATTGTTGCTGAGGATGGCACAGGACAGCTACTTGACATTTTTAGGATGACATCCATTAGTATAACAATGATATTTTTGTGATGTAATGCAATTATGATCTTTTGTAACGTTTGATTGTATTGTATTACTTTGCAAAAGTCATCATTAATATATGAAATGGTTTTAATTAATTTTTCCAGCGATGTCTTAAATAAATGTATGTTTTATGTGTGATGAATGACCAACTGTGAGGTGCCCGGGAACTGGGCCTTACTTATTAATTAGTCATAGTTATTTGAAATATCGGTGAACATTATATAATAGTTATCATATAAAAACAACCATTAACTATTGCTAGCCTAGCGACGTCATATATCTATGGGCTTGATAAGCCTATTTGGTGCTAAAACCGAGGTTATTGCCAGCTCCTGATGACGTATTCTTGTTAATCATGGGAACCAAGTACACTTAGCTAATCGTATATTTCGTTGTGACAATATTTCATCAAGGTTTGATTGTATCATCATGTTATCTATATGTTCTTGTATTATTTCTTAATCTATGACTTGGATTGCCTCTTAAAAGATTTTATATATGTATGTACTATTTCATGGGAACTCACCAACATACGTATGGTGACTTTATTTTTAACACGCTTCAGGAGGTGCTCAAGCTTAATTATTGATTCTAGGAGAATTGAATTCATCTAGGATTGGACCTAGAATAAAATAAAGAATTCATTTCATGTTTGTTTTATGATCTTGCAGTTATTATCTATCTTATGTTATGTTTGTTTGCTTGAACTTCTAGTTGTAATTTACGATTTGAAACCTCATGATTTATAATATTTACACTTTTAGGTAGCATTGTGTAGATTTGGACAATCTTTACCCTCACATCTCAACGTTTTCGCCGTAAAGGTTAGGGCGTGGCATTCATCACCAGAAAGACCTAACAGATCCTATGAACTCAATAAGTAGATTGACCTAAGTGCTATTGAACACAATAACAAAGTTGACCTAGTTGACCCACTTTTGTTGTTGGTGACATTTTAAGTTGAATTGTTTAGCCATATATAGTATCGCATTATACGTCATGATTTCATAGGTCATCACATAAGCTAATCACATAATCCACATTGTACATCTTAAGTCTCATCAAGATCATCATTCATCATAACACCAAATTGATGCAAAATATCATACCTATATTCTTGCACACTTTTCAAGAGCCCTAGATTTTCCAAATAGTTCATCAACCATCCAAATAATCCAATCAACACAATCCAACATATTAGAAATCATCAGTAAACATTCTAATATGATCCTAGCATCATCTACATATTAAATTCATATGATCATATGTTTCATATAAATAAAGTTTCCCTTTAAGGAAAGTAACTCCCAAAAGTCAAACTTTCATCAACCTCAATATATTCACCAATAGCATGCCTACCCTAGTTCATAGATACCATTCTAACACTTTAATCATTTATAATACATGTATCTTCATGATCTAAAAGTTACTATTTCAGGCAATCTATAAACATGATACCAAATTTCCTCCAATACTTGCATAATCATCATAAAACATCTATTGAACACAATTAACATCATAGAATCATCAACAACCATCATTTGCAGATTCTCATGATCAAAAGTTAATATTTTGGGTAATGTATGAACTAGGTCATCAAAATCATGGATTTCTTGTATAAATTATCACAATCAAGCAACAATACATCACAACTAACATCATATCATCATCAATTTCAACTTTTACCCTAGAATTCAAATTAGGGTTCATAAAGAAACAATAATCATAAAATTTCTTGCAAAAACTTACCTTTAATTGCAAATTAAGGATGATTAGCACTTGCAAACAACTTGTAACCCTTGAATTACAATCAAAATCTAAGCTTGGTATTTGTGCTTGATCAAATTCGAATGGTTTGAGGGAGGGGGGGTTCGGTCACGTAATGGGGGTTATGGGGGCTAGGGTTTCATCTTTGTTGTTTAGTATTAAGTTTTATGGTAATTACCAAATAAACCCCTTGTTTAAATTTTATAACACTTAATATTTTAACACCTTGTTTGAATAAGTTTTAACTAGAAAAACCCTATATTATTATTCCACAATAATAATTAGATATTTGAACTAATAATAAAACATACAAATCCAATATAACATGTACATACGTTACCAAGTGCAATCCACAAATAATATTTAAAACATGTAAATCATACAATCACAAACTAATAATCAAAATTATTAATTAGATTATTATCTATTTATAATAGATAATTGTTATTATTCGAATGGCTTGATTGATTGATTAATTTAAGAAATTATGAAATTAGAAAATTAATGTTTTGATTTTAACAATCTTGAAAAAACAACAACCCACTTTGGGATTCTGGTTAGAAAAACTATGTTATCTTAGTGAAATATAGCGAGAAGTCATTGATAGTGACTCTGTTTACATAATCATCAATTCAATTCAAGAAGTCATACAATTACACTATGATTAAGGTTAACTAAAATCGTATGAGAATCGACATATGTTTTAACCAAAACCAAATTGTTTACTAGATTAAATCATAAGTTGAATCAATAGAACTTGAAATGTTCTTAAGCAAATTTGAAAACTAGGGTACAAACTATAAAGACAAAACGTTGCATAAACCTATCCCCCAAAGTGAATCATAGATGGTTTTGCCTTGCCTCATCATTGATTCTTCAAAGCAACTAGAATTCAGCATGCGGATTTGGATGATCTTGATGTTAGAGAGGGCATTAGAATGCTTGAAATCACCAATTTTCTTCCTTTATTGCTATGGTAGAAGCTGGATTTCATTTTAGGTTAATCTCCTTTTATACCCCTTCAAATTAGGTCAAAATTCATGTCTGACGTCAGTGGTGTCACCCAAGGCGTTGGTGGTACCTCCAACGCCTATTATGCTGAAAGTTATTGATTGACGGTGGACTGATGTTGGTTCTTGATGATGGTGGCGATGGTGGCTCATAAAGTGGTCTCGGTGGCACTACCGACCCTGCATCAATATTGATTTTCATATGTAAATTTTGTTGAGCTTTCTATTGATAGGTCGTGGTTCCCATAACTCTTTATCTAGCTCAAGTTATGCCTATTTTAACTTACCATGGTCCTGCAACCTCTCTTATGCGTTTCTTCGATCTCTCAGCTTCTAATTTTCATCCTGAATCGTTCATACTCTTCGTATTCTTCATGTTTCACCTACAAGCACAAGAACATCTTAAAAGTAATTTAGTTTCTCATAAATTAACATGCAAAATACCACAATAAACCTTTTAAACATTAAACAATCACCATTCGATCACATATACTGTGTAATTATAAACATAGCTTGCATAATTACCATATAACTTGAGTACTTATGTACAATTATAGCTTAACTATAATGTAGTTGAAATACCCATCTCCCTAAGGAAACATATCATGACGTGGTGACTCGTAGACTTTGTATGTTTATGACACTTTGCATAATAATAATTATTTAAACTTTATTATCTTTGAATAATAATTACTTGGACTAAATTATTTAACAAATAATTTAACCACATTGTCATTTCATTTAATCATTGCACATGGTGCAACTTTTTTTTATCTTATCTTAGAAACCGTGTTGTTAAATAATACTTGGACATATAAGTTTAACAAAAACTTGTAATCAAGGTTTTAAGATTTGTATATTATGAGAGACAATGTCAGAGAAAGAAGATAACTTTTAATCAATGTTTTAAGATTTGTATATTATGAGAGACAATGTCAGAGAAAGAAGGAGATAGCTATTTTCTTAGTTAGGGAGAGTTAGAGAGATTGTAGACTAAACTTGTACATTGTGTCATAAAACTCATACATTATGAGAGTGTTTTAGGGAGGGGAGGGAAAGAGGAGAATGATAGCTCATAGCTCCATACTCCATTCTAAGATTAAACTTTTAGTTTACCTTTTAATTTTCTTTAAAACTTTTGTAACCTGTACAATAAAGTTAAAGGAAGTAAATCCATCTGTCTAGTATATTTGATATAACTAAATCAAAGTTAATTTAAGTATTTTCGAGCCTTCATATTGAAATGAGTTTAATATAGAAACCACAAAATGAGAGGAAAAGGATAAAAGCTAGAACATAACGATAAGTTACAAGTGTAACATATTAAACCTTTTTCTTTGTGAATCTCCTTTAAAGAACTCTTGCAAAATTCTGTGAAAGTTGGATCAATTTCAAGAGGTTTCATGTTTATTAGATTACCGGCAGATTATCTATTGTAAATGGAACCCTCTCTGTTAACAACATCTAAAAGATTAGGAGGAAGGAGCTCTCATTCTATTCCACATTCAATTCTCGGAAGAAGATTCTCATGATCGGATTCTACGCATCAGACTAACTAGAGTTCATGCTTTCCTGCGTGAGACAAAGGAAGCACAAATTTACTTACTTGGCGGGAAGGGAAATGAAAGACTTGTCCTCCCTCTCAAAAGAAGGTTTTCCAGGCCGACAAACAACTTAATGCTTGAATGAGAATTTTATTTGATATCTTATCCATAATCTAAGAAAAATATTCTATTGGTGATTTAAAGGCATCTAGCTTATATTAGTATATTTGATTTGATAATGATTAACTAAGGCAGGTACAAAATGCACGTTTTATCAAAATTACTCTAATTTTTGGTAAAAGAAACATCAACCTCGGTAGTTTAATAGATGAAACCCACTTGATAATGAGGGGCTATAGGTAATGCTCTTAATACCAGGGTCTAAGGGGAAGCAACCCTCGGTGAGGTGCCCTTGATGGCCAATGGTCCTACATTGGTAAAAGTTTGCATTGTTTTGGTGATCAAAAGAAGTGATAAGATTGTAGATGTTATATTTATTAGAAACTTTGATTGGTAGTAACTTTAGCTTTTGATTGTAACTTATATATTAATAGTAATCGAGCATCAGTAGCAAATTTGAAATCGGTAGCAAAATCCTTCGGTAGCAAAATAGTAGGAATAGATCATTAGTAGCAGCTTGGTAGGGTTCACTAAATCTAAAAGAAAATTTTTGGTAAAAGAGGTATAGACTGCATCTTCATTGGGAATGCTGAGTATTCCAACGTTTATAGGTTGTACGTTATAGAATCTAATGATAATGTGTCTATTAATACTATAATTGAGTCAAGGGATGCAATCTTTTGACGAGTGCAGGTTCACATCTATAGTATACCAATTAAGTAGGGCTCTTTAAATACTCGCTGCTCATGCCTCGCTCAAATCAAATTATTGTTGAATGAGCCGAGCTAGCTCAGCTCAGTTCTAAGCAAGTCGATCTTTGCCTAAGGTCAGCTTGGCTTGTGCCTCGCCCATTTGGTGACTCGTTAGCTCGCTAGTTGTCTCGTTTAAATTAAACCAAACTTAGAAGTTATATAAAGTATTAACTAAAATTATAACGGAATAGATTTGTAATGCCTGGTAATGAACGTAAAGCATGTGACTTGGTAAACTCTTTATATGTTTCATAAAAGCTAAAAAATAATAGCATTAAAAGTTTAGTGACATCGTATTGTCTAATGGGTTTTTATTAAACTAAGTAGATAAGTGTGTATACAATAAATTTGATATATATAGAATTGGAGTTATAGTTTATTAATATATGGATGTCATGTTAATCTTTAGCACTAGTCAAGATCATACTGATAGAGCTAAAGAGACATTGTCATCTAATTTATCCTTAGAAGGATGACAAAAGTGATCCTTAGTCTTATGAAGCATGAGCAAAATGGTTTTAGTATCTCACAGTCATTTCATATTAGGAAAATGATGGAAAAAAAATTCAAATGTGAGAATTGTTTTTCTGTTAATTAGCACTCCCATTAATCCATATGATAAGCTTTTATCTAACAAATTGAGGTTTAGCTATCTCTAACTTGAATACTCAAAATGACATCTGATGCCTAATGTATGGCATGATTAGTACTAAGAGAGATATTTTATCTATGCTATGAATAACTTAGGTGGTTTACTGGAAATCCAAGTACACACCATTGCAGGCCGGCTATAAGAAGAGATATTTAAGTATTGGGGAAAATCATATATTATGGTCCGACTTACACTGGATTTCCTTCAGTACTAGAATGTTATTTAGATGCAAGTAGGATGATAAACATATAAAATTTCTCCTTAATTGGTGGATAGGTATTTCTACTTGGAAGTTGGGCTATCTCATGGCTTAGAAGAAGCAAACTTGCATTATTAACTTAATTTTCAAATATGAGTTTGTTACTTCAACCAGTATAGAATCAAAGTGGGTAAGCAATTTTGTGTATGAGAATCCGTTATGGCTTCAATCGATACACCAATATCTATCAAATGTGATAGTAAGTGGCTAATAAATTTAAGGTATGAGAATCCATTATAGCCTAAATTGATATCATCAATATCTATCAGATGTGATAGTGTTGCAACACTTGTTAAAGCTTATACCTAAATTTACAATGAAAAGTCTAGACACTTAGGTGTTAGACATGGCTTAATTCAAGAGTTGATCATGCATAGTATAATATTAGTTTATTATGTTTGTACAAAACTGTAAGGCCCTGATTCTGGAAACCTCGTAATTGAATTTGGAGATCAGAAACATAATTTCTCGAAAATCAAATTTCATTAATATACGTAGCGGAACATAGAAAATTGTCCTCATTTAAACATTTACATCAAAAAAATAACTATAGTTATCAATCCAAAATCTATGCTAGGATGTCAGCCTCGACCATATGCCAGGTAGCTTCCCAATCCATGCCAAGCTCACCCCTTATTTATGTAGCATACCTGTTGTAAGGTGTTAGGTCCCTTAAAAGATTAACATTTAGTCTTTATTGTTTAGTGTCTATTTTGTAGTTTATGCTAGTATAGGGACTAGTTATGTAATTTTAGTTCCTTAGTTCTAGTATAAATAGCTTAGACATAGTATAGATTGAGGAGTCGTATGTTTATGATAACTGCTCTCTATCATTTGTAATCGTCTTTGCTATCAATGAAATATGAATTTTGTTGATTTTGCATGATTTGATTACAATAGATTGTATTTTGCTTTGAATTGTTCATATAATTGATACAGATTGCTCTAATTGATCCTATCAATTGGTATCAGAGCTTTCGGTTGAGTGTTTTTGAGGTTCTGTCGAAGATAGAAACTTCAAAAATCCACTGAAATCTGTAATCAATTGACAATTCAAGTGAAATATTGTGAATCGAAGCTGTGTTTCATCATCAGAAACATGTTTTGAATCACAATTTGCAGTTTATCTCATAAAAATCGAGTGAATTAGTGAAAAACAGTTCGAATATGTGTTCTTGAGTGTTCGACCTAAAAACTCTGAAATTCATCGAAATTTGTTGATAATTACTGAAATTGAGGTTATAGGATTGATTATCGGTATAATCATGAACTAATTATGAAATTTCAGCTCAATTCATCAACAATTGAAGGATTTTGATAATTCTGAGTTCGTTACATTCATATGAAGCTGATGAATGTGTCGTATTAGGGCTGAAAAACACTGAAATTTGCCCAAGTGTTTGGTCGTTTGAGAACTGTTGGACTTTTCTCAACTGTTTCAGTCGTTTTACCCTAGCCGTATAACCACTGTGGACTTGTAATCACTGTACTTGGTTAGACACATCACCACTGAGTAGCCTTATAACCACTGTTAGTCGTATAACTACTGTTGGTAGTTTCAGCTTGTGGTCGTATAACTACTGTTGGTAGTTTCAGCATTGTGTTGAAAATTTTTCTAAAGCAATCCCTTAGACTCATCAGCTGTTGGACTTATCACCACTGTTGGAAGTTTCACTATTGGACTTATTACCACTGTTGGACGTTTCACTGCTGGTCGTATCATCACTGTTGTGCGTTTGACTACTGTTTCGGACTTTTCAGCCTTAACACTTAGAAATTTTTCATAAAATTTCAAAAATCCAAAAATATTTTTTTTTTTTTTTAATTCAAAAGATTAGAAAAACAACAAAAATATAAAAATGGCTAAATCAGAAGATTCTGAGAATAGAGTTCAAAAACTTAAAAACAGAGCTGATTTTAAAAATTGGTCTCTTAGGCTGAAACATCATTTGAATTCCATAGACACTGATCTGTGGAAATCAATTGAAAAGGGTCCATACATTCCTGTGACTACTGATGGTCCAGACAGAGGATTTGTGTATTCTAAAGATTCACAAGAGCCTTATCCAGAAGATAATCTTCATGGTGATGATTTAAAAAAGGTAAAGAATGACATCAAAGCATATTCTCTCATGTGTAAAGGACTACCACTGGAAGTTCTTTCAAGGCTTGAAAACTATCAGACTGGATATACAATGTATAAAGCCTTGAAGATTATATGTGAAGGAGGGAAAGAGATTCAAGATCTGAAAAAGCAGAAACTGAAAAGGCAATTGGAACTTTTTGAGCACATCTCAGGAGAAACAATAAACCAAATGATGAACAGGTTTGTGCAATTAACTACAGAGATGTCTACTTTGGGAATCAAGAATGATCTTGAGGACTTAAACAATAGACTTCTGAATGCACTACCATCTTCTTGGAAACAAACTGTCACTTTATTAAAACATACTGAGAAGTTTCCAATGGATCTTAATCTGCTCATTGCTAAAATTGAATCTGTAGAAATTGATGAGAGCTCAAGAAATAATGATAGACATGCATCAACAACTCAGTATAAGTATGTTGCTTCACCAGCAAATACTGTTGAGAATGCATTTCTGGCTAAAGACCAATCCACTCCTGAAGATGAAGGTGATCTATTTGTGGGAGCAGGATTCTTCACCAGTACACCTGCTTACTCCACTCAACCACAACCACAGTCTTCACCTAAAGCTCAAATGCCAAAACCTTCAACTGAGATGCCATCCTCCTCAAACTCTCCCAATCCAAGTAAAGTGAAAGATGTGATCAACATTCTTTTACAAGATGAAGAGTCAAAAACTGCTTTCACTGCTTTCATGGTAAGCTTTCAAGCTTATCAAGGCAGTCATCTGACTCAAGTGGAGCTAGTTCTACAGGATTTGTTTGAAATGGATCCAGATGATGTAGAAGAAATGGATCTTAATTGGCAGATGGTCATGATAGCTTACAGAACACAAAAGCATGCTTACACTAACAGAAATTACAAACCCAGTGCAAACAAAACTGTTAGGTTTGATAAATCAAAATCAAGATGCTTTAACTGTAACAGCTATGGTCATTTTTCAAGAGAATGTAAAGCTCCAAGAAACTAAGAAGGAAATACTCAAGGCAGCTCAAATGGTCAAAAGTATCAGCAACAGGCAAACAAGACTTTTCAGAAGCCATACCAAAGTCTACCAATGCCAGAACCCAAAGAAGAGAAGAACAGTGAGGAAACTAAGAAGGCACTGGTTGTAAACATCAAAGATGGTTATGACTGGAGTGCATATGCAGAGCAATTTACTGCTGATCTCACTGCTAATCTGGCACTAGTTGCTGAAGTTGATGATGAAGACTGGTCTGAATTTAAAGATCCTAAATATGATGAATCAGATCAAGAAGAAGAGTATGATTGGAGCGACAAATCAGACCCAAAAGATACCACTGAAGAAGTTGCTCTTATGGCTCAATCAGAACAGCCAAAGGTTGTTAATTCTTCTGATACTGAATCTTCACACTCATATCCTGAAATACCAGTAGAAGTGAGAGAGAAAATGTGCACAAAAGCATGTTTTGAACTAGTTGAACACTACAGAACATATTCATTTAAAATTTGTGACAAGCTCAAACAAGAAGAATCAAAACACAATAAGCTAAAATCAGATCACAAAATTGCTGATGAAAAGATCATGTCTCTTCAAGCTTCATGGAACAAAACCATTAAAGAACTTGAACTTGTCAAACAACAACTTGAAGAGATGAACAAAACACTTGAAAAAGAAAAATTGGCACATGCAGCAACTCAAATAGATTTAGCGAAAGTTAAAAGCTCAAAGAAAATTGTTGAGCAACTGGTGAATGGAAGAAATGACAAAGACAAACAGGACTAGGATTCACACATGAACCTATGCCTGAATCTATCTCAAAAACATTACCAGAAATTTCAATACTCATGATCATTCACCAGAAAACAAAGCTAAACTGAAAGAATTTCAAGATCAAAATAACTTTAAGAAGAAAAATGTTGAAGTTTATGAAGAAACTGACTTAGACAAGATCAAAAATGGTCATCCAATCAAAGTCAAATCATATGAACCTCAACAAAAGCAAAAGAAGCTGTTTGTACCAAAAGGTGAAACTGTTATTGAACAAAGTGAACAAATGAGTGAAAATTTACTGAATTCAATAACAAACTCAAAGGAAAATGTGAAGAAGTTAAAACAGATAATAATATTTCTGATGATTCAAGTTCTAATGAACTAACTGAAATACAAGAGTGTCAAAGGGAATCTTCTCAAGATTCAACTAAACTTCAAAGCAAGAAAACTTCATCAAGATTGAGAAATCAAAGACGAAGAAAAGCTGCAAAAGCAAAGAAAATTGAATCAATTAATCAGTCACAGAACAATACTCAAATTAAACCTGTGAAGTTTGTGTCTGCTGGAACTTTTGACTTGAACACAAACACAAAAATAACACCTACACCTAAGATCAAATCTAACTCTGATCTGAGAACAAGTCCAGATCATAAGACTTCCGCTGTGTATAAAAGATTTGAATCAAAGGAGTCAAAGAATTTTGTTCAAATTCAAAAGAAAAATCCCAAAGATCAAAAGACCAAATTTACACCAATTGAACAACAAATTAAATTGCCTAACCCAAAATTCAAACAAGAATCAAATGTTGCTTCAACATCAAGGGTTAATAAAATGTTGTTTAAACATTCTGAAAAGTATTGTGATATCTGTGACATGTACAATCATGACATTTCAGAATGTTACTTTAACAAGTATTGCTACATATGTGATATGACAAATCACACCACAGCTGAGTGTTATTTTAACAAATACTGTGCTTTGTGTGATAAAAGAAATCACAATACCAATGATTGTTACTTCAGGAAGAACTCTTCAAGGAAGGAATTCAATAATCAAGGCTTTGTAAATCCACAATTTATAAGAAATCAAAATATTGGATTTAAATTTTCACAACAACAACCTTCCTTGGGTTTGAGATCTTTCAGAAGAAACAATTCAGATTTTGTCAAATCACAGCAATATCATCAAGAAAAGTTTATTCCTCGATCTGTGAGAATAAACCAAGGAACATTCTCAAATGATTCATACAAGAGTTCAATATTTCTTGATAATGCTTTGAAATCAAAATCTCAAAGAGATAATCAGTTGGTTTCTCAAAAAGGAATTGAATATGTTAAAATTCAAAAGAAACCAGATGTCAACAAACTTCATTTCAAACAATTTACAATTGTTGACAAGTTTGGCAAGCCCAAGACCATCTCGGCTTGGGTTACTAACTCTCCTTAAATGTTTGTGACTGCAGGTACGCCCCGGAGACCAATCAACTCATGGTATGTTGACAGTGGGTGTAGCGGCATATGACAGGCAATCAAGCCTTGTTGCAAGACTTTAAGTTAAAGATGGTACTCATGTTGCTTTTGGAGGTGATGCAGGTGGAAAGATAACAGGAGAGGGAACAGTGTCCAATGGGATTATCAGTTTTGATAAGGTCAACTTTTGCTCACAGTTGAACTTTAATCTTCTAAGTGTATCCCAAATTTGTGACAAATCTTATTCTGTTCTTTTGATGAATCTCACTGTTATGTCTTGAAACCAGGTTTTCAGATTAGCAATGACTGGGTGATAGTTAAAGCTGCTAGAGACAGAGATGTATACAAATTGGATATGTCTCAAGTGGATTCTGCAACTGAAACTACTTGCCTGATTGCTAAAGCCTCAAATGATGAAAGCCAGCTTTGGCATAGACGTCTTGGTCATTCCAACTTCAAAAACATGAACAAGCTTGTAGCAGGGAATCATGTTATTGGACTTCCTTCCAAGAAGTTTTCAACAACTGATCATTGCTCAGCATGTCTGAAGGGAAAACAACATAGAGCGTCTTATAAGTCCAAACTAATAAACTCAAACACCAAACCACTCCAGATGTTACATATGGACCTTTTGGACCAACTAATATTAGGAGTATTGGTCGAAAATCATATTGTTTAGTCATCATAGATGATTATACAAGATTTTCATGGGTTTTCTTTCTTCAAGCTAAATCTGAAACTGCAGATCTTCTAAAAGAATTTATTAATAAAGTTGAAAATCAGCTTGATCAAAAAGTAAAAATAATAAGAAGTGATAATGGAACTGAATTTAAAAATGCTAACATTGATTTGTTTTGTGCAGAAAAAGGGATAGTTCATCAGTTCAGTGCTCCCAGAACTCCACAACAAAATGGAGTTGCTGAAAGGAAGAACCGAACTTTGATTGAAGCTGCCCGTTCTATGTTAGCAGATGCTAAACTTCCAATCACTTTCTGGGACGAAGCAATATCCACAGCATGTTTTGTTCAGAACAGAATCTTGCTTGTTAAAGATAAAAAGAAAACTCCATATGAGTTGATGTTTGACAGGAAACCAAACATAAATTTTTTAAAATCATTTGGTTGTCCAGTTATGATTCTTAACTCAAGTGATCATTTAGGAAAATTTGAAGAAAAAGCTGATAATGGATTTTTCGTTGGATATTCATCTGTTTCAAAAGCCTATCGAGTGTATAACTCTAGGACAAACACTATTAATGAAACATTCAACGTTAAATTTTGGAAAATTCTTTTCCATCAGTTTCAAATGGTCCTGCATGGTTATTTGATTTGGATTCTTTGTCAAACTCATTTCAGTCTAACTTGTTTAATCAATCTGATGATTTTTCAGGTAAGAAGAACTCAAGAGGAGATCTTGGATCTTTCAGTGATGATTCAGATTCTGATGATTCAGATGATGCTCGCCCAGATTATCCATTTTTTTCATTTGTCAAGGATTCAACAATCCAATTTAATGACAATGTTCATGATGCTTCAGCCTCAGATCATTCAGTTTCAGCAGATCAAGAAGAATCACAACCATTCCTAATGATGGTACAGAAATTGGACATCCTGAGTCTGGCACATCTTCTATCTCTGGAGATGCAATTGATCATAGTAACTTTGATTACTTTCTCAATTCACCGACTCAAGTACCAAATTTCACTCCACATTCTTCTACCTTATTGCAACAGCTCTCCAATCTGAACCAAACCAATCTTGATGTTAATGTTCAAGGAACTGAGATTCCGATATCTCGTATCCACCGGAACCATCCAACATCACAGATTATTGGTCCTCTGAATGAAAGAACTACTAGGAGTAAATCTGAACATGCAAATGTTTGTTTATACTCTTTTTCCTTTCTCAGATTGTTCCTAAAAATGTCACCGAGGCATTACAGGACAATGGTTGGATTGAAGCTATGCAAGAAGAACTTCTTCAATTTCGAAAACAGGAAGTGTGGAAGTTAGTGGATTACCTGAAGGAGAAAATGCCATAGGCACAAAATGGTTGTTCAGAAATAAACTGATGATCGTGGCATTGTAATCAGAAACAAAGCAAGACTTGTTGCACAAGGATACACACAGGAAGAAGGAATTGACTATGATGAAGTATTTGCTCCAGTTGCAAGACTCGAATCTATTCGTGTTTTCCTGGCTTATGCATCATTCATGAAATTCAAGGTGTATCAAATGGACATAAAAGGTGCATTCTTGTATGGTCCAATCACTGATGATGTGTATGTCAAGCAACCTCCGGGCTTTGAGGATGCAGAATTTCCACATCGTGTGTATAAGCTTAGCAAAGCTTTATATGGCCTACATCAAGCTCCTAGAATTTGGTATGAGACATTATCTCAACACTTGATTCAACATGGATACACAAGAGGAAAAATCGATCCTACTTTATTCATAAAGAAGGATAATGATGATCTCTTATGTGTGCAAGTGTATGTAGATGATATCATATTTGGTTCTACCAGTCCAACTTTGTGCAAAGAATTTGAAGAGATCATGAAATCTCGTTTCAAATGAGTTCTATGGGAGAAATCAATTTCTTTCTTGGATTGCAAGTTCAACAATCTACAGATGGTATTTTTATCAATCAAGAGAAGTTCGTTGATAAACTCTTGAAGAAATTCAAACTGCATGATTGTCAATCCATAAGAACCCAGCTGACGTAAACACCAAGATTGAACCTGATCCTAAAGGAAAATCAGTAGACCAAACTTTATACAGATCTATGATTGGTTCTTTGATGTATCTTACTGCATCACGACCAGACATAATGTATGCTGTTTGTGTCTGTGCAAGGTATCAATCAGACCCGAAAGAATCTCACTTAATTGCTGTCAAAAGAATATTCAGGTATCTCAAAGGTAAACCAGCCTTAGGGCTTTGGTATCCTTACGAGGGTAATTTTGAGTTACATGGATACACAGATAGTGATTATGGTGGATGTTGTCAAGACAGAAAATCTACAACGGGTGGTTGTCAGTTTCTTGGACCCAGATTAGTTTCATGGCAATGTAAGAAACAAACAAATGTTTCTGTCTCAACTGCAGAAGCTGAGTACATAGCTGCATCAGCAGGATGTTCTCAAATCCTTTGGTTGCAAAACCAACTGCTAGATTATGGGTTCAATTTTCTTAAAACACCCATTTACATTGATAACACTGCTGTTATGTTCATTACAGCTAATCCAGTTCAACACTCAAAAACAAAACATATCGAAATTCGATATCATTTTCTAAGAGATAATTCTGAAAAAGGTTTAATCATTTTGATTCAAATAGCAACTGAAAAACAGTTGGCAGACCTATTTACTAAAGCTTTTCTACCAGGAAGGTTTGAGTATTTAGTGGAGTCAATTGGCCTTATTAATCATGTGTAAACCTGGTTAAGAATTTGAATCTTTTTATGATAAACTACTTTCCTAAGTTTGATTTTTTTATAAGGATAACTTTTCATAGTTATTTGCCTGATTGGTTGTGTGTGTGTGTGCTTTCTTTTATAGAAAAACAAATACAAAATTAGAAAACTCAAAAATCAAATAGAAAATTATAAATCAAAAATCCAAAAATAGAGTGCTTTTCATTTTTCATTCATTATTTTAGGAATGAATCTGTGTTTGCCTTATGTGAGAAATGATAGTACATTAGTAAGATCAGTTGCATACTTCACTCGCTAATAAAGTCTGACATGATCAGGAATTGTTGTGTAGACACTATCATGCTAGTATACTGAACAAGTAAATTCTTGTGATTACCCACATCCTTATGCTTGTTTGTGTATTCATCTAAGTACATTTGAGTGTATTAGCTTATCAGATTGACTGCTTGTTAAGCTACTCCTGCTCACACCTAATGGTAATGTGACTAATCATGAGATCTGTTACAAGCATCATTTACTTCTCTGTTATGAGTCATCATAGACCTAAAGTACTGAGATATCCTCTGTTGTAAGTCATTACAGACCTGGATATTCTCATTTGATGCAAAAGATGCCAATGTGCACAACCCATTCAAAAGGATGGTTAGAGTTGATCAAATGGTTATCCATGATCATTCTCTGTTAATTAAGTAACATGAACTCTGATTATGCATATTTGTTAGGTAATAAGTTGAGAATATATGCTTTCTTGCATGTCTTGATGATGGTTGATCCTCTTTGTCTTGGTATGAGTCACATCTTGTCATATATAATTCTACCCTACTCATCCAAGAATTGAAAAAGTAAGTGAGCTGATAATTTGTGTCAAAAACACTCATTTGCTGTCCTTAGATCTTGTGTCTCCTTTGCTGTGATATCACTGACCTGGAACACACTTGATCAGGATTTAATCATTGTCTATGACTATCCACATAATTTTTTATTTTAATGTTCTGATCTTATCTAATATGATCTCACTGCAATCTATGATTCTATTGTAAATATTAGATTTTCATTCTGCTTTAATTTTGATTTTATGCATGTTTCTTGTGTGCAGGCAATATAACAATGTTAAGTATGATATTCTTATGATCTATTAATAAACTTCTAAGTTTTGTGAAACTTAAAAGTTTAGGGGGAGTAATAAACCAATAAGAATATTCTCAGAAAATCAAAATGAAAATGATCATGTTGAATTGAACGGATGATGCTTTAATTTCAAAGTATGTGTGTGTTTATCAAATGATAAAATGATCTCATAATTTTTAGCAAGGAAAAGCTTCTTTGAAAAGTTTAAATCAAGACAGATGTTGAAATATTTGGTTGTTCATTTGAAACTAAGATGAAGGGTCAAACTTGTAAAAAGTTCAAATTTGAGGTTAAAAAATGAAAATTTGAAACTTTGAGGGTCAAAATATAAATTTGAAACTTTGAGGGTCAAAAGTGTAAATTTGAAATTTTGAGGGTCAAAATGTAAAAATATGCAATATTGTTTGAATATTAGTATGAAATATTACTAATTTGTTTAAACAGTGTGCAGGTGGAAGATTTGAAAATTCCAAGTGCAAAAATGCACAAACAGTTGTTATATGTCTGATTAGTTGATGTGTGGACATTTCAGATTTATTATGCTACTGAAACAGTGCTTATGCTACTGAAACAGTGCTTATGCGACCAATAGTGCTTATGCTACTAACAGTTCTTATAAGTCTGAAACAGTTCTCATACGGCTAGACTAATGTGTCTAACAGTGCTAATACGACTGGACTCACAAGGCTGTATAGTGCTCATATGTCTAATACTTAGTGAAATTTTTGACCTAATGAGTCTGAACGATCCTAAAACGACCAACAGTGCTCATAAGTCTAAAATTTTTATACTTAGTATAAATAGAACACTTGTGATATTCATTTCATTCTCAATTCAAAAACCATCATAAAACCCTCTGAGCTCTCGAACTCTCGAACGTTCTTCGACCAAAACCCTCATTCATCGATTGAATCCACTTCGAACAAAAATTTCAGATTATTGATAGTATTCTTGTGATTGTGAATGTAAGTGAATGAATCATATTCAACTGATTTCATTTTAAATGAAACTTTTTGATGGTCGTTCGATCCCTGTACGGTCGTATGAACCCTAACACTTACAAAATCACAGATTATTCTTCAAATCGAAAAAAAATGTAAAAAATTGATGATTGAATCTTGTTCATCTTATGATTTCGATCATGTTGTTAGGTTAAACTTGTGTTAATCTGATATTTGATTGAAATTTCGATTAATGGTCTCTGATGAACATTCTCAATGAAGAAGATGAACAGATTCATAAATTTTCAATAAAAATAAAACAAAAATTCAAAATAAAATTAAAATTGATAAAAATCATCACATCAGGAACTTAAGAGTGATTAATAAACTGATTTAAGATAACATGAACAGAAGTGTTAAACTGTTAATCAAAATCAATCTTGAAAATTCATCCTGTATTAAAATTAAGTGTTTACACTTAAAATTAAAATTCAGGTTGTTTTAAAATTCAAAATCATGTTAACACATCAGTTTATAATATCTTAAATCATCATAATTTTAAGTTCAAAATAAAACATTTGCTTCAAAATACACAGTGTCTAACATCATTGTTTTTAAATTTTGCAGATGGCAGAATTGAAGTTTGTACCTAAGCATAACATTGCTGCATTTTTGAATGAGGAAGCTCAAGATGCCTTATCTTATGAAGAAATGATAGATTTCTTCTAAGAACAAAATATGTTTATGCAATGTGTTACCAAACTGTAATCTATGATAGACTTATTAGACTGTTTTGGAACACTGCAAAGGTTGAAGTAGAGGATGGAAGAAAAGTGGCAAGAGGATTTGTGACTAGAGACAGAATGATAGAAGTGTCTGAAGATTCTATCAGAAATGCTCTAAGACTGGGTGAAAATGATCCAGAAGATCCCTGTGAGTTTTCATTTGATGAATGCAGAGAAATTTTCATGGCTATGGGTCACCCAGATCAGTTTCCTAAGAAACAATTCTTTAGAGCAAGGGTCTATAATCACTGGAAGCTTCTTTGTTACATCTTCCAACATTGTTTATCCAAGAGGAGTGCTGGATGGAATTCATTTCCAGTAGACATAGCTTCACCTATTGTTGCTTTAGCTACAAACAGAAGGTTCAATATGTCAAGATGGATACTGAATGGATTTGCTTTTAATTTGGAAAAAGGAACAAGGCACAAATACTTAATGTATCCAAGATTCCTCCAAATGATCATCAATGAGGAATACCCAGATATACATGTTTATGGTGTTGGTGGAGATCGATTGGAGTTGGAAAATATGTCTGAAATGACATATAAGAAGTTAACAATGATAACAGGTGCTCAGAATGTTCCTATGTTTGACTACATGTTAAATGTAGCAAATGATGAAGTTGACATTACTGTAGAGCATTATCATTTGTTAGAGGGAGAACCAATTGATCCTGCTGATCTAATAGATGAGTTTCCTATAGAGGAAGATGATCAAGATGAGGAAAATGATCAAGATAAGGATAATGATCAAGATGATAATGATCAAGATGATGATGATAATAATGATGATGATGATGGTGGTGTAGCTGAGACACACCAGGATATAAGTCATGAATCACCAGTTTCTGAGCATGAAAATGAAGCTCAAAATGAAGATGAAGAAATAGTGGGTGATGAAGTTCATGAACAGGACAGTGAGCATGAAGCAGTTGATAATGCAGATGCTTTCATTATTGATGAAACTGCTCATGAAGAGGTACATGAAGAGGATCAAGCTCATTTTGAGACTGAACAAGAGATGAATGTTGATGATCAAATTCTTGATTATGAGTTCATTGAGACATTTCAAATTAATCAAGATATACCTGTTTCTACAACCCATGTGGCTGTTCAAACTGAGGAAATTCTTGATGTTGATGAACTTGTAAGACTGAAAGATGAAAATGAATCAAAAGAAAAGGAGATTGCTGATCTAAAGGTTGAGATTGATTTGTTGAAGATAGAAAATGAAAAATTGAAAGAAGAAAGTCTTAGCAAAGATGAAAAGATTGTGTCTTATGCTAAAGACAAAGAAGATGTGATTAAAAATTTAGACTATGATCTTCTTGAAGAAAAATTCAAGAAATTGACTGAGGAAAATGAAGGGTTGAAAGAAGAGTTGATAAAATTGAAAGAATTAGCAAAACCAAAGTCTCTAGAAGTTGAAATTATTTCAGAAACCATTCCAATTGATGTTGAGAAGGTATCTGAAATGGAGAAAGGGAAAAGAAAAATAGATGAAATAGATGTAGAAGTTGTACCTGAATCATCATCAAAGGTTCAGAGAACTGAAGAGTTAAGTGAAGAAGAAATTCAAGAAAGTCAAGAACCAAGTACTCAAGATAAAATTGGTGCTTTGGAAGACTTGGAAGATGAATTTGATGACGATTGGTATAATGATGTTCTTGATGATGAAGATGTGGTTGAAGAATTTGAAAATCCTCCTTTGGAATATGATCAAGGAGTTGATGATATTCTATCAGATTTTGAATAAAGGTATAACTATCTTGTAAAGATGAAATATAACAGAGTATTTTAGATGGGTTAACAGTTTCTCAGATAAACGATGAATATGAGAAATGTATAGCTGCAGAATCCATTGCTCCAATAGATCCTAATGAAATAGTGATTGAACATGGAGAGTGGAACAGAGAAAAAGAAAGTATTAATGTTGATGAACTTTCAAGTTCCGAGCTGCACCATCCAGATCCAGAAGACATGAGTGTGTTTGCTTTACGATCATGGTTGCAAGCAAGGAATTATCCTTGGAGAAAATTAAAAAGGCTTCAATCTGTATCTTTGAGAAATTTGGTTAAAAGTTTCCAAGAAACGGAGAAACAAACTAAAAAGATGATTATTTTGGATACTGACAATCCGTAATATCTGGAAATCACAAAAAGAACTAAAGTGTTGAAGCCTCAGGAGATCAAACAAATGGCAATGAAATCATCTGCTCATGAAAGGAGAAAAGATCTAATGAAAATGTTTCCAGAATCAGAAAAGCAAGCATATAAGGCATCTGAAGAACAAATTCAAATTTTTGATAAATCAAGGTCAACTGGTGATTTGGTACGAAATGTGTTACAAAAAGGTCAATCAGTTGCTGAATTGTTAAATGCAATGATTGCACCAGACTTCACAAATCAAGTAAAAATCATAGCATGGAAGTATGATGAAGTGTTTGATGCATTTCTAATTAAAAGAGTGAATGCAATATGTGATGTGTATCATTTTTATGCTAGCATCATAAAACTTCCAGTGCAAGATCTTAAAGAGTTGAATAGATTGAGGTTGATTAATCATTCAAATGCAAAAAGAGGACAAATGATGGTAGATTTGTTGAGAACAGGGTTGACCAGATCAAGTAATTTTTGAAAACAAGATGTGATCAGGAAGATAAAGAATACTTTATGTCAATGAAGAAGAAAAGAAGTAAGACAGTGAATCAATCAGATAAAGATCACTTCATGATTGAATTTTATGACAAGTTTATAGAAAAGGTGACAACTCCTGGCATAAAGATGATGACGGAAATCAAAAGTCAAAACCAATTCAAAGATGGTTTTACAATTCAGAAACGTTTGAACTTAAGCTTGTGAGAAACTTAGAAGATTGGAATGAAGACATGATAACTTTGTTTGGAGCCTTTGAACTGAGGTTACTACACCCAAGTTACATTTCATTTCTATCTGTGCAGAAGTTTGACAAGTTATCAAATGAGACAGCTGAACAAGATAGAAAGTATTTTGTGTCAATTATCAATGTCATGAGTGCTGCCATGGAAAGAATTGCTTTAAGAAAAGCTTTGGCTTATGCAAACATTGTGAATAAAGATATTCCAGATATTGAGTTTATGAGAATATCAAGAAAAGGTGTGCTTGAATTGTACACAAAAGACTGCGGAATTCCAATTGAACTATATGCTAATGTTGATATAGCATGTTTGTCAAAGAACACGTTGGAAAGAATGACGCAGTTAGATATAAAAACCAATGAATCAAAACCAGAGCAAGCTGTGCTAGCAAAGAAATTCAAGTCAGCAATAGAGAATGCATGAAAGAAACAGAGATTTACAAGAAGAAACCAATGTTCTCTGTTAAAGAAGAACCTGAAGAGTTATTTGAAGATGAGGATAAAAGAAGAAGTCAAAGGATGCAGAGAAGATAAGATGAATACAAAGACAAGATTGAAGATAAAAGAAGAAAAGAAAGGATGGAGCTGAACTGAAGACTGAAGACAATGTAAATCTTAGGGGGAGTATTGTTAGGTCCCTTAAAAGATTAACATTTAGTCTTTATTGTTTAGTGTCTATTTTGTAGTTTATGCTAGTATAGGGACTAGTTATGTAATTTAGTTCCTTAGTTCTAGTATAAATAGCTTAGACATAGTATAGATTGAGGAGTCGTATGTTTATGATAACTGCTCTCTATCATTTGTAATCGTCTTTGCTATCAATGAAATATGAATTTTGTTGATTTTGCATGATTTGATTACAATAGATTGTATTTTGCTTTGAATTGTTCATATAATTGATACAGATTGCTCTAATTGATCCTATCATAAGGCCCCTAATCCTGGGAAGCCCCATAGTTGGTCATTCACTGCAAAACAAGGATTTAAAACATTCATTTAAATAAACATTTGCAGCGGAAAAGTATATCAAGTTTCAATCCATTACAACATAATTCAAATAAGACATTAACATTGTCTTTAAAATATCAAATAATATTTAAAAGTTTGTTTAACAATCTTCTGAATCAAGGATGCCATTCTTTGGTTTCCAAGAAGCTCTAGATCCATGCTTACATCCACTCAAGTCTGACGGCTCACCTGTCAACTAATATGCATAAAAATTCAGCTTCACTGACTGAGTTATAGGTGTAATTTATTAAGTAACTTTTAGTAAGATATGTTAACTTTATCCTTCAAAAGTAATCATCATATAACAAAACATTATTATACACAGATCATCGCTTTATCAATGCTTTGTCATTAACACTTTCACTTAATTATTAACTATTACTCTTCTTTACCTGTTATATCCCAGTCACTATCGGTGCCTATGATAAACACAGAATGGGGTCAAGATCAAAAGAAGGCTTTTGAGGAGTTAAAGATGAGGCTGACGCAAGCTCCTATCTTGTCGTTACCCGACGGAAGCGAGGACTTGGTAGTTTATTCAAATGCTTCTTATTAAGGGTTGGGTTGCGTGTTGATGCAGCATGGAAAGGTTATAGCCTATGCATCCTGACAGTTGAAAGTTCATGAGGTTAATTATCCTACTCATGACTTGGAGCTAGTAGCTATGGTCTTTGCCTTGAAGATTTAGCGGCACTACTTATACGGGACGAAGTGCACAATCTTCACTGACCACAAGGGCTTGAAGTACTTCTTTGAGCAGAAATATTTGAACATGAGGCAGAGACGATGGCTGGAGCTCATAAAGGATTATGATTGCGAGATCCACTACCATCCGAGCAAGGCCAACGTGGTGCGGACGCCCTTAGCCGAAAGGAAAGACCCGAGCCGATTCGGGTGAAGGCATATCAGTTGATTATGGCCTTCTGACATGATGACGCAGGTCAAGGAATTTTAAGACGAGGCTTTGAAAGAAGATCATCTTAACTCTGAAAGGCTGAAAGGTCTAGTCGCGGAATTGGGTGAGAATACTCTTGGTGTTAGAATTCGATTTGGACGAATGTGGATTCCTCATTTTAGGGACTTACGTGGAAAGATCATGGATGAGGCTCATAATACTCGATACTCCATTCATCCCGGTGCTACCAAGATTTACCATGATATGAAGAAGGATTATGGTGGCCGGGTATGAAGCGTGATGTAGAGGAATACATGAGTAAGGGCCTTACTTGTTTACAAGTGAAGGCGGAGCATCAAAAGTCATATGGGAAAATCCAACCTTTGGATATACCCGACTGGAAGTGGGAGCATATCACCATGGACTTTATTACGAAGTTACGGGGTACCCCGAGAGGGTATGATGCTATATGGGTGATAGTTGATCGTTTGACGAAAAGTTCTCACTTCCTACCGATCCGAGAGAAGTATTCCTCTCAGAGACTCGTGGATTTATTCATCAAGGAGTTTGTAGCTCGTCATGGTGTGCCCGTGTCTATTGTATCTGATCGTGACACTCGATTTACATCTTAGTTTTGGAGGAGATTCCACGATGCAATGGGGTGAGGTTACTAGCACGGCTTATCATCATTAGACGGTTGGTCAGTCAGAGAAAACCATACAAACACTTGAAGACATGCTTCAGGCATGTGTCATTGATTTTAGAGGAAGTTGGGACGACCATTTACCGTTTGCCGAATTCTCATACAATAACAGTTATCATGCTAGCATTGGTATGCCGCTTATGAGATGCTATAGGTAGGAGATGTAGGACGTCCATTGTTGGGGTGATATTGGTCAGAAGGAGTTAGGAAGTATTGATGTGATTGAAGCTATGATTGAGAAGCTTGGAAAGATTAAAGCTTTTATGAAGGCAGCTAAGGATAGACAGAAGTCGTATGCTGATAAGAGACGTAGACCGATTGAGTTCCAAGTGGGTGATAGGGTTATGTTGAAAGTCTCACCTTGGAAATGTATCATTAGGTTTAGAAAGCAGGGCAAGTTGAGCCAAGGTACATAGGGCCTTTCAAAATCATTGCTTGAGTAGGAGAGGTGGCCTATAGGTTGGAACTACCGATGAGTTAAGTGGAATTCACCCAACATTCCATGTATCTCATTTGCGGAAGTGTTTAGCGGAGGAGGATATGGTTGTACCACTGGAGGATATTGAAGTTGATGAACGGCTCAACTATATGGAGCAACCAGTGGCGATCATTGATCGTAAAGAGAAAAGGTTAAGGAATAAGGTAGTTCCTCTTGTGCGCGTACAGTGGAAGCACATAAATGGATCCAAGTCTACGTGGGAGACTGAAGAAGAGATGAGGCAGCATTACCCTAATTTGTTTGAGGAATAACAGGTTTCGGGGATGAAACCTATATAAGGGGGTTGGACTTGTAACACCCGGATATTTTAATAGACAAGAAAGAAAGAATAAACGTGAATAAAAGGAAAAATGCAATATAACCCAAGTTGAGGGGTTAAAAGTGTCAAAAGGACAAAAAGAATAAAAGTTGGCGTATAAAGGAGGTATGGGCGCCCATAATCTCCTGCACATTTCATTTCTTTCGATTTTAGATAGAGAAAGAGCAGAGAATTCGGGTTTTTGAAGAAGAACAAGAAGAAGATCAAATTCAAGGTATGTTTTAGGTGATTTGAAGTGTTCTTGACTGATTTTCAGTCTCAGGTTTGTGCTTATATGTGTTTGTATGTTTGGTTGTGTGTTTTTGGGGGTTTTTAGGTGTTTGAGTTCATAGCAAATGGGTTTGAAGGATGTTATAACCAAAATTGCATAAGGTGAGTTCTAGAACCCCCTTATTACATGTTCTAACTAATTTTAGGGCTGGAAATACGTGTAAGTATGTTTTTATAAAAATGGGTATGTTACCCATATATGTATGTATGAATGTGTATGTGGGTGGGTGTAAGTTTGGGTTTGATTTGTGGTTATGTTCATGTTATGATGCTTAGAATGTTAGTGATAAGCTTAGAATATGGTGAACTGATGAATTTGGATTGATTATGATGATTGATAGTATGAGTTGGCTGCTATGCGCCTAAATAGTGGCCCATGCACCCAACGGTCAAAATTGCTTAAGTGTCCCCCATGCGCCCAAACAGTACCTATGCGCCTAGGCACTCTTGCGCCTGCATAGTACCTATGCGCCTAGAATTGGCCCAGAATGACCAAGTGTTGGGCCATGCACCCCAATAGTGCCCATGCCCCCAGAACCTTCCCATGCGCCTAAGTGTTCCCATGCGTCCAGAAGGCCATGCGCCTGCATAGTGTCCATGCGCCTGCATAGTGCTCATGCGCCTAAGACTTAGAAATATTGTCTGAATTTTTGGGGCTGAAAATGCATACTAAATATACGATTTAAATGACCAAGATTTTAAGAAGTTTTAACTAGAAGATCAATTTTTCTATAACAAAATGTGCTATACGGATGTGTTAAACTAAAAAATTTTCGCGTTGACCTGGCAGCGCGGCCCCAGCCAGGGGCATTGCCGGGGCTGCCACCCCCGAACCCGCTGTTCTGCAGAGGGTCTGTAATGTTCTATGATGACTAGTACTTCCTGTGCATGTGCTTGTGTATGAGAATGAATGATGCATGATGTATGTTATGTATGATTATGTGTGACAATGTTGTGCTTACGTATGTTATGTTTCCTTATGTTCCTTATTATGTATTATTCCATGACCCACGTATTATGAGTATGAAATGAACGTGAAGTATTATGTAACGTAGAGCGGAAGTTAATGTTAATGATATGTGAAACATAAAGAAAGAATGAATGCATGCATTAATGAACAAACGAATGTAAGAAAAGTCTTGCAAGCAATGTATGGAGGTTCACACCCAATGAAGGGTCTTAGCCAACTGTGTGTGGGTTAGCTACCCCGGAAGGATGCACACTGGGGTCTAATCCTTGTGATTGACCATGCGTGTGGGATCTTGCCGCTTACCCCGGTATTGTGGTCAAGCCACCGGGCATATTGTATGGGAGTCTAATTATAGACTTCGACCCAATACCTCTTTATGCATGACGGTGGGGTATAACACAGGGCATTGGTCGGATGAAGTTACCCTGGCATTATGGTCAGGCCACCAGGCATAATATATGGGAGTCTAATTATAGACTTTGGCTCAGTACCCGCTTTATGCATGAAGGTAGGGTATAGCCCGTGGCATTGGCCCAGAATGTGAGAAAGATAAATGTTAATGTACGTAAAATATGGTAAGGAAGATAACGAATGCTAACGATGACGTACGATAATGAATGAACGAAAGTTAATGAACGATAATGAAGATAATAATAAGATTATCTATTTGTACGTATGATGCATGAGCACATATGAAAGTAAAGAACGGTTTTGAATGATAAGTGAAGTATTTTATTTATAAAACTATAACTCACGCAGCAACACTGACTTTTATATATTTTCCAGTTGGCAGGTGATTGTTATTGAGGATGGCACGGGACAGCTACTTGGTATTTTCGGGGTGGCATCTATTTGTATAACAATGATATTTTTGTGATGTAATGCAAATTATGATATTTTATAACAGTTAACTACATTGTGTTATTTTGCAAAAGCATTCATTAATACATGAAATGGTTTTAATTAATTTCCGTTATGATGTTTTAAATAAATATATGGTTTATGTGCGATGAATGACCAACTGTGACGTGCCCGGGAATGAGGTCTTACAATTGTTTTGATGGTTTCATTCTAGAGAGAGATTGTGTGTGTGGGACCTGTCGGTTGGTCGAGGTTTCTGGTCAGCCATCTGCTCCGGCTGAACCTCCTCCCCTTGGTTCTCATCATTGTTTCCGGCTACATATTCTCCCCTTCGTTCGCATCACGTACAGGTCCCTTATGCATGTTGTCTTTTTAGAGAGAAAGCTAGTGATCTTTGGGGTTAAGGCGGTGGTGCACAAGTCGACGTGGGCGGTGCTGCCACCGCTCTCATGTGTTACCATTGGTGCATGGCTCCTCCCTTTATTCTTGGATTTTGTGAAGATGGTGGTGGTCGTGGTGATGGGAGGCCGGTGATGGTGGCCGTGGTGATGGGAGGCCGATGATGGTGGTGTTCCGACTTTCGTTGCCATTTTACGTGATGGCGAACTTTTTTTGTTCTCGACTGGGGTATGTGGCCACGATGGCGTGTCAAGTTGTTCTCACTGCCCGACCATCTAAGAAGGTCGCGATAGGCGCCGTCGATGATCTTTGTGTGCCGTCTTAGGTGGCGCCTATGTTGTAGTGAAAATCAATGGTCACCCAACGATTCCTTTCACCATTGCTGGTTACCTCCGTCTTGAGAACAACTGCCGGTGACCTCTACGTGCCATCTGTGTCAGCTGTCGTTTAATGGTTTTAGGTTACTCGATGATGATCTGCATGCCACATTTGAGAGCCATTTTTGTCATAGATCTGGTGTTGGTGGCGATTTTCTTAACATCATTTAGAAAGTTTGTTTTGGGTTTTCTATTTCTGTGGTTGCTCTTGCCCTGATGATGTTCAATGTTTGCATTCTAATCGGTCATCTGGTGTTCATGGTCATAAAACCTAAACTTTTTGAAATGGAGATGTGTTTTGCCTATACTTCTACTCGATGATGATGTACAGGGCACATCTGAGAGTTGTTTTGGTACTTCTGGATTATTGTTGGGTTTGCATATGCATATTACATTTTGTCAATGATGATGAAAGTATGTTCGTTTGAAAAAAATTGTATTTATTGATTTGTGACTGTGATGAATGATGATACAACAAAAATGGTGTCGGTCGCCGTGCCCAGGTGGTCGTTTTGTCCAACAGTTGTAACCGACAATCAATTATGAGCCACACACTATTCTACTATGTTTATTCGAGGCTCGATTTTAAGACACGCAACGCGCGTCGGAGAATCAACTCTAGTTAAAACTAGTTTTGAATCTTTTGAGAAGTCGTATGTTTACTTTGCTGATATTTTCTTTGTTCAATATCGTGTCATTGTAGATGAACAAGTTGTAAAGAAACTACAATTTATAAAAATGTCAGCAAATCATCAATATGCGACAGTTGTGCGTATATATTTTCTTTCACTTTACTTTGTGTGTATATATATTGCATCCAATTTTTATGTTAGTGGACAATAATAGACATAAGTTCGACACATTTTTAAAAATGGTTAATTAAACACACCGTAACGATGTAGGAGGTTTAATCATGTAGGATGTTGGTTCGCTTTTTTAATAATTATTAAAATAAAAATCACATTTTATGGAAAATACAAAATTGCAATACCGCATACAAACCAAATATAATTAATAACAAAGTTACATGAATTGAAATGAATTAATTCAAACGTAGTTTCCAAAAAGAACTTCCTTCACTTGAATCTAGAAACCGTAGAGATTATTCACAACTTCAACTTTATCTGCACAACGAACTAAGTAAAATCTTGAGTGGTGGTTGAAGGTTTCTGTTTAACAGAGGTTCCACAAAATAGATTTTGCGTCTGTTGTCAAACGTACGCGTCTGTCTCCCAATGTACAACAAACAAAACAGTATATTTATACTACCAGATAAGTCCTCGCACCTAATGTAACAATGGAACGAAGGTGTCTTGAACAAGAGCGTGTAGAGCAAAGAATGTTGGATATTTTAAATTGTGAGTGTGTGGTTTCATATACACGTGTGGTTTTTTTTCAAGCAAATAAAACAGGATCCATATCTCTTGTTTTATACCCAAAACCAAGAAACTGAAGATTCCTTCACTTAATACATAAATTAACTATATTTAATGGGTCGTAATGGGCACACCGTAGGGGTTTTTGGGGGTAGGCCGGATCTAAAGGTCATGGTTAGGGCAAAAGGTCACGTTGTGCAACCTAACCGTGACCGCAAGGGCTTGCGGTCATGGTTTCTGTGTCAGTCATCTGACACCACGTGTTAACAAAATGACAAAAGGACACGGATAAAGTGAAAACCAGTCACCAAACTGTCACGGTTTGCCCTAACCGTGACCTTTAGGGTACCAGGTACACCTTTACGGTACGAGGTACTCTGTTGATGTTAACAAAAGGCCCCGGATTCGCGCATCACCTACTTCGAACCGTCACGGTTTGGCCAAACCGTGACGGTTTGAAGCCCAGAATTCACAATAAATACCTTCCAATTTCATTCAACAACCATATTTCATTCAACAACCATACGTCGCCCATATTTTTTGAAGTTCTTTTTTTTTCAACAAATACATCCTTCTGTTTTTTAACATAAATAGCCTTCGTCGTTAAAAAAACAGGTTAATTCGAAAACAATGTCGGGTTCGGGAGATCATTATCAAAAGCCGAAGCATCCAAATTTGAATGAGGAGCCACATATCGAAGATTCAAACAGGTTGAAGTAGTATCTGTTTTATTATAACTTCTTATTTGAAATATCTAACCATTATCTTTTTAGGAATATTACGTATACATAAGTCACCCCCCGTGGGGGGAGGAGGAAACCAACCCGTCGAACACATTTGCTGAAGAGGCGTACAACTCTTTATTTGGACCGACGAGTTACGGTGAAGGGTACAGACATCCCCCTTGCAATTCTTACGGGCATGTCTCGAACACGTACCACTCACAAACAGAGCTGGATTATGGACATCCTGCAAACTAGAAATTACACATGTGTCGGATACTTTTAATGGGAATGACACAGATGAGAGTGATGGTTCGGTTCACCTCAAAGAAAACCATGGGGACACCGCCGAGCACGATGGGGATGAGGATCGGATAAGAAAGGCTACGGTTTCTTATAAAACCGATAAGTATGAAGAGTTTTATTCTTTTGTTTATTTATTTTTTTATTTGTTTTATATATTATTTTTTATGTCTAGCTTTATAATTTTCTCAGTATTTTGATTCTCGTGAGGACTTGGAGAAGTGGACTAAAATGAGAGGACGCGAGCATGGGTGCGTCATTGTGATGGGACGGTCACGAAAAAGGATGTGGAACTATTATGCAATCGTAGTGGTGAACCTAAATTCACTGGCACAAGTAGGCGTACCGGGAGCATAAAGAAAGGATGTCCCTTTAAACTCGTAGGGAAGTACGTAGGAAAGAGTGACAGTTGGATGTTAGAGGTGAGAAACGAGACGCACAACCATAATCCCGTTGTGCACGAGGAGTGCCACGCGCATCTTAGGAAGATGACCGCCGAAGAAACTGATCTTGTCGATAAGTTACACAGGCAGCACGTGCGGCCACGACACATCCATTCAGCTGTATGGGAGCACTTTCCCCACAACGTCAGTGTTGTTCAGGACATATACAATCTTACGTCGAAGTTTAGGGCTGAGGGGAGAAAAGGCATGACAACAATGCAGGAACTTGAACATGCTACAATCTAAAGAGTTCGTGTATGAAACATTAACGAATGCAGCTACTAAGGCCGTGGAAGATGTTTTCTTTTGTCATCCTACTTCATATAAAATGTGGCGCGCATTCCCGCACGTGATGTTGATAGACACGACGTACAAGACCAACATGTACAACATTCCGTTTGTTCAGGTTATTGGCGTTACGTCGATGTCGAAGTCGTTTTGTATTGCGCATGCATTTATATCGGGGAATGGCAGGACAACTTCACATGGGTCTTGGAGTAGATCAGAGATATGCTCGATGGGTGTGTGGAGCCCCGCGTTATTGTCACAGACAGGGACCTTGCCCTGATGAGCACGTGTGACACAGTGTTCCCCGAGTGCTACTAAAAACCTATATAGTTGGCACGTTAGGGAGAATATTAAAAGACGGGGAATATCATTTTCAAAACCGGCATGTGGAAGGATTTTCCATATTGGTGGAAGACCTTGTGTTCGTCTCCCACAGAGGCATTGTAGGATTACAATTACACGAAGATGGAAGAAAGGTTAAATGAAGATGGTAAACATGGAAAGAATTTCATAGTTATTATTACTCTAGTAATTTATTTATTTATTTTATAAAATTTGTTATTTCTTTCAGAGGTATGGGAATATATTTGGAATAATTCGTTGGTGCCGTACAAAGAGAAAATTATTACTTGTTGGATGTACGACCACGTTAACTTTGGTGAATTTACAACTAATAGGGTTGAGGGCCAACATGCCAACTTCAAGAGTTACCTCACAGGGACCAATAATACGTTGCACACACTTGTCGGATATGTTTGCGACCTCATGCACGTCCAGGAGATTGAAATTTGTAAAACATTCGAGGTGTCCATGTGAAGATTAAAAAAGACCATCGACTGCCATTGTTTCAAAATTGCATTATAAAGTGTTGGACCAAAAGAACCAATGAGCCTGATCAGAAAAACCTTTAAGTCCCACAGACATCACAAACTGCTGAAGACTAGATCAACTGAAGTTTAAGTACTGAAGACATCAGCTGAAGTTCAAGTGCTGAAGACATCAGCTGAAGTTCAAGTACTGAAGACATCAGCTGAAGTTCAAGTGCTGAAGACATCAGCTGAAGTTCAAGTACTGAAGACATCAGCTGAAGTTCAAGTGTTGAAGACATCAGCTGCAGTTCAAGAACTGAAGACTTCAGAGGTTGTCACAACAGCTGATGGAGTACTCTTCAGTTGTTGTGATGGTTTTCCTTTTCAGTAGTTTTCTTTCAGTAGTTACTTAATGTAAAATGTCTGAAGAGCCTGTTCTTCAGACATTGTAGTTTAGTAGTTGTAGTTTCAGTAGTTATAGTAGTACTACACTTGGCTTTTGTAAGAAGATGTCAGCTGTTGTATGACATCTTCAGTAGTTTAGTTTCTTTTCAATAGTTGTTGTAATAACGGTTAGATGTCACTGTCAAGTGACATCAGCTGATGTCAGCTTCCTTATAAAAGGAAGGCTGACCTAATTTTGTAATTGCCGAAGCGTGTGATTGAATGATATATTCCTTTTGCAGAAATACTTTCTCTCTATAACCGTACTATTCCATTGCATTATCATTTGTTATTCTTGCTTGAATTTGTCTAATTCTTATACTATTCCGCTGAAATCCTAATTAATTGATCAAACGAGGTCTGAGATCCTTTCAAATGGTATCAGAGCTAGTTAATCATTGAGATTAACAATTAATCATTAAAACTGCTCTTTTGATATCTACGTTGATCGAATTAGCAAATTTGCAAGAATCGGTTATAGAGTTTGAGTTTCTGTTGCTTCTGGTTAATTAATCGAGGTTCTACTGGTTTTGAGCTAGATTTGTTGAAATTACTTTGAATTTGCTTGAATTTGTGAAATGTCGACATCAACCAATGATCCTCACAATACTGGCTCCTCAACAAAGCCTCCGATGCTTGTTAGGAGTGAGTATAACATATGGCAACGACGTATGCTCCATCATCTGTCTATCAACAGCGCAGGATGTTGGAAATCTATGGTGCATGGACCATACCAGCCTATGGTGAGTACTCCGGAAACAAAAAAATAAGAAGGTTCCGAAGAAACCTGATCAGTGTTCGGATGAAGATCTAAAGCTGTTCGAAATTGATGCTAAAGCACATGGAATTCTGGCCATGGCACTGCCTAATGAAATCTATTCAGGGTATGCATCATGAAACTGCTCATGACCTCTGGGTTGCTTTGAAAGAACAATTTGGAGGAACTGATGAGGTCTTGGAAAATACTAGGGAAATCCTTGCCAGCAATATGAGACATTCTCTCATAGGAAGGGTGAGTCTCTGACTCAACAGTTTGAGCGATTTTCCTGTTTGATTTTTGAGCTGAAAATGGTCAAACAAGAATATACAAACAGCCAGATGAACAACCGATTCCTTAGATCCTGCCTGAGAGATGGGACACATACACTATTGTCCTACGCTCCAGTGCAAATCTGAGCACTCTATCTCTCACCCAACTTCATGGGAAACTGCTGACATTTGAAAGAGAGATAGAACAGAAAAGGAATGTCTTCATCTGGAAAGATCACTGATGACTTTGTAACAGGCAATACTGCACTGATAGGTCAGGAGTCAGAGTATGCTGCATCAGAAGGTTCCTATGATGAGCATATTGATTTCTCTACTAACATTGGAGAACATGCTTTGTTGGTGTGGATGGTAGTTCAGGTGGTAGTGGTGATAATTTGTGCTTTTTAATGGAGGACTTGAAAGGAATTCCGGATGATGATCTGGAAGAGATGGATATTTTGAGCCAAATGGCAATGATCAATATCAGATCTCAAAAGTTCTACAAAAGAACTGGTAGGAAATTCCCAGGTCTCTCTGGAAAAACCAAAGTTGGTTTGACAAGAGCAAGTTGAGGTGTCACAAGTGCCATAGGCTTGGACACTTTGCAAGAGAGTGTAGATCATCTGGATCTAACTCATCTGCACCCTTTGTGACCTTCCCAGGTAATAGCTCACAAAACAAAGGGCAACATTCCACCAGTTCTGGTCATCCATCACAAGCTCACCATCACCTGCATATTTTGTTCCTCAAAGTCCTATGCCATATCCTTACCCCTGCTTTTACATGCTCAGACAAGTCAGGTTCAACCACCCATTGCTCAACAACCACATGCCCTTCCTGAGCCTCCACCATCTCAATCTCATCAACAATCTCAATCTCAACCACATCACAGCTTTTCACCCCTGGTGTGTTGACTGGAGCAGTCTACCAGATGATATGTCTGGTCATCATGAACAACTGTTCCCTGGTGCTGGTCAACATGGTGGTGACAATCCTTTGAAATCTTGCTCTCATGGCCCCGGAGTCTACTGATGGTTCATCCTCAAATGCTTCAACATCACAGGTATCTTCAGAGGCCAATGCCAAGTTATGTTCTGAATCATGCATAGCCACATTTGCATCTATTAGAGAAGCAAATGTAGCTTTAATTAACAAAAATCTTGAGCTAGAAAACATAATTTCCAAAAGAAAAGTTGAGTTTGAGTCTGCGCTAAATGAAAAGAATGATGAGATTTACAAATTAAAATGTCAAATCACTGATGATAAGGCTAAGGAAGAGGTACTTTTAGAGAAGTATAAGGACCTCAAAGAAACTCTTGCATCTACCCAGGTAGAGTGTGAACGCTGGGTAACTTCCTGCAAGGGTTTTGAAATGCTTCTTAGCAAGCAATCAGCTTCAATGTGAAGTTTGGAATTGGTTATAATCACACTACTCCTCCTACAGATTTTACTCCCAGGTTAGAAGTAGAATCTGAAGGAGAAAGCAATAACCAATCCACCTCATCATGTGATTCATCCTCTGATAATGCACCAAATTAGAGGATGAAGTCAGCATTAATACCTCAGAAAACCAATCAGCTGATATTGATACCGTTGAGAGGTCAAATGCTGACAGTCACATGATCAAGAAAGAGTTGATCACTTCAGGTGTTGTCTCACAAAGTACTGAAAGTACTGAAGAGCAAGTTACAACACCTGAAGAACAAACCTAAACTACTGAAAGTAGAAAGGGTTTGAAAACTGCTGAAGAATCTATCAGGAAGTCTGCAAGTACTGATAGAAAAACTACTGAAGCACAAATCTTTAGTAGTTAAGAATACTTCAGTACTTACCACAAGTACTGAAATGAAGAAGAAAGTACTGAAGAACAAATCTTCAGTAGTTTCATCTTCTTCAGCAGTTGATCAACAAAAGATGAAGAAAAAAGCCATGTGAAATATGTGGCTTATTCAATCATCTCACTGATGATTGCTGGTATAGAAAGGGTTCCAAACTCAACCAAGATAAGAACATTAAAAGAAAATTAACAAAATGAAATGAGTTTGAAACCAAGTTTGTACCAGCAGCATCTCAACCTGAAACCCCAAATCCTTAAAGAAATCCAAAAAGAAGGAAGGGTTTAATCAGGAAACAGCTGAAGGTGTTCACAGGAAGATGGTGCAACACAGGAATCCATCAAAATCAAGCACTGATGTGTCTGATGAGCTGAAGGCTTTAGCAAACAATCAGACACAACTTGTTATGATGGTTCAACATCTATTGGGGAGAGTCAACCAATAGATGTTACTGTGATTAAACCACAGAAAAGGAAACCTAAGCCTAAAACAAAGGAACCTTTTCTGCACCATCTTCATCACCACAGGCTGCAACTCATGACAAACAGTTAATGTGAAATCTGTTGATGAGAACAGACCCAAAACCAAAATGGTTTGGGTCTCAAAAGCTAACTAGTTTCTTGTGATGAATGCAGGGTTCTTCAGCATGCCAAAGAAGCATCTGGTATGTGGACAGTGGAGGATCCATGCATATGACAGGGAGCAGCTCTCTCTTAATGACTACTCTCAAGGAAAGAAGGGGTTTGTTTCTTTTGGTAATGATGCTAAGGGTTACATCATCGGCAAAGGCTTTGTTTCCAATGGTGAAATAAGGTTTGATGATGTCAACCATGTGGAGAATCTCAAGTATAATTCTTGAGTGTCAGTCAAATGTGTGATAAAGGTCATGTTGCCTTTTCACCAGTCAGAACTGCAGGATTCTGTCTTCCAAAGTTCTGAGTTTGATTGACAAGGTATTGGATGATCATACTCTCCTAAAGGCCAACAGGACAGGAAGAGTATATGCCTTGGATTTGTCAAAGAAAATCGATCTAAAAGGCCATCCTTGCCTGTTCTCCAAGGCTTCTCCTCAGGAATCTACTCTATGGCATAGAAGGCTTGGTCATGTGAATCTTAAAAACATGAACCAGCTGATTCACCATGGTTAGTAAGAGGATTGCCAATGAAGGAGTTCAAATGTGATGACAACTGCTCTGCTTGTTTAAAAGGGAAGCAACACAAGGTCTCATTCCCTCCAATAGAAGAGCCAAAGTCCACTGCCTGCTTACAATTATTGCATATGGATCTTTTGGTCCTGTAAGAGTGATGAGCATGGCAAAGAAGAAATACTGTCTGGTAATTGTGGATGATTACTCCAGATTTGTATGGACTTTCTTCTTGCACTCCAAAGATGAAGCTGCACAAGCTATTATGAACTTTGTGTTGTATGTTGAGAAACAGTATTCCCTTCCAGTCAAGTGTGTGAGGAGTGATAATGGCACAGAATTTAGAAATCACATACTTGATGATTCTACCTGTCAAAGGGAATCAAGCGGCAGTTCAGCATTCCAAGAACTCCTGAACAAAATGGAGTGGTGGAGAGAAAGAACAGGACACTGTTGAAGCTGCCAGGTCAATGTTGGCTGATTCAGGATTGCCACTGACATTTGGGCTGAAGCTATCAACACAGCTTGCTATGTGCAAAATAGAGTATTAGTAAATCAGAGGTTGATGAAGACTCCTTATGAAGTGCTACATCATTTGGCCCCTTTGATTTCATTTTTTAGAGCATTTGGGTGTCCCTGTTATATTCTCAACACAAAGAATCCACTTCAAAGTTTGAATCAAAGGTGGATGCAGGGTACTTTGTTGGTTATTCATCTACTTGCAAGCATACAGAGTTTTCAACTGCAAACAAAGATGGTTGAAGAGACTTTGCATGTGAAGTTTAATGAATCTCCAAAGGATAAAATTCCACAAAAACCCTGTGGAGCTATTTGATTTGGACATACTGCAATATGTTCCTTATCAATCTCCAGCTGTTGTAGTTCCTGATAATCCATCACAACTGCACACAGTTCTCCACCTGGTGGTACTGATGATGATGCTGACAGTACTCACCTTTTCAGGTTTAGTGACCACTGCCTGAGTCATCTAAACCTGATGCTCCTGTAGCTTCAGCAGCTCCATCCACAACAATGCTGATGAGATTTCTGAATCATCTACTTCATTTGAGTTGCCATCTCCTATATGGTTTCAAGAATCTCCATCAACATCTGTTGCTGCTGAATATCCTACAAACACTTGCACAGATCTATTGTCTATCAAGAGCTGAAGGATCATCCAATGTCACAAATCATTGGTGATATCAATGCTGGAGTCTCAACCAGAAGTCAATTGTCAAATTTCTGCTTCTATGCTCTTCATCAGTCAGCAAGAGCCAAAGAATTATCATGTTGCATTAAGAGACAATGGATAGGTTGAAGCTATAAACTTGAGCTTCTTCAGTTCAAAAAGCAGCAAGTGTGGGAGCTGGTTCCTTTACCCCAAGGTAAGTGTGCAATAGGCACTAAATGGTGTTTAGGAATAAAACAGATGAAAAGGGTCAAATTGTCAAGAACAAGGCCAGACTGGTTGTACAGGGGTTTGCACAAGAAGAAGGTATGATTATGATGAAACCTTTGCCCCTGTAGCCAGACTGGAGGCAATCAGATTGTTCTTAGCTTATGTTGCTTTCCACAATCTTAAAGTTTTTCAAATGGATGTCAAAAGTGCATTTTATATGGTAAAAAAAGAAGAGGTTTATGTGTGTCAACCACCAGGTTTTGAGGATAATAAACATCCAGATTGGGTGTATAAGCTTGATAAGGCTCTATATGGGTTGAAACAAGCTCCTAGAGCCTGGTATGAAACATTATCAAATTTTCTTCTTCAAAATAATTTCACTAGAGGCTCCATAGATAAAACTTTATTCATAAAGAAAGTGGGACAGCATAAGCTACTTGTTCAAATTTATGTTGATGATATTATTTTTGCATCCTCTGATCCACAGTTGTGTGATGAATTTACAAAGTTAATGCAACAAAAGTTTAAAATGAGTGCCATGGGAGAATTACAGTTCTTTCTGGGTTTGCAAATCAAACAGCTGATGAAACTTTCATTCATCAGTCCAAATATACAAATGATCTTTTGAAAAAGTTTGATTTACAAAACTGTAAGCCCTGTTCTACTCCCATGAGCAGCACCACACAACTGGATATTGATCGGAAAGGTAAAGCGGTTGATGAAACCCTTTACAGATGTGTGATTGGTTCCTTGATGTACCTTACAGCTTCTAGACCAGACATTATGTTTGCACCTTGTGTCTATGCTAGATTTCAGGCTGCACCTAAAGAATCCCATTTAATTGCAGTCAAAAGGATCTTTAGATACTTGCAAGGAACTCAATCTCTAGGACTCTGGTATTCCACTGGACACTCTTGCAAATTAGTTGCTTTCTCTGATAGTGACTATACAGGGTGCAAAGTCACCAGAAAATCAACTTCTGGGGATTCCAATTTCTAGACAATTGTTTAGTTTCTTGGCAGAGTAAGAAACAAACTTCAATTGCTACATCCACTGCTGAAGCAGAGTACATTGCTGTTATAAGTTGTACATCTCAGGTACTCTGGCTTCAGAATCAATTATTGGATTATGGCATTACAGAGACTAAGACTCCATTACTAATGGACAGTGCTTCAGCTCTTTGTATTGTTAAGAATCCAGTCCAGCATTCTAGGACCAAACATATTGAGATCAGACATCATTTTATTAGGGATTGTTACGAAAAAGGTCTAATTGATCCAAAGTTTGTTTCCAGTGCTGATGAGTTGCAGATATATTTACTAATCCTTTAGACAGTGCAACTTTTCAAAATCTGGTACTGAGGCTTGGTATGCTGCAGCTGGAATAAATTGACTAATACTAATACTCTCAGATCGCAAGTACTGATGAGCATTAGTATCCAAAAGTCAAAATAAGTACTGACGAGTTATTTAGTCTTCAGCATTTTTGATAACTACTGAAGACTAAAATACTTCAAAGTACTGAAGTACATTATTTGTTGAAAAGAACTGATAAAGTTACAACTACTGATGTGGTTATAACTCCTGATGCCTTTCTAACAAATAAGTACTGAAGAACAAATTTTGTCCAAAAGTACTGATGTGTAATCTTCCACATAAGTACTGAAGACATTTGTTCACAAGTTCTGAAGAATAATTTATTTTAACCGATCTTCTGAACATTTATTCACAAGAGCTGAAGAATAAATATTCCAAAGAGCTGATGGCAATGAAACGTCTGAAAATCAGACAAAGTCTGATGAGTAAATGTTGAGGTCGGAATGAAACGTCTGAATTGACGACAACAGCTGATGAGTAAAATTACTCTTCAGCTGATTTAAACTACTGTTGTTTCATATCAAAACAACTGAAGCCAAACCATGTCTTTAGTAGTTTACAACTACTGATGACTAACACCAAGTTTTCAGATGTTTACAACTCTAAAGATGAAAACCATGTCTTTAGTAGTTTACAATACTGATGACTAACACCAAGTCTTCAGTCGTTTACAACCTCTGAAGGTTAAAACAATGTCATCAGTCATTTCAAACACCTGATGACTAACACCAAACCTTCAGACGTTTCTATCAGCTAATTCATAACCCATACCCTATAAATACCTAACCCTAACTTCATAGTTTTTCATTCTCACAACCTAAACATTTAAAAACTCTGAAACTTCTCTCTCATGTTAATGGCGACCATGCAGCTCAAACCACACCATAATTGTGTAGCCTACCTCACAAAATCAGCCTTTTAGACTAAGTTCGATGCCCCCATCGATCTGATGGTTACATCTCCTTACAAAACGGCCTTTCTTCTAAATCCAATCATCCACGCCGAATCCCTCATATAGTTCTGGACAAACATCACCGTTACAACTGGTGAAAATGACACCGAGGTCATTCTCCAGTCGTTTGTCAACCAACAGAAGGTGGTCATCACTTCTGACATGATTCGACAAACCCTAAATCTGAATGATGACACCTTCGTTACTGAATATCCTAAGGGCACCATCGACCTATCTTTTTCCCAGTATGGATATGAAGGCGACCTCCGTGCTTCCACAATCCTGAAGAAGCACTTCCATGATCCTGAACGACTATCTTTCACATGGTAAATGTCTGCCTTGCCCCCAAAACATCTTCATGGGATCAAATGTCATCAAGGTGGCAGCAGGTATTGTACTCTATCCTTGAGCAACAAAATCTTAATTTTTCTGAACTAATCTTTTTAGAATTAAAAGATATGGCTATGAAACCTGTGGCTACCAGATGGATATTATATCCAAGGTTCCTCAAGGCCATTATTGAAAAACAATTAAATACTGAGGGCCTTGTTAGCCTAGGAGTCCCTGCTCTGGCTGTATTGCCTGAAGTATACTCCAGGCACAACTCAGACACACACCTTAAACAGGCTACCAAGCTGCTAAAACCCAAGCAGCGGGAACCCACAGCCTCCTCCTCCAAATCCAAAGTCCCCTCCAAGCCAAAAGCCAAAAAGCCCAAAAAGGCTACTCAGGGAGTTGACTCCCCTGAGGATGCCCTTGCAACACAAAGGCAGGAAGTAGCTACTGGTATTAATCCCCCAGTAGTTACAAGGACTCTACCAGCCACAACCGCTCAGGAATCCTCTTACAGGATCCTGATGCAATGCAATCACTTCCGGGGTAGCCACATCTCTGGAACCTATCTCACTTGAGAAGGTTACCATTGAAGAGCACCACTCTCCCCAGGTGCAAACAGATTCACCCCTATCTCCCATTACAACCGCACCATAAAGTCCAACCATTTATTGCAAAAGTGCTGACTCAGCTCAACACTCCACCCTCTCCCCAGGAACCTATTACAACTGGGCAAACCTCACCCACTGAGAGGGAAGATCCAAGTGTTGCTGAGAGCCCACAGCATAGGGATTACAATGTTCTATCTCCCAGTGTGGAAGAGGAGATCTGAACATCTGGTGAGGCTGCCACTTCTCCTGCTTCAGCACATGAACAGGGTGAGTTTGGTAACATCTCTAAGTCCTCGCTAGAGGCAACTGCTGATGAAGGATTAATCCTGAGGCAGGAAGTCCCCAGTTCCAAGACAAACGGGCACATGTGCATGCTGATCCACACTCAGCACATGTTCATCCTGATACAATCAGATCAGGTGATTCAGCTAACACTGATGATGACCTGGGCTTCTTTTATGATGTTCTAGCCCAGAACACTATTCTTGAGGAAGAGGTAAGTAGATTAAAGAACTACTTGCCAAATTCTCTCAAGAATCAAGTCCATCTGCCAACATTCACCCACAGATGGCACCTTCTTCTGAAGGTCTCCCACACACAGAGCCACTCCCATATACTCAGCCACCAGCCTCTGCTTCTGGCACCATTTCTCAGGGACAGAACCCCTCTGAGCAAATGGTTGCTATCTTTCAAAAATCCTTGCCTCTCATCACTCCCATCATCACTGATATTGTGAAACAAACCCTTGATGAGAGGATTTCCTCCAACATCAAAACCCTTATTGATGATGTTGTATCAAAGAAACTTTCTAACATTCAAACCCCTGCAACCAATGCAACCAAAAAGGGGGAGTCAGTGAAAGTCATGAAGAGAAAAGGAGTTGAAGAGGTGAAAGAGAAAGAGAAAGAGAAAGAGGTAGAGAAGAAGGTGGAGAAGGAGAAGGAGTTGGAGAAGGAGACTGAGAAAGAGAAGGACTTTTCTGTAAACTTATAAGAAAAGAAGGGTGATGAAAACGAGAAAACTCCTGCTGAGAAGAATTTGGATGATATGATCAAGAAGCTGATGACCAACACAGCAGGTCAATGGATAAAATCATTGATCAGCTGTTTAGGCAAGGCTTTGATACAGCTAAGCTTGATTCAGAGATCAGGAGATAGAGATTCAGGAGATTGAACACCGATGGTCTTGCTATAGTGAAAAGAGAAGGAGAGACTTGAAGCTATGGCAAGATTCATTTTGAAGTATCTGGGGAGATCAGTCCTTGAAGTCAAGTCATGGTCCAGGGATAGTATCTTGGAAATAACCAACAAGATCTATTCGTCTGAGGTATTCACTAAAGGGATGATCATAGAAGCCTTGAATGAAGCTGGTGCTAGGAGCAGGACTGATCTAGCCAAGCACACCAAAGCTTCACCTACAAAAATGCTAGAACAGCCTTCCTAATCTCCTACACCAACACAACCCACATCACAACCCTCAAAACCAACTCCCTTTCCCAAGAAACCAATAGCCGATGATGCACCCCAGAAGAGGAAGAGAAGGGTGTTGAGGCTTGAAGAAGAAGAAGAAGATGATGATGATGAGGATGAGGACAGGCTGCCTATTTCAGCTGTCATTACACTGCCTAAGGCCAAAAGTCAACCTTAAACAATCACTCCTGCTCTTCAAATGGAAACTGTAAAGGTGAAATCTAAAGAAGAGCAACAGCACAGACTACATGATGAGGAGGTGTTGAGAATGGTTGAAAAAGTCTATAATCAAACCTTATCAATTATAGCCATGAGAAAACATGCTCAGAGGTTATATGCTCTCAAACAGACTTTTCAATATCATAAGGAGAGATTAAGGTTTTGGCCTGATCCTAGGGTGAGTCATAGATTCACAAGAAAAACATTCCACACAGATACAATGGCCAAGTGAAAAGATCGTAGATGCAGTGATCATGCTGGCCATTGTAGTATCACCCTGGGAGATCCTAGAAGACTTTAAGAAGCCTATAAAGCTAATCTTCCCCCACAAAAGCTATTGGAGAACAAAATGATGAAAAAGGGGTTAGTATACAAGAGGCTTGAGGAAGTCAGGCAAAATGAACTCCAGTTGCTGCTAGAGGATAATGACCCTGATGAATTTGCTTATAGAGAAATCAAAACTGTTGAGTTAAGAAATGGGAAGCAGGTCAAATACCTGTCTGAGTATTATGGCCCTGAATCATTTTTTGAGGGACAAGCCGAAGACCTTACCAAGGAGGATCAACTAGTCTTACTTGAGGCTTATGTGAGGGAGTCTTACAGACTCATAGTTGGGAAGTAGGTTCAATGGATGGGGTAACAGCTCTGTGTCCAGTTCCCCAAGATAGAGTTCCCATCCATCCATTACCAAACAGATCTTTGAAACCTCTTCCTTGGCCTGTGCTTATTTTGGTCATTTCTGAGATGATCCAGAAGAAAAAGACAACTTTTCTGCCAAATAAGTGGCACTCAAATAAAGTTAAAGGTTTTGGCTGCATTGGTTCAGGGGGAGTTTGTTGGACCAAAAGAACCAATGAGCCTGATCAGAAAAACCTTTAAGTCCCACAGACATCACAACAACTGCTGAAGACTACATCAGCTGAAGTTCAAGTACTGAAGACATCAGCTGATGTTTAAAGTGCTGAAGACATCAGCTGAAGTTCAAGTACTGAAGACATCAGATGAAGTTCAAGTGCTGAAGACATCAGCTGAAGTTCAAGTACTGAAGACATCAGCTGAAGTTCAAGTGCTGAAGACATCAGCTGAAGTTCAAGTGCTGAAGACATCAGCTGAAGTTCAAGAACTAAAGACTTCAGAGGTTGTCACAACAGCTGAAGGACTACTCTTCCGTTGCTGTGATGGTTTTCCTTTTTAGTAGTTTTCTTTCAGTAGTTTACTAAATGCAAAACGTCTGAAGAGCCTGTTCTTCAGACGTTGTAGTTCACTAGTTGTAGTTTCAATAGTTATAGTAGTACTACACTTGGCTTTTGTAAGAAGATGTCAGCTGTTGTAAGACATCTTCAGTAGTTTAGTTTCTTTTCAGTAGTTGTTGTAATAACGGTTAGATGTCACTAGCTGACGTCAGCTTCCTTTTAAAAGGGAGGCTGACCTATTTTGTAATTGCCGAATCGTGTTATTGAATGATATATTCCTTTTGCAGAAATACTTTCTCTCTATAACCGTACTGTTCTATTGCATTATCATTTGTTATTCTTGCTTGAATTTGTCTAATTCTTATACTACTCCGCTGCAAATCCTAATCTAATTGATCAAACGAGTTCTGAGATCCTTTCATAAAGTATCCTTTTTTTTGCCTTAGCCTCCTTGAATCAGAGTTGACGAAAATAGAATGATTCAGGAGTTGGGGGTTCATGTGGACACCAGTTGTCCATGTCCATAGGCTTGTCATGTGCTTGTCGTTTGGAGATATACATCCGAGAAGGTTATATTTTTCTTAATACATTTTTTACTATTGTTACATGATTGCATATTTTTCACTAATAATTTAACCTTTAAATCCAGTCACAAGTATTCCACTCGATGCTGTAGATCCACACTGGAGGAAGCTTGATTTCGAGCCAGCGTACGTCGCGCTGCCCGAACCCAACTACGATGAGAAATTTGATGACTTGAAACAAAGGTTATGTCGTCTCCCAATCCTCAAGTAAAAAATTGTTTAAGAAATTATATGAGTCTTTGTTTTCAAGCAAGTCAAAACTTAAAGAACCTGGGGTGCGTAATGACCAACGTGGTCGTCCAAATATTAAGGAGCAACAAAGAAGAGCGAACTCCAATGCATCACAGTATGAGCAGCTAGACACAGCTCGTATACTTCCTCACAACAAACTATTTTTTAAAAATTTTCCTAAGTAAATATTTCTTACAAAAAAACCCTACCATGAACCGGTGGTAGTGGGTTTTGGTAGTGGGTTTTGGTGGTAGTGGGTTTCGAGCCCACACCACTCCCTTGTTGCCCTACCGTCTTAACCGATCGGGACGGGAGTGGTTCGCTGAAACGTATGGAAAACAAAAGCATTTAACAGAGGTGAACCGAAAGGTGATGGTTTGGGCAAACCGTGACCCCTTTGTCCACTTGTGGCGTTGTTGAATGAAGCTGTCACAGTTTCTTGATAAAAGGGGTCACGTTGTTACCTTACCGTGAGAGTTTATATGGGCGAAAGGTCACGGGGAGGCCTAACCGTGACCTTTTAGGTTTCCCCAAACTCATATCTTAACCGTTTATGATCAATTAGGTATATCGAAACAGATATTTTTTTCATAAACATGCACACACATCAACATATATAGACAATAAGACAAAAATACTCTTCGTAACATACGTACAAACATGCGTACATGTACAAACCGTGACATTTTAATGATAACCTAAACAATCTTATCGTGAACATATCAACATATATACATCTTATATTTCGTAAACATATGTTCAAGCATACATAATAAACTCTAATAATAATAATAATAATAATAATAATGATAATAATAATAATAATAATATAATATATACTCTAATGTAAATAAAAATCTTAATAGTAATAATTTTAAAGTTGATACTAATAATAATAATATAATTATTTTTTTATTAAACAAAAAGAACACATAATAATAATAATAATAATAATAATAATAACAATAATAATAATAATAATAATATACTCTAATATAAAAATATAATAATAATAATAATGATAAATAATAATAATAATAATAATAATAATTAATAAATAATAATAATAATAGTAGTAATAATAATAATAATAATAATAATAATAATAATAATAATAATAATAATAATAATAATAATAGCTAATAATAATAATAAATAATAATAATAATAATAATAATAATATAATAACAATAATAACAATAATAATACTAAAAATATTAATATGGAAACAAAAGGTCACGTGGAGGCCACGCCGTGACCTCTTTAAATATTTTTTAAATCTGATTTCCCCTCGATTAGTGCACCTGCCCTATCCGAAGGTGTGACGGTTTGGCCAAACCGTCACACTTTACTCATTTCATCTCTGATTTCTCATCGATCACATCACCTGCTGTTATACTAAGGTGATGGTTTGGCTAAACCGTCACCGTTTGGTTTCTGGTTTCTCCTTCAACCGTCCCCATCTCACTATTTCCCCATTTCACCAACATTTTTCACCACCACATCCACCATTTCACCATCCCCATTTCACCACCATTTCACTACCAAACCGTCACCGCGAGTCCTCCCCGTGATAGTTCATCCACCATCTCTCACCACCACCGCCTCTACACCAACATCTCCGCACCACCACCGCCGCTGCACCACCATCTCCGCACCACCACCGCCGCTGCTCCAACATCTCCGCACCACCACCGCCGTTGCACCACCATCTCCTCACCACCATCGCCGCTGCACCACCGTTGCTGCACCATTACCGCCGCTAGACTGCCACTGCACCACCACCGCCGCTAGCCCCCATTTTCGGTATGTAAATTTACAAATTTAAACCATATAAGTGAATATAGATTTGATAGGTTTTCCCCTATGTGTAGCGTAGTTTGTAGACGGTTTATTATTATTACTAGAAATAATAGTAATAGTAAATAATAATAGTATAATAATAGTAATATTAATAGTAATAATAATAATAATAAAAGAAATATAATAATAATAATAATAATAATAATAATAATAGAAATAATAATAATAATAATAATAGTAATGATAGTAATAATAATAGTAATAATAATAGTAATAATAACAGTAATAATAATAATAATAGAAATAATAATAGTAACAATAGTAATAACAATAGTAATAACAATAGTAATAATAGTAATAATAATAATAATAATAATAATAATAATAATAGAAATAATAATAATAATAATTATATAATAATAGTAATAATAGTAATAATAATAGTAATATTAATTAATAGTTATAATAATAATAATAAAAGAAATAATAATAATAATAATAATAATAATAATAGAAATAATAATAGTAATAATAATAATAATAATAGTAATAACAATAATAATAATTGAAATAATAATAGTAATAATAGTAATAATAATAGTAATAATATAATAATAATAATAATAATAATAATAATAATAATAATAATAATAATAGTAATAGTAATAGTAATAATAATAATAATAGAAATAATAATAGTAATAATAGTAATAATAATAGTAGTAGTAATAAATAATAATAATATAATAATAATAATATATAATAATAATAATAATAATAGTAATAATAGTAATAATAATAATAAATTAATGATAATAGTAATAATATTAACCGTCAACCATTAATTTTTTAAACATTATAAATTTAAAAAATGTTTATTAAACGTTCGATGAGGGAGTACACCATACGAGCGGTTCACGACACTGAGAGGACGACCGCCATCACCGGGGACTGTCTTGTTAGAGGAGTTCTTAGAGCTCGTTAGGGAGCGCGAGCAATTTTTTGAGATCATAGGCGATGACGGCCCATGGGACCAGCTGTTTAGGATGGGCGACCCTGCCCATCGAGAGCTCACTGTAGTGTTTTACTGCACGTTCATATTCCGTCCTCGTGCGCAGGAGCTTCCGGAGCTGGATGAGGACGACATCGCGGATGGTACTCAGCCCGCGGAGGTTGCTTTCAGGATGTTTGGCTCCCTCCACCGCATGTAACTTAGACGGTTCGCTATCGTCAGCAGCCTCTATACGGAGGTGGAGGTCTGACAGCCGATGTACACCACCCCCTTGATTCGTGGGGGCAACGGACCATACGGTGGCGATTCGAGGTCCTCTCACATACGAGACCCTCTATATCGATACATTCACCGACTGATCGCCACGTCCGTCGCTGGTCGTGGGGCGGGGACCGACATGGTCAACACCACCGACCTTTTCTTTCTTCCGTGTGTACTCACACACCGACACTGCCACCTCGTGCATGCCCTTGCGGACTACTTTGCTAGTTATTATCACAGGCAGGCGCGAGGGCGTTGGCGGGCGGGAACATCGTCTCCCGGATCGCTTGAGGCCTGGGGTACGCGCATGCCATGTCCCAGCTCCCACTACCTCTGATTCCTGTGCGCGTGGCAAACCGGGCCACCGCCACTAGGATGAAGATCGTCCGGAAGTTCCGCGACTGCACATGGCACCGACTTAGTAGATACCATGAGCTAGTGGCATGGGTGCCCGAGCCGTTGGTGGACCCACCCGAGATGGCGGGTGCTGAGGTCCACGTTCAGGTTGCCCACGAGCCGCTTGGTGGCGGGGAGGATCAACCCATTCCTCCGCCGCATGATAGGATCCGCCCCAGCATCCTCAGCGCGTGTACCATGTCGTGCGATTGCCTGCTCACGTTATATATATGCTTCAGGACACGCAAGCCAAGGTCACGAGGCTGGAGGATATGATGGACTGGGTCATCCAGCACATGGTCGCGGACTATACCGCCTCGGGTACGTCGTTGTTGTCACAGCCACCCAGGCGGTTAGGCCATGACGGTGCTGGCCCGTCTGGCGCGGGCGGGTTAGGTCAGGGCAGTGACGGTGCAGATATGACATATTAGATATATATTTTGTTTGTATTTTTTTGTATGTACAAACTTGTTGTATATATATATATATATATATATATGCAGTTTCAGTTATGATGACTTGTATATTTGATTGTGTTTGTTTGGTTGTGTTTCTTTGTTTGTTTGTTTTATATTTGTAATGTTGATAATGTTAATTGTATATGTATGAACCAACTTGTAATGTAACTGTATAATAACAACCGATTTTTACGTTTAGGTTAACTGTGTGATAAAATAACAACCTACTTATAACAACCGTCACATGTTTAATAAAAAAATTACTTGTAATATGATAAATTAATAATAAACACAAAACACAAGCTCGTATGTTACGATTAGGTTAACTGTGTGATAAAATAAAAATAAAAACAAACTTGTATAATTAAAAAAATATAGAAAATATATACAATATGTCACGGTCTGGCCAAACCGTGACATATCTAACCTGCGCACAATCAATTCCCACATTAATTACACACCCAATAATTGCAACTGATCCCGAAAGGTGTAAAATGGTCGCGGTTAGACCTCACCGTGACAGTTAGGTTTTACACCAGACTGAAAGGTAACGATTAGCCCTAACCGTGACCGTTTGAATTGGTAACCCTAAAAAAATCAGCGGTGTGCGCAAAATTTCCGTATTTATTTATGATTCGATTTCATATTAATACACACATTAATTTTATTTAATTATAAATTAATATTATAGAATTTGAATACTCTGTCCGCTTCTGCATAGTGAAATTACGTGTCAGTCATTTGCAACTTGTACAGAACCTCTAATGACATCATATTAGAGGTTTCACACCGACTTGCTATATATTTTCTTCGACCATACACTTAGAGAATCGATGTGTCATTAATCTTAGCTTCGTTTTGAATATAGTTTGATTTGTTGTGATCTTCTCACAAAGAAAATACAACTCACTAATAAATAGTTATTATACTAATAAATATTAAATAATTATTGATATCCAAAAAAGTGAAAAATCATATTTTTTATGTAAACAAAACTTATTACAACAATGAAGTTGGACGTAATATTTAGTAGTAACGATAGATACACCCTTGTAATTGAGTTATGAATGCGATTGTAACATGTATGGACGCACCGTTTCAATTAATAATGCATCAACACATTCAACTAACGACGTCGTGTTTTATAGATACAACAAAACTATTTAAGTGAAAGATGATAAACTTTTCAATTTTTTGTGGAATAGGTTTTATTATAATTAAATCAAGTATATAAATTATATATAAAAATATCAACTTAAACAACCTTTTTTTTATCCGTGCTTGTTAGGAAATTCTAAATGTGTCAACTTAAACGAATAGTCCAAATCGGATTCCCCACTTTTTAGATTGTTGATGCTCTTAATTAATTATTTTATTCTGTTCATAAACATATTTTACGACGATGCTATACAAGGCCAGTTTATAAAAAAATAGAGTGAAATGTCATTTTCATTCTTGATGTTTTGTTAAAATTGTCATTTCAATTTAAAACCATTTTTTACAATTTCAGTCACTGTAGTTTACCAAATGTTGTCATTTTCATTCATTCCATTAACTCCGTTAATATCTCCGTTAAATATTAGTTGTATCACTCCTTCTACCTTTTTAAAATAGGTATTATTTCTCACTACTAGAAAATTAGGCAATTGCTACCAAAATTTACGACAGAAAAAAACAGTCGCAAAATTAGCCACCGATTAGCTACCGGAATCTTAATGGTAGCAAATTCTGGAACTTACTATGATACGGTTGCAAAATAGTCGCAAGTTCTCAAAGAAAATAATAACTAATAATAAGAAAAGTAAAATTATATAAAAATAAAAACATAAGTTTGAAATAGCAACCGTTTTACGACCGCTAATGATTTGCGACCAAATTAGCGGTCGAAATAAAGTAAAAAAAAAAAGCGGGACCTCTAGTTTTAGCCGAGGGATATATCATGTAGTTGCGCTAAAAATTAGGGTTTTTTTCTACCATCTCGGAACTTCCATGAACCAACTCCTTCCATTGTGTGTTGGATTCACTGGATCTCCATTGTTACACGAAGCTTCTGAAGTTTCCGCCATCATCGAAGTAACGACCTTTAATTCGATATCAGAGTTGAGCACAAAAAATTTGATTAGTTACTTCAATTCTGTCTCTCACATTTTGTATATTTGTGTTTGTGTATGTTACAACAAATTCGAACCTAACAATGTGTGTTTGTTGTATCTCTTGATTTGTTAGATACTCCATTGTTAGTGTCTAGCTTACATTATATCAAAGGTACGCCATTACTAGTTGATTTTCCTTTATGTTTGTTCTTCACTATTAATTCATTTGATTCATCAGTTTATCTGCATTACACAGATAGGTCTATTGTTTCTTCATTTATATTAATGATTAATTGCAATTTAGCTCTTTGAATACCGTGGATTTAAGCTAGGGTTTAATATTATAAAAGCATTATCCCTTCGCCTTTGTTTGTCTAAAATGAATTTTGTTAGACAAAAGTTGGTTTTAATAGATCAAATTTGTATATACCTCTATATTTCAAGTTTAGAAATCAAGTTTTACGGTGAAACAATCAATTTATTCAACTTGAATCTTTTAAAAAGGGTCAAACGAGTCAAGTACAAAACTCAGTACTTCATTTATTACATGTTAATTCAAGGTGAAGTAAATCTTGTTATCTAATGAGCATGATTGGAGTGTCTATGATGAAATCACAGAACTAATCTTTGTAAGGATTACACATTTATGCATAAAAGATACTTGTAACTAGTTTGACTTTAGGATGGCAATTGGGAGCTAACAAGAATCAAGGATTGAAGCTTTTATTGACCGAGACACCAAGGTGAGTTAACTAGCTTAATGTCAAAAGACCTTGGTTTTAAAAAGCGAGAAGCGCATCAAGGCGACGAGGTCCAAAACCGAGGCGCAAAGCGCAAAGCGCAAAAGCGGTGGGATTTTCGTACGCAAGGCGCAAAATGATTATATAATTTTTTTATATATATCATAAGTTTTTAGCCTCCCTACCCAAAGTTTAGCTATAAATAAGGTTTATATATGTTTTAACATGTGAAATACAACCTAAAAAGCTTGTTGTACAACACCAATCTGCACAAAAATGTCCATGTAATGTCCATATACATGAGGCGCGCGCCTCACCTGCGCCTCAGGCCAGGCTTTTCTCAAAAAATCGCGCCTCAGGTGCGCCTTTTGTACAGCTCGCGCCTTATGTCACTAAAAGCTCAAAGCTTTGCGCCTCAGTGCGGCTTGCGCCTAGGCGCGCCTCAGGCGCGCTTTTTAAAACCAAGCAAAAGACATGTACGCATGAGAGAAGTGAAAGTTGCCCAAGTCTTATTTAATATATACTTGATGCCCAAGTCTTCTTGATAGGTTTACTGGTTTGTGTGATTTCTGTTGCTCTTTATAGGTTTACTGGTTTACTGGTTTGTGTGATCTGTTTTTTGTTGCTCTTTACTGGTTTGTGTGATTTCTGTTGCTCCTTATATGTCTACAGGTTTACTGGTGCATCACTTGTGTGATCTGTTTTCTGGTGCATCACTTGTGTGATATAATTCTTGTCTAATTGATTAGTGGTTATAACTTGCTGATTAGTTGTATAATTGTTACTGTTTTGATATTAATTGCTGAGTAAGTTGTATATTGTCGAGTGAGTTGGTGTGTTAAGCATTTGTGGGCTGTTGTCCTCATTTCTTGTCTAATTGATTAGTGGTCTACATAGGTTTCATTGGCTTATTTGAATCTATACTCAGGATAGTGTGTCATTGTGTGAAGTGGTGATCGTTGTTGCTATTTTTTGATTAAGTTCTGGTCCATCGTGTACTGTTGAACGCGTGTGACGGATTGCTTTTGATTGTGCTTTACTTCTGCTATAATTCCTTTTTTAGGGGTTGTTCTAGTGGACTCTTTCAGGTAATATAGACAGCAGGTGTCATTATGCTGCCCTGACATCATGTTCGGTGACGAGAGGTGCGAATACAAGGAAAAGGATTTTAGATTAAGAGTGGCATCGTGGAATGTAGGAACCCTAACTAGTAAGTTACTAGAGTTAATTGATGTGCTAAGGAAACGTAGGGTCCAGATAGCGTGTCTCCAGGAGACTAGATGGCGGGGTGAGAGAGCAACAGAGTGCAATAGTTATAAACTATGGTATTCAGGGTCTGACGGAACGAAAAATGGAGTAGGGTTTCTAGTTGCTAAGGAACTCCAAGATAATGTAGTGGAGGTAAGAAGATACGATGATAGAATTATGCTGTTAAGAATAGTAATAGGGGATGAAGTAGTGGCAGTAGTTAGTGCGTATGCTCCACATGTTAGACTAGGAGAAACAGAAAGAAAAAAGTTCTGGGAGAGTTTAGATCACGTTATGGGTGACATACCTAGAGACGAAAAATATGCATAGGAGGAGATTTTAATGGGCATATCGGTAAGGATAATGACCACTTCCAGTTGGTGCATGGAGGCTTCGGGTATGGCCTTAGGAATGAAGGCGGTAAGGAGCTTCTTGACTTTGCAGTAGCGCATGACTTAGGAATCATAAATTCGTTTTTTAAGAAAAGAGAATCACATCTAATCACGTTTAGCAGCGGCGGGAGACACACGCAGATAGACTATTTGTTGACGAGGAGAGAAGATCGTAGCTCGTGGAAGGACTGTAAGACAATCCCAGGAGAGACAGTTGTGACACAACATCATATGTTAGTGGCGGATATACGCGTGAAGAGACCAATTGTCCAACAAAACAAGAGAATTAGACATACGATCAAATGTAGCCAGCTCAAGGACGAAAACATTACCATTTTTAGAGATAAGGTCAGACCAATGAACCATCCTGGACCACAGGAAGACGCAAACCAAAAGTTGGAGGCCATGGCAAATACGCTCATCCAAGCAGCTAAAGAAACGCTTGGAGTTACAACAAAGAGGACAGGCGACCATAAGGAATCTTGGTGGTGGAACGAAAATGTACAGGAGAAGATATGAATTAAACAACAAAGTTTCAGAGAGCTTATACGCTGTAACAATGAGGAAGAACGCCCAGAGCTAAAAGATAAATACAAGGAGGCTAAGAGAGAGGCGAAGAAATCGATGTCAGAGGCAAAGAACGCGGCGTATGAGATGATGTATAAACGAAGAAGGAGAGCATCACATGTTTAAGTTAGCCAAGGCAAGAGACAACAGAAGACAAGACCTGAGAATTGTGAAGTTTATAAAGGCTGCGGATGGAAAAGTTTTGGTGAACGACAAGGACATCAAGGGGAGATGGAAAACTTACTTCGATAACCTTTACAACATAAACAACCCAAATCAACAAGCTGAGATAGATAATACAACCCAAACACACAACACAACAATTGCTATTGTAGAAGCATCACAGTAGACGAAGTTACGAGAGCTATGAAGAAAATGGGAAGGGCTAAAGCGGTGGGGCCAGACAACATACCGATTGAAGTGTGGAAATGCCTAGGAGATGAGGGGCTCAAATGGCTAACAGATTTATTCAACACTGTCGCTACGACAGGGAAGATGCCGGACCAGTGGAGATACAGTGTTATAGTCCCCATATATAAGAAAAAAGGAGATGTACTAAGTTGCGAAAATTACAGGTGAATAAAGCTATTGAGTCACACGATGAAATTATGGGAAAGAGTTATTGACACGAGAATTAGACGAGAAACTCAGATAGCATCAAACCAATTTGGATTTATGCCAGGACGCTCTACGACATAAGCAATACACGCCATAAGGAGGATAATGGAGAAATACAGAGAAAAGAAAAGGACCTCCATATGGTATTCATCGACCTCAAAAGGCCTATGACAGCATTCCGCGTCAACTAATTTGGGAAAGTCTACGACTTAGAAGGGTACAAGAGAGGTATATCCGAATAATCAAGGATATGTATGAGGGGGCAAAAACATGTGTGCGAGCCCTGATTGGAGACACAGACTCATTCACAGTGGAAGTGGGACTCCACCAAGGATCGGCACTGAGCCCATTTCTCTTCACAGTAGTGTTGGATGAGATGACCAAGTCTATACAGCAGCCAGTTCCGTGGTGCATGCTCTTTGCGGATGATATTGTTTTAATATCGGAATCTAAAGGGTGCTTAACGACAAGCTAGAACAGTGGAGAGCAGCACTAGAGCGCAAAGGTTTAAGGATAAGTCGCTTAAAGACAGAATACATGCATTGTAACTTTAGTGGCAAGGCGGAAGAGGACACCTAAATCAGTATCCAGGGTATGGCGGTCCCACAAACGTCTAGGTTCAAATACTTGCGCTCGTACTTGCAGGAGGACGGAGAGATACACAGCGATGTAGCGCACCGTGTTCAAGCAGGATGGTGCAAGTGGAGAGCAGCATCAGGGATCCTATGTGATAAGAGGTTTCCAGCAAAACTAAAGGGAAAGCTATATCGAGTGGCAGTACGTCCAGCTATGTTATATGGAACAGACTGCTGGGCCATAAAGAAATCGCACGAGAAACAAATAGAGGTAGCGGAAATGCGAATGCTGAGGTGGATGTGCGGTCGCACAAGACTTGATCGGATAAGAAACGAAGTATTTCGACAGAAGCTAGAAGTGGCCTGTATCACAGATAAAATGCGAGAGGAAAGATTAAGATGGTTTGGGCATGTCAAGAGGAGACCAATGGCGGCACCGGTTAGAGCAGTAGAGAACATCATCTTAGAGGGTAGGAGGAGTAGAGGAAGACCTAAATTGACGTGGGATGAGGTAATTAGGCGAGATATGATACACTTGCACCTCTCTGAGCACATGATCGAGGATAGGACTGAGTGGAGGCGTAGAATTAAAATTAAGGACTTCTAGTTCGAACTATAGGCAGGAAGGGTATTTGAAGTCGGGTTGCGGGGCCTGATGTCTAGGTAGCCCATATCTGCCCTTTAACAGTGATTCTGCATGCACCTAGGATATTTGTATGCTATGTGTTGTTTGGTTTATTGTGTACTGTAGGCTTTGTGTTGTATGATTTATTGTATGATGTCTTGCTAGCGATATGGCTTTTTTGTATACTGTATGCTATGTGTTGCATGATTTATTGTATGTTTTCTTGCTATCAGTATGGCTTTTGCTATCGAGTCGGGGGTCTCTTTGGAAGCGGTCTCTCTACCTAACAAGATAGAGGAAAGACTCGCCTACACCTACCCTCCCCAGACCCTGCTCTTGAGTGGGATATACTGGGTTTGTTTGTTTGTTTGTTTGTTTGATGTTAAAAATTCAACACAAGGTATAATACAACTGAATCTAATTACTATAAAGAATTAGATATGTTCATATGAAAATCTTTGGCAAAGTGAGACTGCCTTCTATGTTTATTAAGCTTGCAAAACAGATCTTAGTTTTAGTTTTCCCTTTGGAAAAATCTTATTGAACAACTAAGCCTGCTTGCCCTGTTAGAAGCTGGATATTCACCTCATAAGTTGCTTAAAAATACTACTGTTTTGCATCAGTTGAGCTGAATCTAAATGAAACTCGAATTAAGAAAATAAGAAGGATCTATATATCTCTGGTGAATAAGTGTATGGGTTAAACAATGCTAGCGACCTGGTAAGTGCATGTTGGGTATTCTACCTTGGAAGAAATTGAAGATTTCAATAGTATTAAAGTTGAAGACTTGAAGCACGAAATCAACAAAATATTAGTCTAGGGTTTATTTTGTAATTATTTTAATTACTAGACTAGTATATATATTAACCTATGTCATCTTTGTAAAGGGTGACTAATTCACCACATGTTAGGGTGAATTAGGGTTTCTCACCAACAACAATATATCATCATCCCTCATGGATGATGATTTCAACATAATATCATCATTCTTTTAAATGATAATTTTTAACAATATATCAATAACATCAAGCAATCATCATCATTGTATGTGTTCTTCATGTTCATCATCATCATTATTTATTATATTTTAGCACCTAATCATTGAATTCTTGTTATCATGAATATGAATCCTAAGATCCAAGCTCATGTTCACGTTCGAATCTTGAACACCAACTGGTATCAGAGCTGGAGTTGATGGATTCATATTGATTTTGATGAGATTTCATGGTTAGATTGCTGAAATTATTGAAGATTTGAAGAAAACAATTCAACAATCAATCAACATTAGAGTTGCGGCTGCATCAAGATCAAAAAGCCTTACCTTGACAAATTATCCAATACATCCGAGAGGCAGGGACTTCTCAAGCAGAGTGGGTCAACTGAAAACAAGGTTCAAAGATGATGTGCTGATAGGTGCTAAGAGAGATGATGAAGAGCACAGAAGAAAAAGTCAAGGACTGAAAAGATACAAGTCCAATGCCTCTGAATTAGTAGATGATGAATTCCTAAAGAGGGTTGGTTACAACAAGAGAACTTCAGCAGCCATCAAGCACATTGAAGGGACTCAATACACACTCCCTATCACTGAATGGGGATATGTAGAGAGGACTAAAGAACTGGTATTGCTGAGGAATGCAGAGAACAAAAGAGCTGAAAAGATCAGGATCTTTGATCCTGTGGAAATCAAGTTGCTTCATCCAAGCTATACTTCCTACCTTCATGACAAATTCTTTCCGAAGCTGAATGATGAAGCAGCTCAAAATGATCTGTTCCTGCATGTTCACATGATACAAGTCATTGACAAACTTCATGCAAAGGCCTACAAACGACGCAGACACAATGCAGGCTTGCTGAAGGGAACAGAGTATGATGAAGTCACAGAACTTCGCCTCTCCGAACAAGATGAACTTGAAGTAGTGAAGAATGACAGAGTTTTGGAGACTCTCACTACAGAGGAGGATGTTCTGGGACTTGGCTTCGAGACTCTGAAGAAGATCAGCAAAATGGAGATCAAATACAAGTATGATGATCAAAAGGCAGCTGTATCTTACTTTTACAACAAAATCATATCAAGAGTCAAGGAGCTAGCAGTTTTGAAAGACTGATTACAAGGAGCTAAGCCTAAGGGGGAGTATTGTTAGATCTAGATTGTATAGGGCTAGATCATTTTTGTATAGGCTTAGTACTTGAAATCAAGTCTTGTAATTAATATTTGTAACAGTCAAAATATATATATATATATATATATATATATATATATATATATGTGTGTGCTTTGAATCTATAGGATAACCCCATATATATGTGTGTTGATTTGTGACTTGACAGGGAAAAACAATATACTTGGACGGATTCACGGAATTGACCAAGTGTAAGAAACATCTACGGATGAACAATTTTGTTAATCCGTAGATATGTATCTTACAAGACCAAATGACCAAGTGAATGTTCCTGCGGATGATCAAGGACCATGAAGTGAAGACTCCTACGGAAGAAGAATTTCCTACGGAAGAACAACTTTGCTACGGAAGACCAAATCATCTACAGAAGAACAAAAGTGCTGCGGACGACAAGATTGCTGCGGAAGAACATTATACTTGTGCGATTGCAAATACCAAGAAGTCAAACAAGTCAACACAATCAATAACAAATCCCGAGAGATCCGGTGTTTCCTTAACTGACTCAAATTATCTATAAATATGAGTCCAAGGTTTCACATCCCGAAGAACACAATCAATCAATATTACGGCTGTCGAGTTACATCATTGTGCAACCCTAACCGCCGTCACATCAACATCAAACATTATTCGATTCACAGAATTCGATTGTTCATAGTCATTCATTATTATTCTTTTGTAATCATTACATTATAGTTAATGAAATACGTTTGAATAATTATTGATTTTGCATTTATTGTGTTTCTGTGGTTGTGTTCATCATTAATCATTACAAACAATTAAACGTCAATTAGTGATAATTCCGCGATCATTACATTGATTTATTTTAATACTGGTAATTCCTGAATTGCGATCCTAGGATTCACAGGTGGTATCAAAGCTGGAGTTGATGGATTCATATTGATTTTGATGAGATTTCATGGTTAGATTGCTGAAATTATTGAAGATTTGAAGAAAACAATTCAACAATCAATCAACATTAGAGTTGCGGCTGCATCAAGATCAAAAATCTGCAGACTTGGGGCTGCTTCTGAACCATTTGCGGCTGCCAAACAAGGATCAAACAAATGTGGATTAGGGTTGCTTCCAATCCGAATGTGGCTGCCAATTATGGGCTGCAAAAGAGGCTGCCGAAGGCAGCTCTTGCTAGCCGAATAGAACCGGGCGATAAGAGCTTCTTGCGGCCGATTGGGCTGCCAAAATATGGCTGCTGAATGTTGGCTGCATTGGGCACCTTGCAAACCAAAAGAAGCTGCCAAAGGCAGCACTTGCGAACAAAAAAAATGGGGTTGCCGAATAGGGATGCTTGCGGCCGAATGGGGATGCCCTAATTAGGGTTCACCGAATATAGAATGTGGCTGCAAATGTCTTTGTCAACTAGGGTTTCTTTTGAATTTAGCGCTACCACATCAAGTATCAAACGAATTAGGGTTTGCAACCTAGGGTTGCAAATGGGCTCGTGAACACCATTGGGTTTTGTTTCTTGGGCTCCATCATTAAACAAAAACATTAGTTGAAGTTGGGCTCAAGTATTGAAGATTGGGCTTATGATCAACAAAACAAATTTGGGCCTCGTATTTGGGCTCTCAACAACCAAAAACAAGTGACATTAAGTTACATAATATAGTTGTACCAAAGTTTTGAAGACCTCGCTTCCGTATCAACGACATATTTCTCGACTTTGGATAACTATTCAACACAAACAAGATCAAGCTTCAAGTCACATTGGAAATCTACAATTTAGGGGGAGTATTGTTGGGTATTCTACCTTGGAAGAAATTGAAGATTTCAATAGTATTAAAGTTGAAGACTTGAAGCACGAAATCAACAAAATATTAGTCTAGGGTTTATTTTGTAATTATTTTAATTACTAGACTAGTATATATATTAACCTATGTCATCTTTGTAAAGGGTGACTAATTCACCACATGTTAGGGTGAATTAGGGTTTCTCACCAACGACAATATATCATCATCCCTCATGGATGATGATTTCAACATAATATCATCATTCTTTTGAATGATAATTTATAACAATATATCAATAACATCAAGCATTCATCATCATTGTATGTGTTCTTCATGTTCATCATCATCATTATTTATTATATTTTAGCACCTAATCATTGAATTCTTGTTATCATCAATATGAATCCTAAGATCCAAGCTCATGTTCACATTCGAATCTTGAACACACAGTGCATGGCAGACAAAACCCCAAGGTATGTTTATCTACTTATAATACTAAACTTGATGTCTCATTATTATCTTACAAGCCATCCAAGTAGATAGAGAAATGAAGCTTAGAGTCTTACATGCCAATGAATCAATTAAAAATAGCAAATGAACTAGTTCTAGACTCACCAGTTGGTTACTTGCAGATGGAGCTGTGATGGGATGGATCTTCCTCCCTAAATTAATGTAATAAAAATTTAACACTAATATTAATCACCACGACAAGCATTTTCCTTCTGTTGCACTGCATCAAAATTACTAAATGAATATCTCAAGTGCTTAAATGTTTTACTTTTTATATTTTTAAACCTTCTAGGGAAGGATTGATACGAGCCGGTTACAATGTAAGTACATGGTAGTGAACAGGGATTAACTTCAGTCATGAAATTATTAATAACGATGTTGATTTATTTTTTACTCATCTAATATACTGTTTGTTAAGATTGATGTTCTAATGGAATAGCCTGGGATGCCCATGAAGAAATCTCATGAAGAAATCTCATGAAGAAATCTCATGAAGAAATCTCATGAAGAAATCTCATGAAGAAATCTCATGAAGAAATCTCATGAAGAAATCTCATGAAGAAATCTCATGAAGAAATCTCATAAAGAACGTAATGGTTACTCCTACTAAACTAAATCCTGCTTATTTGCCATGACTCTATTACTTTGACGCAATGGTTACTCCTACTAAACTAACTCCTGCTTATTTGCCATGACTCTATTACTTTGACTCAACTAACCCATGACATTCAGTAAAAGCATGTGCCTAACCTAAAACAATACTTCAGCTACATATATTACAATCTTCTTTAATATATGCCTTAGATTATTTAATTTGCAAACAATCTTGTATCCAAACATGGTCTATTGTTTAAAACAATAATAAGAATACTTGGGTGGAAAAGTGTAATAGCAACAATCGGCAATTATTTGCTGTTATCATTGCAAGTTTTCTTCTAAAATCAACAAATTTGTTAAGCTTCCTTTGATATTTGGGTTTAGATTATTATGCATTGTTATTGATACATATAAGAATTGGTTTTATCTGTACTCATTTATAATAAAGTATAAACTATCATACATGTTGATACAGGGGCTTCAAGACCAAAACAAGAGTACATAAAAGCTTCTTTTGATATGTTCTCTAATTATAACTTCAGTGACCCCCCTGGCTTCCAATGGAGTTCTCAATAACTATCAATAAATCTTTGATTGCACTGGCACACCATGGTTTATTTTGTACAGAACCTTTTTGCATACCATTTGCTAAGAAGGTGGGCAAACTACTTTGGTTCTGTGCATAAGTTGAGCTCAAATGTTTAATTTGCTTTGTTTTTTTTTTATCACAGTTTCTCTTCTATCATCATTTTGCAGGCTGATATATGTTGTTTTCACAATATTTGAACATTGACATATGATGACATTATTTTGGTTTTAAAAAATCAAATTGGTATAATTCGATCCAAATAACCCGAATTTGTTTCGAATAAGCACCCTTAAGTTACAAATATAAAAGAATACAATTTTGATACTATATTTTTTCAAAATTCTACTATATTTAAACTATTAGGTGGAATAAGTAAAACATAAACATGACTAACATATCATGTTTGATTATTTACTTTAATTTGGTCTCTCTCTTTGTATATTTGTGTGTGTTATAACAATTTGACCTAAATGTGTATTTTTATGTATTGAGTACAGGTGTTAAAAACAGTTTTAAGAATATTGTAGTATCTTCAAGAAAATTTTATATTTTACCTTTGGTGGTCCTGACTTTTTGAGTTTATGAATCCGTTGTTGTGTAGATAGAAAAGTCAAGGATATGAAGAATCTCATCAACGGTTATGAAGGGGCTTGCCAAAGGAAACGAAGTAAGGTTGAAAGGAGTTATTGAGTAGTTAATGAGTAAAATGGAAGCTATGCTTCCTACGATAGCAAAAGAAATGTAAAAAGCTATGTATAGTTTATTTCTAATGTTTAAATATTTATCTTGTTAAAATTACTTAGTTTATTTGACATTTTACTTTGTAATATTATGTTCATTGTTTTATGCAGTTTTGAAATATCATAAATGGTTAAATTTTTTTAAAAAAAGAGCATTATTAGCAAGTTTAGAATAAAAAAAGTCTGAAACAATAAAAATTTTAAAAAAACTTTTGGTTGTAAAATGGTCATGATAATCTAGTGGCGGTCGAAAAATGGTCACAACCATGCGGTTGCAAAAACATTGCAAAAATGCGGTTGTGGTCGTAAAACAGTCGCAACAAGTGGTGGTCGCAAAACGGTCGCAACAAGTGTCGGTCGCAAAACGGTCGCAACAAGTGTCGGTCGCAAAATGGTCGCAACAAGGAGGCGGTCGCAACAAGGAGGCGGTCGCAAAACGTGGCAGTTGCAAAATGGTCTCAAAAGAAGCGGTAGCAAAGCAATTGTATGGTTTGCGATAACGGACGCTATGTTTAGTCGCAAAAATGAAAGTGGTCGCAAAATGGTTGGAATAGCCCATTTGAGACGTGTGTTTTTCCCACGGTCTTTTCGGTCGCAAAACAGTTGCAAATAGCCTTTTGCGACCATTTTGCAACTGAAAAGACGTCGCAAATGCCTAGTTTTCTAGTAGTGTCTTTTAACTTTTGTATTTAATATATCATCCTCTTGTTAAACTATACACTTTTTGGTTTTATATTATCTATTTTATCCTTTAATTTTTATTTATTTGGCCTTTAATTGTTGTATAACTTTGTTAATATTATTATGATAGTACATAGTATCAATATTATTACCTATAAATGAAATAAATTTTATAACTCGATTGACTCATAAATAAAATGTATATTTAGCGCTAGGGTGCAAAAGAGTCAAATAAGTCGTGAGTTACTTGAGATCAATTCGAAAAAAGTTAAAAACAAGCAAACCTTAAATGTGCCCGAGTTCATATTATAGCTTAATTAATAAACAAGCTTGATTCCAAACTTCACATATCGATCTCGAGAGAGATTTTAGAGATAATTCTTTTGCTTATTTAAATAACTTTTTTATTTATTTATAAAACATAGTTTTTATACTTTTTCAAGAATATTTTGGTTTAATTGAACTTTTTATTTTTATTTTAACTTTGTAAAAAAGTTTTATTTTTTATAGAAGATGTTTTTGAATATTTTTAACTTTATAAATACTGTCCTATAAGTATAGCAAAAGTTACGGATCTTTTCTTTTAACTTTGATAAGTACGTTGATTATAATTTTTTAAAAGAATTATCACACTTTATCATTTCCACTAATAGAAATTAATTTTTTTCGTCATTTTTCTGCAAATAACATTAATTATATTTTAAAAAAGTTTGTGAAGAAGTGGTGAGAAAAGATAAAGAAGCTAGAAAAGTAAGTAAATAATATAAAAGAAAGAATGAAACACAAGACTAGTACAAAGAAAAAGATAAAGAAGCTAGAAAAGTAAGTAAATAATATAAAAGAAAGAATGAAACACAAGACTAGTACAAATTATATATATCGTCCTTTGAAAATGCAATGATAATATGGTTATTTATTTGAAAGTTAACAAAACAAATTAAGTAAAAATAACAAAAAAAGGATAAATTTTCAAACAAATTACACTCGTTGTATTGATCAAAATTTAACAACAAAGTGCATAATTTTCATAATCACAATATTTGTAATTTACTCAATATTAAGAAGGGATATGACAAGGCAAGGCAAGAAATAACCTGTCATTTTTCATTCCAATACAACCCTTTATACCAGTCAATTATTTAGCAGCCACATGCATTATAAGTTTATAACAGTCAACATACATCAGCGTACTACTGTCATATGTAACCTTATATATCGCTGCCCCTCAAAAATATCTTTGGTTGTCTTTCAAACACTCCAACCCCTACTATATATCATATCTTCTTGCTAGCTTGCATCCTAACTATACAATTATAACAATGCTTTCACATGTGAACACCAATCTTTCCGACCTCGAATCCATCCGAAAACATCTCCTCGACGATCATTTCGACATCTTTCCCGACTTTTATGAACCCCTAAGTAGCTTCTCAACCTTTAACAACGTTAACATCAATGATCAGAGCCTCCACAACAACTCAGGTCTTGAATCATCCATAATTAACATGGAAGACATCTCAAACCTTTTCAACGCATTCGGTTCGAGCCTGTTTTCTTCATACACACTCAATGATCAGACTCAAACGCAACTAAATTGTGATGATTTTGATACATGTCAATTTCTCGTCGAAAACCGCGACGAAAATCTAGATGTCACTGATTTCTGCATTAGTGATGATAGTATCACAGAAGCAGCGAACAAGCCCCTAAAGCTGGATTTCTCAACGGGGAATATTATTCCAGCTGGTGGTGAACCTCAGCCTACTGTTGCGAATACTTTTCGCGACAATCAGGATGGCTTTGAAGCTACAAAACAGCTGCCAATATCAATGGTGGAGAAGAGGTACAGAGGTGTAAGACGACGGCCATGGGGGAAGTTCACCGCAGAGATGAGGAACCCGGAGAGGAAGGGCTCGAGGCTGTGGCTCGGGACGTACGAGACACCCGAAGAAGCCGCGATGGCGTATGATCTTGCAGCCTTTAGGCATCGTGGATCTCAGGCTTTGCTGAACTTCCCGCATTTGATCTCGTCACACGATGAGTATATGAAGAAGTATGCGGGCAAAAAGCGACACACAACGGAAGTCAGGTCGTCGGTATCTTCGTCTTCTTCGTCGACGGAGTCATCGCAAATCTGCAAGAGGAAGAAGAGGAAGAAAGGCTATTGTAATTAGGGTTTGTTTGTGAAGTAATAAGATGGAGAAGTTTGGTGCCTACATGCAGTTAGTGGTTGTACCTGGATGCTTGATGGTTGTACGATAATATATATAAGCCAGAGATATAATTACTATTACTATTACTATTCTTATTAGAGCATTTTGTCGGTGGTTTTTTTTTTTTTGTTTTTTTGGGTTGGAGTCCGGGTGGGACCATGCTGACAGTACACCACGTCAGCAGAAGCGGGTCCATCATGTAAAGCTGTGAACGACAGATGTGACACGTTGTCAAGGAGCCGACTCTTTGGTTTTGCAGGAGGTGCTTAATTATTATATTTGCGTTTATTTATAGTAAAGAATAAAGATTAGGTGAATAACTAGATATGTTATTTTAATATTATATTTGCGTTTAATTATAGTAAAGAATAAAGATTAGGTGAATAACTAGATATGTTATTTTAATAGTTCGAATTAACAAACAAAATATATTGTTTGTATCAAGATTACATCAATGATGAAAATAATAAGTTTTGCGTACGTCAAAGTGTTTTAATAAATAAACGACTCATGTCATCACAAGCATTTGTAAAATATAATATGCAACCATAACTCTTATGGTTATATGCTAACAACGTATAAATTCAGTCTTAATCGGCGTTGAAACCCCAGTCAAATACAAGAGAGTTTAAAACAATTTTTTTAAATCGAGTTTGTTTTGGGTGTGGGTTTGAGTTTTGAGTGTGGGTTTTTTTTTTTGGGTTGTTGTCGGTTTTCTATTTTGGACTATGTCGCATTCTTGCGATTTTGATGTTCGTCTGTTTTGTGTATAGTGTTGGGCTTTGATTTAGTTTTTAGTTCTGTATGTTCTGGTGTGTTATGGATTTGGGTTTTTGGTGTGTTTAATTTACTTTGTGTATTTTACTGATTTTTTGGTTTTGAATATTTATTTTGATTTTGATTTATGGTTATATTAAAACTCATATAGACGCGACAACGCGCGGCCCCAAAACCTAGATATATTTATGCACATAAAGCATCCTTTCTCGAAGAACTTTACGTTTGTATTTCCCTACATGAATTTCAACTGACCACTGTTGGTGATTTTTCTAATTATATATATATTAAACATAAATGTCGGTTGCTACAGTAGGTTATTTTGTTTTATTTGATTTTCAAGTGATTAATATATATTCTCATTGTTAAGTCCATGGACCATCAGTTGGGCTGCTTTTTCACCTAGCTCACTTGGGTTCGAATCTCTGTTTGAGTTTATATCCAAACTTTTTTTTTTTCTTGGGCCCTTAATTAAAGCACACTCCAAAATATTTTTTTATCAGAGCTCTTAATTTAATTTGCCTTTTAAACCCATAGTCCATGAATAATTTGATTAACTAATTTTATAAAGTTTAAAATACTTATATTTTTAGTTTCTTACCTAATAATTATTTTTTCAACAATCATTTAATAGTTATAATTTATTAAAAACAATTGATACAAACTCTTTACTTTTTTTCTCTTATAGCTTTTAAATTTTAACGTTTTATAAAATTTTAAATGCATTGTTGTGACGTAGTTATTTTATTTTTCAATATAAATTATTTTAATAACAAGTTGTACGTAATAATACAAGTCACGAAACACATACACACACAAATCGTCAAAGTTGATCACATGCTTATTATTTTTCAATGTTTTGACGTGCTTTTTGCCGTGGGATGATTACTAATTTCCAAGTCATCAAAATCGTGTCTTACAAATTTCAACCGGCCCGCTGCATCGCGCGGGGTTTTGTTGCTCATTAAGTAATTATAATATAATTTGTCTCATAAGCAGCAATTTCTCACTATGCTTAAAGTTTTTATTTTTTACTTCACCTTTCATCTTTTTTCTATTTTTTTTATGTTTCGTTATCTCTACGTAAGATAATGATTTGAGTATGTTAAGTACAATTAAAATCTCTGACAACACATTCGTCTATAACAAAATTAGTTGATTCGTTGTACAAATTTTATTTGCGTTATAAATAATATCTAATTTGTCTCAGATTACTGACCGAGAGGCTTCTCCATCTTGGTAAAATCAAGTAAAGGCTGTTGGTTGCCCTGAAGAAATATCCTCAGTGTGTCTGTAACCCTAAGAGAACATTACAGACTTTGTATTCTGGGTCATTGGAACCCCTCCTTGGACGCCCCTTTGGTGAGATCTTTCCATCTTCTTTCTTTCAAATATCTATGCCATTGATCTGTTATTCTGCTTATCTTGTGTGATTCTGCTTGTTAGTGATTAAAGAGTATGCATGTGGTGGAATTGGGTCTTACGATATGGTTTTGATCACCTATTAGTACGTAGCGAAAAGCAATACGCAACGATTGCTTGACATTTTGACGCAATAAATGTATGTACAATTGACAATATACAAGTGGAAAGGTCGGATAATAAATTATAGAGTTAAATTTATTTTACGTCCCTGTCTTCCAATTTTTTTTCCAAAAAGGTGTTGGTGGAAAAAAATATGTACCAAAATGAGTGATTTAAAAAATATTTACTAAAATGGGTATTTTCTTTTTATATTTATATTTTTTATTAATATATGATTGACATACTATGTTTTCCTCTCTATCATTAATATTTTATGGTATATAAATTTTTTTAAACTTCATTAATCAACGTACAAATTATTTGTATGTTGTTGAAAAAAAAAATAATTATCCATTTATTACTCTTACAGGGCATAATCTATTTAAACTATTTTTTCTACTATAATTCATCTGTTTTATACTTTTATGTGCTTGATTTCATAGAGCTTATATGATAATTATCTCTTTTCTTATTAAATATATTAAAGTAATTCTTTGTCCTCCTTATTTTTTTTAAATTTGATGTGAAGGACATTAATGAGTCGACTTTATCTGATAATTTTAATTTATTTGTATTTGATATCAAAACCGGTCAAGTTTTAATGTTTGTTTAGTATTTTTTTATTCATCTTGATATAATTTTGAAGTTTTTAGATGGTTTTTGGTTGTATTTAACATGACTTGATTAAGAAATAAATATAAAATAAATATGATAGTTAAAAAAAACATTACGAGTTGATTGAGGAAAATGAAAAATAATAATATAAAAATAATAATATGTTGATTGCATAAAAAAGTAGAAAGAAAAGAATTATTATACATTAATTGAAAATTAAAAAAATAAAGAACACCTATTTTGGTAATTATTTTTTAAATCACCCATTTTAGTAAATATTTTTCCCACCTACATCTTTTTGGGAAAAAACTCAGAGTCTTCATATAAATTATCATTTGAATTTAAAATTTTAAAATTTTATCATTTGCTTTCAAAGATTTTATTAAAATTGACATTTGAATCAAATTGGTTACACTTAACTAATATGATTAACTTTTTCCGTTAAGTTTTCAACATGAGAGTTATTTAATTAAAAAAATTACAAAATACAAAACCAACTCACGTGAGGGTTTTTATATGTTTAGCCTCTTCTGATAATTGTAGATATGATTTGACTCTATAAACATATTTTATTAATTTATCTTGTCAATCTATTTTGGTTTAATAATTGTGTTACTTTTGTCCATTTTATTAATTAAACATAGATTTCTTTGATTTAAAGCTTAATTATGATTACGATGATTGATGTTTTTTATTTATTATTCATGTGCAGTTAATGATATTCTATAGATTGATTTTATACTTTTATGATAATTTGCATTTTATGGTTATAATTCAAATAATTATATATATTATATGACTTGTATGGTTTATAAAGTTTAAAGTGAATCACTTTTAGTTAGTTATACTTATATTTTAATTTACTTAATATGATGTCCAGAGATGTATTTCTTAATTAAATGAAAGAAATGTTGACTATCATTCCTGGTAAATTAAAAACGCAATGGTGATTACCAAAAGAAATTGAACGCTTAAAACTAATCACGTAGAACTGGTTTTTTATTTTATAATTGTTTTGACTAAAATATATCTGTTTAGAAACTTAACGGAAAAACTTAATGACGTTAACTAGGAGTAGTTAAGTGGACTTAAATGGCAATTTTTTGTGAAACTTTGGATACAAATAGCAAAATTTAAACTTTTAGATTCAAATTACAATTTATATAAAACTTCAGCTATGTAAAATGCATTTAACTCTAAATTATATATAGATTTAATTCTTGACTATTTTTTTCAATATCATAACATTTAATTAAAGGTGTGAATTGAAGCATAACTTTTTAATCCTATGAGATTTAAGCGAGGATTATTCTTGTAAGACCCCGTTGCCGGTCACCTCACAGTTGGTTATTCATAGCACTAAACATGCATACTATTATACATTTGATAAAATATCACAGCGGAAGTCATTAACAAAACCATTCATTTTATTAATAATTACTGTTGTTATGCAATACAATACTGTTTAACTACAAAAGAAATTTTCACTGATTGTACTACAAAACAACAATAATAACATGCGTAAATGAATTTTAGTCTTGCCCCACCAAGTAGCCTCCATGCGTGTCATCTCAGCAACTTTTACCTGCCAACTAAAAATGCATAAAAGTCAGCGTGACTGAGTGAGTTCTAGTTTCATAAGTATCAAAATACTTTATACGTTTCATATGTAAAAATGTTCTTTTCCACAAAACATTTCCTTTACTATCACACATGTTTATTCATTATCGTATGTGTTCGTTCGTTTCGTACTTTATCATTATCTCTTGTTAACGTTCGTCTCGTACTTTATTAGTATCTTTCGTTAACGTTTATTTCGTACTTTATCAGTATCTTTCGTTCGTTTCATACTTTATCATCTCGCTCGTTTCGTACTTATTCAAGATCCTGTCAGGCTTTTCCCCATCGCGGTCCGAAACCGCCATTCCGAGCACAAAGCTCCTTTACTAATTGGCACGAAACCCGTGGCCCAAAGCCACCATTCTAGGCACAAAACCCCGTTACTATCTGGCACAAGTCGTATCATATATTGGCACAAAGCCTGGGTCAAATGACAAGGATCCTGTTTCGTAATATGGGTTCAGTCACCTAGATTGATTCCCCTGTGTGTGAACCCTCATAGGTTAAAATTACACGTTATAACACACAGTTGAGCTACCAACTCTCAAGGAGTTGTAATCCTTCTTTCTTTCTGCTTGTAAGCCTTTTCTTTCTTTCATTACGTTTCACTTTTCATCTTTGTTATCTTTCTCTCATTATGTATACTTTACGTTCATTCACACATTCATCATACTACGTAAAGTAATAACATAATACTTAATGTATATTATATTATGATATAAATACGTTTTGAAAACTAATAAAAGATAACAACTTATACACATATGCATATCATACATTCATCATAACATCATGCATATACTATTCATAAACCCTATTTATTCATGGTTAGAATAGTCCAAAACAGCTCACAAGTCAAACTAGGGTCAAACCTAAAATTCTATTTTTCCTCAAAATTCTAAAAAAGTTTCTAAGTGTTGGGCGCATGGACACTATTTAGGCACATCAGCCATGTTTGGGCGTTTCTCAACTATGTAGGCGCATCAGCCTACACTTAACCACTTTAACACTTAGGCGCATGGGCACTATTTGGGCGCTTCATCTTACACTTAGTTATTTCAGCCAAAAGTTCAGGCGCATGAACTACTGTTCAAGCGCACGAACTTACACTTAGAAATTCTAAGACAAATCTAGGCGCATGAGCTACGATTCAGGCGCATCACCTTACTTAAAATTTTTCTAAGGCAATACTAGGGGCATGGGCCCTGTTTGTGCGCATGTGCACCTACTTACACGTTTCTAAGTTGTTTTTCCAGTCCCAAAAACACTATAAACCTGTTCTAAACTTGTTACACCCATTTTAAACCTCAAACAAGCATTTTTAACCATAAACATCAACATATGAGCAATAAACATACGGGTGTACATACAATATAACTATAAAACCATTTTTAATGCATTTTCAGCCCCAAAAGAGTTAAAACGTGTAAAAAGTCAGGGTCTAGAAACTCACCTTAGCTGCTCTCAAGCTAAATCCTCTCAACTTGAACTTTTCGAAAGCTCTTAACACCTTAAACATGTCAAGAATGCATACCCGAACACATGCATACATATAGGAACATGTAGAAATCAGTCTTATGGTTGAAAACCCATAAAACCGAACCAAAAACATGAAGAACACTTACCCATTTGCGAATTCAGCTTCTTTCTCTCTAGAACCGAATCTTTGTTGTTTTTCTCACTCTAAAACATCGAGCAGTGGGGTGTAGCAGGTGGTGTGGGCGGCCATACCACATTTTTAAACAAATAATAAAAGATTCTACCCCTTTTACACTTTGCACCCCTCCACTTTGGCCTCTCTTTCTTTCTTACAAAATATATTTCTTTTATTTCTCATTTCTCTTCCTTTCTTTTATTTGACAAAATTTTCCAGGTGTTTCAAGTCCGCCCCCTAAAGAGGTTTCGTCCCTGAAACTTATCACTCTTCGAGTAACTGTGGGTAATGCTATCTCATATTTCTTCAGTCTCCCACGTAGACTCCGAACCCTTTCGGTGTTTCCAGTGCACACGCACCAGTGGAACCGCTTTATTCCTCAATCTCTTTTCTTTCCGATCGATAATTGCCACTGGCTGCTCCATATAGTTAAGTCGTTCATCCAATTTGATATCATCCAGTGGTACAATCGTATCTTCATCGGCTAAGCACTTTCTCGGATGAGATACATGAAATGTCGGATGGATTCCACTTAAGTCGTTTGACAATTCTAATCGATAGGCCACCTCTCCTACTCGTGCGATGATTCGGAAAGGTCCTATATACCTCAGACTTAGCTTACCTCACTTCCTGAACCGAATGATTCCCTTCCAAGGTGAGACCTTCAACATAACTCGGTCGCCCACCTTGAATTTGATCAGTCTACACCTCTTGTCAGCGTACGACTTCTGTCTATCCTTTGTTGCCTTCATAAAGGCTTTGATGCTTTCTAACTTCTCAGTGGTAGCCTCGATCACCTCAAGGCTCCCCAACTCTTTTTGTCCGATATCACCCCAACACATGGGCGTCCTACATCTCCTACCGTATAGCATCTCGTAAGGTGGCATACCAATGCTGCCATGATAATTGTTATTGTACAAGAATTCAACTAACGGTAAGTGATCATCCCAACTTCCTCTAAAATCGATCACACATGCCCGAAGCATATCCTCAAGCGTCTAGATCATCCCCTCAGACTGACCGTCCGTCTGAGGATGATAAGTTGTGCTAATGTGTAGCCTTGTTCCCATCATATCATGGAATCTCTTCCAAAACTTCGATATAAACCAGGTGTCACGATCGGACACCATAGACACTGGCACACCGTGACGAGCTATAATCTCTTTAATGAATAGATCCACCAATCTCTCAGAAGAATACGTCTCGCGGATCGGTAGGAAGTGAGCACTCTTTGTCAATCGATCAACAATCACCCATATGGTATCGCATCCTCTCTCCGTATGAGGTAGCTTAGTAATAAAGTCCATGGTGATGTGCTCCTACTTCCACTCAGGTATATCCAACGTTTGGATCTTCCCGTATGGCTTCTAATGTTCTACCTTCACTTGTAAACAAGTAAGGCACCTGCTCACATACTCTACTACGTCACGCTTCATTCCCGGCCACCAATAATCTCTCTTCATATCCTGGTACATCTTCGTGGCACCGGGATGAATCGAGTATCGAGTCTTATGAGGCTCATCCATGATTCATCCCCTTAGGTCTCCGTATCGAGGGATCCATATCCGTCCGTTTTGGGTTTTAACACCGAGAGTGTTTTCACCCAACTCTGTGACTAGACCTCTCATTATTTTGGAGTTAAGGTGATCTTCTTTCAACGCCTCATCTTGAAAGTCTTTCACCTGGGTCATTATATCAGCGGTCATAACCAACTGATAAGCTTTCACCCGAATCGGCTTGGGTCTCTCCTTTCGACTAAGGGCATCGGCCACAACGTTGGCCTTACCCGAATGGTAATGGATCTCATTGTCATAATCTTTGATGAGCTCTAACCATCTCCTCTGCCTCATGTTGAGATCTTTTTGCTCAAAGAAATACTTTAAGCTCTTGTGGTCCATGAAGATAGTGCACTTCATCCCGTATAAATAATGCCTCCAAATCTTCAACGCAAAAACCACAGCCGCTAACTCCAAATCATGGGTAGGGTTGTTGACTTTATGGGTCTTCAGCTGTCAGGATGCATATGCTATTACCCTTTCACGTTGCATTAACACGCAACCTAATCCTGAATAAGAAGTATCTGAATATACCACTAAGTCTTCACTCCCCTCGGGTAATGTCAAGACAGGAGCTTGAGTTAATCTCGCCTTTAACTCCTCAAAAGCACACTCCTGTTCTTGACCCGACTTAAATTTCACATCCTTGCGAGTCAATTTAGTCAAAGGTGAGGCTATCTTGGAGAAGTCTTGGATGAACCTTCTATAGTAGCCTGCCAAACCTAAGAAACTATGAATCTCAGATGGCGTCTTTGGAGACTTCCATTGCATCACCGCCTCAACCTTTGCCGAGTCCACCATGATTCCTTCAGCATTAACAACATGACCCAAAAATTGAACCTCACGTAACCAAAAGGCACACTTAGAGAATTTAGCATACAACTTCTCTCTCCTAAGTGTCTCCAATACCTCGCGTATATGGCCGGCATGTTCTTCATCGCTCTTAGAATAAATCAGGATATCATCAATAAATACAAATACTGATTTATCCAACATTGGCCGGCATACTCGGTTCATTAAATCCATAAAAGCAGCTGGCGCGTTAGTCAAATCGAAAGACATAACGAGGAACTTGTAGTGTCCATAATGCGCGTGAAAATATGTCTTGGGAATGTCCCGCTCCTTTACCTTCAGCTGATGGTAACCAGATCGAAGATCTATCCTTGAGAACTAACAGGCACCTTGCAGCTGATCAAACAAGTCATCAATCCTTGGTAACGGATACCGATTCTTTACCGTCAACTTGTTTAACTCCCGCTAGTCTATACACATCCTCATACTACCGTCCTTTTTCTTTACAAACAATACCGAAGCACCCCATGGAGAGATACTTGGTCAAATAAAACCCTTATCGATCAACTCCTACAGTTGAGCCATGAGTTCCTTCATCTTGGTAGGAGCTAACCGATACGGTGCTTTGGTAACGGGTAAGCACCAGGTATCAGATCAATCTCCAACTCAATTTCACGATCTGGTGGCACTCCTGGCAAATCCTCCGGGAACACATCCGGAAAGTCGCATGCCACTACACATCAGACAGTTGTGGTACCAACGCATCCACATCTTTCATGTAGGCCAGATAGGCACTACATCAATGTCTCATGCACATTTCAGCCATCGCTATCGAAAACACCTTTGGAACTGTAGTGACGCGATCATCGTAGACTATCACCGAACTTCCATCCGGCGCAATTAATAGAATCATCTTCTTGTGACACACGATGTTTGCTTCATAGGTTGCTAACCAATCCATCCCTAGTACTGCATCGAATCCACCAAGAGGCATCACATGTAATTTAGCAGAAAACCTACGACCTTCTAGTTCTATAACAGTCATCTATCATATCGGTAATCCTAGTGGACTTACCAATACAAGTTTCTATGTTGAATGGCTTATCAATACTCTTACTACTAACAAGGAACTTAGCACAGAAAGTAGCAGAAATGAAACTCCTACTAGCACCTGATTCAAACAACATAGAGGCGCAAATTTTTTTTACTAGAAACATACCTGACATGACATTAGGATCCTCTCTAGCCTCCTCCCGCGTCATCGTGAAGGCTCTATCAATTGCCCTCTGTCCTCCTTCTTCCGGATTCTTCTTCGCCCAGAACTCTCAACCCTTGGCTTCTTACAATCCCTGCTCACGTGATCTTCCTCACCGCAGTTATAACACCGTATAAGTCCACACACCTTCGCCACATGACCGGGCTTCCCGCATTTGAAGCACACATTCATCCCCCACTTGCACTCACCAACGTGCTCTCTTCCACATTTATCACACTTCTTTACCCTAGAACTTGAGGACACCATCCTTCGGTCATCCACTTTCCTCCTCTTGTTGTTTGGAGTGAAACCACCATATGCAAACCTCTTCTTTCCCTAAATCTTATCACCATCACCCTTCTTCTTCACCTCGACTACCGCCACTTCCTTCTCATTATACAACCTACCCACCAGGTCCACCACCGATCGAAAGGTACCCGGCCGGGCAGCGATCAAATGCTTGCGTACGTCAGCTGGCAATCCTGGATGTACTTCTTGATCTTTCTCGACACCGGCGTTACCTGATCCGACACCAACCTTGCCATCTCATTGAACTTGGTGGTGTACTGCTGGGTGTGTCATGGTTCCAGCCTCCAGCTACTAGAAATCCCTCTCTATCTTGTTGAATTCCCGGTGAGAACAGATTTCCTCAATCACCAGCTTCTTCAACTCCGACCACCTCATCCTGCTGATGGCTCTGCTACCCTCATCCCTGGACAATATTGTCCTACCAACATAAGGCCGTGTCCATAAATGAGTAGGTAGCAAACTTCACCTTCTGGTCCTCTCGGCACTCACTGATATCGATTACCGCCTCCATCTCTCTCACCCATCGGTGAGCAGCAGCAGCAGTGCCATTTCCATCAAATGCCCTATAGTTACAACCACATGCAGTTTCCTGCATCGCTTCTTTATCTTCCTCCTCACTCGAGACAATTGTCTCGGTCTTCGATCGCCCCTTTTATCCCTTCCGGTGTCCCTCTCCTCTCTTTCTTCTCGTCCTCTCTTACCGCCTTAATATTTTCAGTCACTACAGACGGCAGAATCGTTTGCATGACTTGATGCACTTCCTCTACCACCGCCTCTTTCACCAAGGCCCTTAAGTTTGCACTTTCATCACCACCTTCCTGGTGATGCATCTCAGGCTCTTCATGGGCCCTCTCAGCAGTCTTATCCTGGTTCCTAGTGACACGTGGTTCAGCATCACGTCCTCCCTGTACTCCACCCCTAAAGGCTTTAGATGATCTACCTCCAGCCATTCTCTAATCACTATAAGATTCAAATACTAACACGGTCATTAAAGGAATAGCTCAGTTATGTTAAGTATTGTAAGTCTCAAATTACAGTGGCCAGTTGTGATTAGCCACTTACTTTACTCTTCACACCCCAAGCATTTCCTATTCTGACTACATCAGCATCTAAATCTACTAGGAACACATAAGTCAAATAGCATACACACATAATACTAATTAACTTCAAGAAAAGAATTACCTGATGGTACGTAGCTACTTGGGCTGACATCCCTTTCCTTTATCCCATTCTCAGTTTAAGATTAGGTTTTGAAAATATTTACCCAATTCACTTAACCTATGGCTCTGATACCAACTTGTAAGGCCCCGTTCCCGAGAACCTCACAGTTGGTCATTCATAGCACTAAACATACATACTATTATCATTTCATATAATATCACAGCGGAAGTCATTAACAAAACCATTCATTTTATTAATAATTATTGTTGTTATGCAATACAATACTGTTTAACTACAAAAGAAATTTTCACTGATTGTATTACAAAAACAATAATAACATGCGTGAATGAATGTCAGTCTTCCCCCGCCAAGTTGCCTCCATGCGTGCCATCCTCAGCAACTTTTACCTACCAACTAAAATACATAAAAGTCAGCGTTGCTGAGTGAGTTCTAGTTTTATAAGTATCAAAATACTTTATATGTTTTATATGCAAAAATGTTCTTTTCCACAGAACATTTCTTTTACCATCACACATGTTCATTCATTATCGTACGTGTCGTTCCTTTCGTACCTTTTCATTATCTTTCATTAATGTTCGTCTCGTACTCTATCAGTATCTTTCATTAACGTTTATTTCGTACTTTATCAATATCTTTCGTTCGTTTCATTCTTTATCATCTCACTCGTTTGTACTTATTCCAGATCCTGTCAGGCTTTTCCCCCATCGCGGTTAGAAACCGCCATTCCGAGCAAAAAGCTCCTTTACTAATTGGCATGAAGCTCGTGGCCCGAAGCCACCATTCTAGGCACAAGGCCCATTACTACCCGGCAAAAAGCCGTATCATATATTGGCACAAACCCAGGGGTAGAATGACAAGGATCCCGTTTTGTACTATGGGTTCAGTCACTTAGACTGATTCCCCTGTGTGTGAACCCTCATGTCTTAAAATCGCACGTTATAAACACATTTGAGCTTCCAACTCTCAAGGAGTTGTAATCCTTCTTTCTTTCTGCTTGCAACCTTGTCTTTCTTTCATTACGTTTCACTTTCCATTTTTGTTTATCTTTCTCTCCATTTCGTTAAACCTTATGTTTATTCACATATACTACGTAAAGTAATAACATAATACTTAACGTATATTATATTATGATATAAGTACGTTTTGAAAACTAATAAAAGATAACAACTTATACACATATACATATCATACATTCATCACAACAACATGCATATACTATTCATAAACCCCCACTTATTCATGCTTAGAATAGTCCAAAACAGCCCACAACTCAAACTAGGGTCAAACCCTAAAATTCTGTTTTTCCTCAAAATTCAGTAAAAGTTTATAACTATTGGGCGCATGGACACTATTTAGGCGTATCAGCCCTGTTGGGCATTTCTCAACTATGTAGGCACATCCGCTTACACTTAACCACTTTAACACTTAGGCGCATGAGCCTTTTGGGCGCATGGGCACTATTGGGCGCTTCATCTTACACATAGTCATTTCAGCCAAAAGCTCAATCGCATGAACTACTGTTCAGGTGCATGAACTTACACTTAGAAATTCTAAGGCAAATCTAGGCGCATGAGCTACTATTCATGCGCATCACCCTACTTAAAGTTTTCTAAGGCAAATACTAGGCGCATGGGCCTGTTTGGGCGCATATGCACCTACTTACACGTTTTTAAGTTGTTTTCCAGTCCCAAACAACACTATAACATGTTCTAAACTTGTTACACCCATTTTAAACCTCAAACAAGCATTTTCAACCATAAAACATCAACATATGAGCAATAAACATACGAGTGTACATATTGTAACGCCCGCCTCCCAGGGCTTACCGTGGGGAGTGTTACGCATTAGATATACAGAACATATAGGAGTTATAGAGTACATAGTGGAAGTCTAACTTTAAATATACATCAACGTGTACAATATATTTGTTATAATAGATAATACTATTACATCAGTTTAAATATATTAGAGATCCAAATCTTCAACAACATTCTAGAACTTTATTTTCTTATAAACTAGCTCGTAATCTTCAATCCCTGCAATCACTTAGCACCTAGGATGTGTGTCTATAAAAATAGAAAACATTGGGACTCAGCAAAAAGCTTGTGAGTTCATAAACATGGCATTTTTCAAAATTCAAAACATGTTATTATTGACTATTGCATCAAGCAGATACAACCATCGCAAACAGATAGGAACAGAGTAAGCACAGTATAAATTCACATAACCAGACTATGTATACAAACTTCACTGGCTAAAGCAGAATCATACAAGCAGCCCTCAAACATCCTATCAAGCATTGCCACATATCACAGATGCTATTGATAGTCAATTCTTCAATTATTACCAGTTATCAGAACATCACATCCCGTTTTAGAAACCAGTTCAGAGGAACTCACCTCAATCAATCAAGTCAGTGATATCGTCTACTCAGGGTTCACTGCTATCAGGTTATCCTATAGGCAAAATAACATTATTTAAGCTATATTCTAGCTAGTAATAATTTTAGAGATGATTCGCTATCTTTTTCTATTTGTTGGTTTTATTCGGGCACTTTCTTTTATCCTATGCCAACCCTTTGGTCCAACCCTTTGGTACAACCCTTACTAGTTGGCATAACTCGAACGTTTCCTTCATACTCGAGCCAACACTCGGGGTTACCCAATACCTTCCCTAATGATAACCTTAAAGTCTAATAATAATAATAACAATAATAATTACTACAACACTAAAAATAAATAATAATAATACTAACTATAACAATAAAAATAACAACTAGAATAATAATAATAACTATAAGATGATAATAATAATATTAATATAACTATAATACTAATACCTATAATGATAATAATAAATAATAATAACGACTATAATAATAATTAAACATAACTTTAAACAAGGGCGTACCTGAAAACTATCTACGACAATTTGATGTAGAATCTCCCCTACTCGCGCTCGTAGTCATGCTCCTACTCGAGTACCAAAATGACTACTAGCAACACCAACGGGTATTGAGAACTCGGGATTCTCTTTATAGAGCGTTCCAAAGAAACTTATGTTCTATATTCAACCTTAAGACTTCTATTTATAAGGTAGCAGAAGGCAGGTGAAAAACTTTCAGGGGCGATATGAGATTGCATGTTGAAACGCCTGAGATCCAATTCACTTCAATTGAAATATGAAAATTTCATATAATATTATTATAATATTATATTATTATAATTAATTCAGCTGCTTAACTCGTTTTTCTCTTATAACTTTTAATTTATAATGCTTCATAAAATTTCGAATATGTCGTTGTGACGAGCTTATTTTTCTTTACGAGTCCACCTAAGTTTCGTCAAAAAATGGAGCAGGTTCAAATATAATATATTATTATATATTCAAACGGTCTCTTATAACATAAAAATTTCATCTAAAAACTTCAAACTTTAAATAGACAATTACTCATTACTTACTCGTTTGACAATATATGAAATGCGAAGTTCATATGACTCAAACGCTCGGGATGTTACATTCTCCTCCCCTTAAAAGAATTTCGTCCTCGAAATTCGAAGGTTACTCAAACAGTTGAGGATATTTGACTTTCATTTCTTCTGCTAATTCCTAAGTCTTCTGGGCCCTTTCTGACCTTGCCACTGGACCAATACTAGTGGAATTATTTTCTTTCTTAATTTTTGTTCTTGAGAATCTAGAATATTTATGGTTTTTCAGTAAAGTTTAATTTCTCGTCTATTTACACGTCCTCTAATGGCATTGCTTCAGTCAGATCTGCCAAACACTTCCTTAGGTTGGATATATAAAAAGTATCGTGAATACCTTTCAAAGTTTCAGGTAATTCTAGCTTGTATGCTACTGGACCAATTCTTGCGATGATTTTGAACGGTCCAATATACCTGGGACTTAACTTCCCGCGTTTACCGAATCCCATTACTCCTTTCCATGTTGAGACTTTCAACATCACATAGTCTCCTTCTTGAAATTCTAAAGGTCTCCTTCTGTTATCTGCATAACTCTTCTGTCTATCCTGAGAAGCCTTTAGTCATTGTCTGATTTGTTGGATTTTCTCAGTTGTCTCGAGAATAATTTCAGTTTTGGTCAATTGATCATCCCCTAATTCTGTCCAACAGATGGGAGTTCTGCATTTCCTACCATATAAGGCTTCAAATGGTGCAGCCTTAATGCTGGAATGGTAGTTGTTGTTATAAGAAAATTCAATCAAAGGCAAATGATCATCCCAGCTACCTCCAAAATCAATCACGCAAGCACGCAACATGTCTTCTAAATTTTGGATTGTTCGCTCACTCTGACCATCTGTCTAAGGATGATATGCAGTACTTAAACTGATTTTGGTTCCAAGGTCCTTTTGGAAACTTGTCCAGAATCTGGAAGTGAATCGGCTATCTCTATCGTAGATAATGGATAAAGGCACTCCGTGCTTACTTACTATTTATCAATATATATCTTGGCTAGTTTTTCTATTAGATAGCTCTCACTTATGGGTAGAAAATGTGCTGACTTGGTTAGCCTGTCAACCACGACTCATATAGTATTATATCCTTTTCGTGTTCTTGGAAGTTTTATGACAAAATCCATGGTCACTCTATCCCATTTCCATATTGGCAACTCCAACTGTTGTAACTGACCGGCTGGTTTTTGATGTTCAATCTTAACTTGTAGACATGTTAAGTATTTCTCAACGTACTTGGCTATGGATCTTTTCATATTAGGCCACCAGTAGTGATTTTGAATATCCTTATACATTTTGTTTGCTCCAGGATGCATTGTGTATTTGGATTTGTGGGCTTCATCTAATACTTTGCCCGGAATACCTCTAAATTTTGGGATCCAAATTCTCTGACCAAATAGTAGGACTCTATCCATTCCTTGAGTCAATAATTTATGGTTACCCATCATTCTTTCTGCCTGAATATTCTCATCTTCCAACGCTTTAGTTTGAGCATTCGTGATTTGGTCTTTCCAATCAAGCTTGACATCTATCTTTAATGCTTTTACCCTAATCGGTTTAACTCTTTCTTTTCGACTGAGAGCATCAACGACAACGTTAGCCTTTCCTGGATGGTATTTGATTTCACAATCATAGTCATTTAGAAGTTCCATCCACCTTCTTTGCCTCATGTTTAACATCTTTTGATTAAAGATGTGTTGTAAGCTCTTATGGTCTGAGTAGATTACACACTTAGTACCATACAAGTAGTGTCGCCAAATCTTTAAGGAAAACACTATGGCACCCAATTCAAGGTCGTGCGTAGTATAGTTCTTTTCATGAACTTTTAGTTGTCGTGATACATAGGCTATAACCTTGTCACGTTGCATCAACACACAACCTAAACCATTATATGAGGCATCACAGTATATTGCAAAGTCTTCATTACCATCTGGTAATGAAAGTATAGGAGCACTACTAAGCTTTTGTTTTAGAAGGTTGAAAGCTTTTTCTTGCTTTGTTCCCCAGTCAAACTTGCATTCTTTCGAGTCAAAGATGTTAAAGGGGTAGCAATCTTGGAGAAGTCTTGAATAAACCTTCTATAGTATACTGCTAATCCTAAAAAGCTCCTAATCTCACTGGGATTCTTCAATGATTCCCATTTCATCATAGCTTCTATCTTAGCTGGATCTACTTGTATTCCCTTCTTATTATTACGTGACCAAGGAATTGAACTTCTCTTTCCAAAGTCACATTTAGAGAATTTTGCATAAAGCTTTTCTTGTTGAAGGGTTTCTAGAACCATTTTTAGATGTCTAGCGTGATCATCTTGGTCCTTAGAATAAATAAGTATGTGTCTATAAAGACAATGACAAACTTATCCAAGTATGCTTGCCAACTCTATTCATCAGATCCATGAATGCTGCAGGGGCATTGGTTAGTCCAAAAGACATAACCAAAAATTCTTAATGCCCATAACGCGTCCTAAATGCGGTCTTAGGAATGTCTTCCTCGCGCACTTTCAACTGATGATAACCTGATCGAAGATCAATTTTTGAAAAGTAGTTAGCTCCTTGAAGTTGATCAAATAAATCATCTATTGTTGGTAAAGGATACTTGTTCTTAACAGTTAACTTGTTTAATTCTCGATAATCAATGCACATACGCATTGAACCATCTTTCTTTTTACGAACAATACTGGCGCTCCCCAAGGTGAGGAACTCGGTCTAATAAACCCTTTTTCTAAGAGTTCGTCAATTTGCTTCATAAGTTCTTTCATCTCTGAAGGGGCTAGACGATAAGGAGCCTTCGCGATTGGTTTAGCACCAGGTACTAAATCAATACGAAATTGTATCTGACGATCAGGTGAAAGTCCTGGTAAATCTTCCGGAAACACGTCTGGGAATTAGCACACTACTGGTATTTCATTCATCTGCATTTCCTTTTTAGCATCTACCATGCATAAGAGAAATGCTATGCATCCTTTCTGAATACATTTCACTGCCCTCATTGCTGAGATGATACTGGCCTTAGGGTTTCCATCACTACCATGAATTAGTAGCTTTTTCCCATCTGGCTTACGTACAGTCACCGTCTTATGTTCACCAATCGAGCCGAGCACAATCTTATTCAACCAGTCCATCCCAAGAATAACATCATATTCACTTAAAATGATCGGCATTAAGTTTATAGAGAATTCGGTGTTAACTAAGGTGATAACACAATCCCTAAAGATTTGACTTATCTTATCTCGCTCACCACTGGCAGTTTCTACAATATATGCGTATTCCAGAGTTTGTGGTACTAAGTTCAAATAAGGTACTAAAGCAGTTGAAATGAAACTTCTATTTGCACCAGTGTCAAGTAAAACTCTAGCATATATGTTATCAGTGAGAAACGTACCAGCTATGGTTTCATCTCCAGCTTCTTTTAACATATACACTCGACCCTTGGACTTGTTCTGATTCTTCGTAGGTTGTGCTTATGGAGGGTTCTTGCAATCACTTCGGAGATGTCCATACTCCCAACGGTTAAAGCATCTAATTTTTGAGCAGTTCTTTCGTGAATGATCACCTGTTGGACATTTAAGACATTTGGAATCTTGATACTTTCTCTAAGACTCATTTTTATCGTTCCTCCATGGTTTGTTGACACGGTTCCCTTCATTTCGTGTGATCTTTCTGTCCTTTCTTGGCATGTGGTTTCCATCCTCATTTCTCTTTCTTTTGTTGTTATCAGTCATTATGCCTTCTTCTTCATATGCAATGACACTTAATGCAATTACAGACTCATAGGTTTAGGGGCAGACATTTTAACTAACTGTCGAATATGAGGGGGTAACCCCTGCACGTATCTTTTTATGCGCTTTGCTTTAGGTGTTGCATGCTCAGGAAGCAGTCGAGCCATCTTATCAAACCTTGGTCATGTACTGACGATGTGTCATGGCCCCGACTTGTAGTTGTAAGAATTCTCTTTCAATTTTGTCCCTTTCAACTTCAGGATAAAATTTTTCCATCACCAGCTCCTTCAGTTCATTCCAGGTTAAAAGTAGTACAACTATAGGTCCTTTAGCTTGTTTAACATTGTCCCACCAAAACAATGCCTCAGACCTGAATGAGTGAGTGGCATACATGACAGCTTCTGTGGCTGTGCATCCACTAATTTCAATAACAACTTCCATCTCATGGATCCACTGAAAAGTGGCCATGGCACTCTTTTGCCATCAAATATTAGAGGTTCACATCCCTTGAAAGCTTTGTAGGAACAACCCTGCTTAGGTTCAGTTTCCATAGCAGCATCACCATTACCATTGGTGTCATTATATGTTATCCTGCCCATTACCACTATTTCTCACATACCTCCAGAGATATAATAGTTGGCAAAGCATCTCTAATTATACCAGCTACGGCTGCTTGGAATTGTGGTCCAAAAAATTGTTGGACTCATGTTCAGCATGATGAAGACTTTCATGATCATCGTTCGTAGATGACATGATTGCCTTCTACTACTAGGAGGCCTACCACGACCCCTACCATGAGTATTTCCTCCTCTTGGCATAGTCAAGCCTACATGAGGGAGCAGGGATTTAGTATTCACATGATGGATTATGATCCAGAACATGATAGTATTAATAGACAAGAAATAACAGTGGCCAGGTGTCATTGCTTATCTATTGCAATTATAATGTTCTAGCCATTATCCTCCATGATTCACCAAAAACCCATTACCAATACCTATGCAATTAATCAAATTATCTTAAAGCATCTTTCCTAGTTAAGTCTAGATACTATCTTTGTACCTAGTTCACTTAAACTACGACTCTGATACCAACATGTAACGCCCGCCTCCCAGGGCTCACCGTGGGGAGTGTTACGCATTAGATATACAGAACATATAGGAGTTATAGAGTACATAGCGGAAGTCTAACTTTAAATATACATCAACGTGTACAATACATTTGTTATAATAGATAATAACATTATATCAGTTTAACTATACTAGAGATCCAAATCTTCAACAAAATTCTAGAACTTTATTTTCTCATAAACTAGCTCGTAATCTTCAATCCCTGCAATCACTTGGCACCTAGGATGTGTGTCCATAAAAATAGAAATCATTTGGGACTCAGCATAAAGCTTGGTGAGTTCATAAACATGACATTCTTCAAAATTCAAAACATGTTATTATTGACTATTGCATCAAGCAGATACAACCATGACAAACAAATAGGAACAGAGTAAGCACAGTATAAATTCACATAACCACGCTATGTATACAAAACTCCACTGGCTAAAGCAAAATCATACAAGCAGCCCTCAAGTATCCTATCAAGCATTGCCACATATCACAGATGCTATTGATAGTCAATTCTTCAATTATTACCAGTTATCAGAACATCACATCCATTTTAGAAAATAGTTCAGAGGAACTCACCTCAATCAATCAAGTCAGTGATATCGTCTGCTCAGGTTCACTGCTATCAGGTATTATCCTATATGCAAAATAACATTATTTAAGCTATATTCTAGCTAGTAACAATTTTAGAGATGATTCGTTATCTTTTTCTATTTGTTGGTTTTATTCCACTTTCTTTTATCCTATGCCAACCCTTTGGTACACCCTTACTAGTTGGCATAACTCGGACGTTTCCATCATACTCGAGCCAACCCTCGGGGTTACCCAATACCTTCCCTAATGATAACCTTAAAGTCTAATAATAACAATAATAATAATTACTACAACACTAAAAATAACAAATAATATTAATACTAACTATAACAATAAAATAACAACTAGAATAATAATAATAACTATAAAGATGATAATAATAATATAATATAATATTAATACTAATACCTACAATAATAATAATAATAATAACGACTATAACAATAATTAAACATAACCTTAAACATGGGCGTACCTGAAAACTATCTACAACAATTTGATGTAGAATCTCCCCTACTCGTGCTCGTAGTCGCGCTCCTACTCGAGTACCAAAACGACTACTAGCAACACCCAATGGGGTATTGAGAACTCGGGATTTCTTTATATTAGAGCGTTCCCAAATAAACTTATGTTTTAAATTCAACCTTAAGACTTCTATTTATAAGGTAGCAGAAGGCAAGTGAAAAACTTTCAAGGACGATATGGGATTGCATGTTGAAACGCCTGAGATCCAATTCACTTCAATTGAAATATGAAAATTTCATATAATATTTATAATATTATATTATTATAATTAATTCAGCTGCTTAACTCGTTTTTCTCTTATAACTTTTAATTTATAATGCTTCATAAAATTTCAAATATGTCGTTGTGACGAGCTTATTTTTCTCTACGAGTCCACCTAAGTTTCATAAAAATGAAGCAGGTTCGAATATAATATAGTATTATTATATTCAAACGGTCTCTTATAACATAAAAATTTCATCTAAAACTTCAAACTTTAAATAGACAATTTACTTATTACTTACTCGTTTGAAAATATATGAAATGCGAAGTTCATATGACTCAAACGCTCGGGATGTTACATATACATATAACTATAAAACCATTTTTACTGCATTTTCTGCCCCAAAAGAGTTAAAACGTGTAAAAAGTCGGGGTCTAGAAACTCACCTTAGCTGTTCTCAAGGTAAATCCTCTCAACTTGAACTTTTCAAAAACTCTTAACACCTTAAACATGTCAAGAATGTGTATGTTCCAATACTTAAACCTATTTAACCATTTAAATTTTTATTGTTATTAAATAATAGTATAATAATAACTATTATTATTATTAGCAATTATTATCAAATGACAATAATACTTATTATTATTATTATTTGCAATTAACTTTCAATTAATTAACCCATTTAACCTAAAATGCTATTATGTAAACTGGGAGGGCCGAATGTGTATGTTCCAATACTTAAAACACATACAGTTAGGAAACCCCCCTCTCTCAGCTGCATCCTTGAAACCGACCCAAATCCCGTAACCCTCCTCTATCATGAGCAATCACCTCGACAACCCCTTCTTCCTCGTTTGGCCCTTTTGCAACTTCAAACTTTCACTTTCACTGTTTCCCTTCCCTCAAAGAAACCCTCTTTATCGTAGCCCTTCATTTCACCACGGCTAACTCCCTTTGACTGTCTTCTTCGCAATCAAAAGACACCGTAATCAACGGGAGTATCCGGAGATAGTGAAAAACGATCGAAACAGCACGGTACCCCGTCCGGTAAGATTCTTGGATCAATAATCATGTTCGTATTGCAACGGTTTCGAGGTTCGGGTTACGGTTTAGGTGTGGCTTGCTTCCGGTGGTTATTTCATTGTTTCGATTCTTGTCACGTTGTTGTGTGGTTGTTCTGGTTTGTGTATGTGTGTTATGGGCATGTTCCTTGGACTTCTTCATTCATGGTTATTGATTGCAAGCTATGTGTGTGCGTGTATACATATATAGATATGTATGGTCGTGATAGGTGTGAGTATGTATTTTACAGCCGTGAGTTGTGGATGCTTATGTATGGTGTGAGCGTGTTTCTTGAATAGGAAAGTATATATATATGGGTGCTAGGATTAGAGTTTGTTTTGAATTTGTATGGTGGTGTGCACAGGGTATGTAAACCATTGATCGTGTATGTGTGTGCGATTCTTATGTGTGTTTTGTGTGTGTTGTTATTGTGTGTAGTAGTGTGTATATATTGTTGTGGGTGTGTGTGATACATATATTTATATATATGTGTATTGTGTGTATATAAATTATCATAAGGGTGTGTTTTCATTTGGGTCGTTACGCGTGGTATTATGCGAGTCACTTATTCTGAAACGTATGGGTTCATTCATGAAAGGTTTATAACTAATAATATATAAAGGGTGCTTTCTGGTGTGAGTTAGAGGTTGGTTCATGTGTGTCGGGTTCGGGTTTAGTGATTTTGGTTAGAACCGAGATATGTGTGTGGTGTTGACAGGTATTTTATGTATGAGCTGGAGTATGTGTGAATGATTGGGTCTATGCTTGTGTGAACTGATAGATGCATGTGCTTGGGAATTGGTAAATATTGATAACCGACACCATAAACAAGCCGTGTTCGTGAAATCGTACGATCTTGAGTTAATATTAATAATTAATATTAATTATATATTAACTGAAATTTAGGTTATTCGGAAACCTAACTTTCCGCTCTCTACATTATCTTATTCGTTTTGCATTCAAGGTGAGTTTACTACTCCATTTTTTTACTATGCTCTCTTTTGGGGGAGAGAAACATGTTTTATAAAACTTTATGATACATTAGATTAGTAATACTATGTATGCTTGTTTACTAGTGTGATTTCATAAAGTCCTTCATTCGGATCCTTAACCTTGTGTTAGCGAGGTAATTGTACTAGTACTATTGGGTTTGACAAACCCCACCCGGGATAGTCGCGCTAGTTTGATTGTAGGTCAAACGGTGATAATTAGCCTAGCTTTTGTTGCTATGGCGTGGTGTCCACAGTCGAGGTAGTCTTTACTATTGTCAGTCTCGGTTGCGAAGGTCACATACGTAGTAACTGGATGTAGATTAGCTACCTAAACATATGCTTGGTTACTATATCTGGATTTCATTACTACTTATTTTTTTCTTTAAACCTGTGAACTCACTCATCTTTGTACTGACTCTAGCATGTTTTTCTCCCAAATCATTGATGTGACACGTCTAGGAGCACTGCATCCACTGCATTCATTCTCATTTACTTTTTAAACTAATTTAATGGTTTAGTTACATTTACATTTACTTAAATTGGTTTGGGCGCGTGTTTACGCAGTTTTAACAGTTGTTTAAATATTTCTAATTTCACTTCCCCAATACTTAAACATTATTGATTTGTTTCACTATTATTAGGTAACTTATATGCTTTTGTAATTATTGAGTCGTTTAATATAACTAATGCTTAATTGAGATCCTGGTTATGTCACACGCCAGACAGTAAAACCCCATTTGTAGAAATTGAGGGTGTGACATATTGGTATCAGAGCATTAGTTATAGCGAACTAAAATGTACATCTCATTCGCATTGCATTTTAGACTATAGCTGGATTTGTATTAGTTAGACACATATAGATTATTAAGTTATAATTGCTTGTTTTGCTTGCTTGAGAACTGTTTTCTTTGGTGTATTCCTATGAGCATTCGACTACAGGGATGGTGCCTTCATCTTCTTATGCTAAGTCTAACGGGAAAAGGCCAGTTCGCTCTGATTCCCTGTTGTTATTGCTTGTTCCTTAGCGCGGGTGACTCCGAGTTAGTGTGAGTCACGAGAAGGTTACTTACGAATTACCTGTACCTTACCTTTTACATGAATCCTCTCAGAATTGGATACAGTATCCATGGTACTGGACTTTGATGGTTCTTCAGGAGTATGTCCTGCCTCCTGTTAAATGATTTCTCAGACGAGAGATACTTATGTCATACTTTCTTTATCTATATTATAACTTTCCCCTACCCTGTGGAGTAGGCAATAGACGCACTGGTGACTACTATAGACATTGGGAGACAACTTATCAGGGTTTACATACGATAATGCTATCCTACCCACCTGACCTGAGTACATCGACGACCCTCTTGTCAAGTGAATGCTTTCCTTAACCGAATATTTCATACAACCTTGGTTAATCGACCCTTGGTTTAATAACTATGTCATTGATACCTCTATCATTGATAACACTCTGTACTTGACAAGGTATGTTAGCTCGGATAGGAGGAACCAAAGTTGACCATGCAAAGTAAATTACCATTATGGGTGCACACGTAAATGTAATTTGTCGTGCATGAGAAGTCTGGTGAACTCTGTCGGGTGATAACTGTCATAGTCAGTACAAATTTTCATTTCTATACTTTGGGACATGAGAGTCTTGATTTCATAAAACTTCAGTATTGATATGGAAACAAATCCTTCATCTCTACTCATATGAAAGTTTTCATATATTTAGAGCCTTAATGGGATTTGTATTATACGATAGTCCCAGTCCTTATGATACGTTGCTCGTTCTAGCATTTTATTCACCATGAAATACTATTTATTTAATATGTGTGTAATCTTCATGAAAGTTACATCAGCATACTGATACTCTATGCCTATGTATTCTTTGTTCGTTGGGTTAATCTTAAGACTTAAAGTCTTGGCTGTTTAAACGTTCCAACACTTGTTTCATTTGGTATTTACCATGTTGAGCGTAAGTTACTTTGCTTGTCCCCTGGTGGTAGGATTCAAATCAGATTTTCCTGGTTTACTATGTTTGGAGTAAGGTCAATTAACAAAGTGTTTTACGACGACCCCCACTGTTACATCTTAGCGTTTCCACTATAAGCAACAAGTGCAACTATCATTGCCATGGGTTGTGCAATGAGGACATCTGAGATCGATCTGTGGAAAATTGGTCATGCCGTCAAGAACTGCCGCGTGAACATCCGGCCAAGTCTCCTTAGCCACAAGAAGCACAGAAAGGATGTTATGAGTGCAGACAACCTGTGCATTTAAAGAGAATCTGTTCAATGCTCAAGAAGATAGGAAAACGACAGAAATGGTAGTTCTGCTTCAGCATTATCTCATCGAATGCTGATGAAAGTTTATACTTAGTAATGAGTGGACTGCCAGAGGTAGTTCTTACCAACTTAAATTCCAATATCTACCATGGAAGTAACCGATGTAGAACTATAACCGCCACCCATGTGCTTGGAAGTTGTAATCTAGGTTAGTCTAGACGTTCATTCGATGTAAATCTGATTCCTATTACCCATGGTAACTTTGATGTCGTGGTCAAAATAGATTGGTTGTCCAGTAACCAAGCTGAAATCATTTGTTATGAGAAACTCATTTGATTACCTTAGCTGATGGAGAGATACTTATGGTGGAAGGTGACAAGAGTGGTTTTTGGTCGGTATCATCTCTTACATGAAAGCATAGAAGTGTTTAAGGAAAGGGCATTCAGCGATTCTAGCCCTAGTTACTGAAAAGACCATCGAGGAGAAGCGACTTGAAGATATTCCGATTGTTAAAGATTTTCCTGAGGTATTTCCCGAGGACTTGCCTGGCCTTATACACACAGGCAAGTAGTATTTCAGATCGAGTTGACCCCAGGAGCTGCCCTTATCGCTCAGGCGCTATGTTGTTTGGCACCGAACGAACTCCAGGAATTGTCAAAACAGTTGCAGGAACTGTCAAAACAGTTGCAGGAACTGTTAGACAGGGTTTCATACGTCCAACTTCTTCACCTTGGGGAACACCTATATTATTCGTAGAAGAAATATGGAACCTTCCAGATGTCCATTGATTACCGAGAGTTGAAAAAGGTTACCATAAAGAATTGTTACCCTCTCCCACGTATCGATGACCTTTCGAACAACTCCCAGGGATCGAGTTCTACTCAAAGATTGATTTGAGGTCTTGATATCATCAACTTAGGGTTCAAGAAGAAGACGTATCCAAGACAGCTTTCAGAACTCGATATAGGCATGTTGAGTTTCGTAGTCATGCCATTTGGTTTGACCCAGTCCATCCCAAGAATACATTATATTCACTTAAAATGATCGGCATTAAGTTTTATAGAGAATTCGGTGTTAACTAAGGTGATAACACAATCCCTAAAGATTTGACTTATTCTTATCTCGCTCACCACTGGCAGTTCTACAATATATGTGTATTCCAGAGTTTGTGGTCCTAAGTTCAAATAAGGTACTAAAGCAGTTGAAATGAAACTTCTATTTGCACCAGTGTCAAGTAAAAACTCTAGCATATATGTTGTCAGTGAGAAACGTACCAGCTATGGTTTCATCTCCAGCTTCTCTTAACACATATACACTCGACCCTTGGACTTGTTCTGATTCTTCGTAGGTTGTGCTTATGGAGGGTTCTTGCAATCACTTCGGAGATGTCCACTCCAACAGTTAAAGCATCTAATTTTTTAGCAGTCTTTCGTAAATGATCACCTGTTGGACATTTAAGACATTTGGAATCTTGATACTTTCTCCAAGACTTATTTTATCATTCCTCCATGGTTTATTGACACGGTTCCCTTCATTTCGTGTGATCTTTCTGTCCTTTCTTGGCATGTGGTTTCCATCTCATTTCTCTTTCTTTTATTGTTATCAGTCATTATGTCTTCTCTTCATATGCAATGACACTTAATGCAATTACAGACTCATAGGTTTTAGGGGCAGACATTTTAACTAACTGTCGAATATGAGGGGGTAACCCTGCACGTATCTTTTTATGCGCTTTGCTTTAGGTGTTACATGCTCAGGAAGCAGTCGAGCCATCTTATCAAACTTGGTCATGTACTGACGATGTGTCATGGCCCCGGCTTGGTTGTAAGAATTCTCTTTCAATTTTGTCCCTTTCAACTTCAGGATAAAATTTTTCCATCACCAGCTCCTTCAGTTCATTCCAGGTTTAAAAGTAGTAACAACTATAGGTCCTTTAGCTTGTTTAACATTGTCCACCAAAACAATGCCTCAGACCTGAATGAGTGAGTGGCATACATGACAGCTTCCGTGGCTGTGCATCCACTAATTTCAATAACGCTTCCATCTCATGGATCCACTGAAAAGTGGCCATGGCATCTCTTTTGCATCAAATATTAGAGGTTCACATCCCTTGAAAGCTTTGTAGGAACAACCCTGCTTAGGTTCAGTTTCCATAGCAGCATCACCATTACCATGGTGTCATTATATGTTCATCTGCCCATTACCACTATTTCTCACATACCCTCCAGAGATATAATAGTTGGCAAAGCATCTCTAATTATACCAGACGGTGCTTGGAATTGTGGTCCAGAAAATTGTTGTGACTCATGTTCAGCATGATGAAGACTTTCATGATCATCGTTCGTAGATGACATGATTTGCCTTCTACTACTAGGAGGCCTACCACGACCCCTACCATGAGTTATTACTCCTTTGCATAGTCAAGGCCTACATGAGGGAGCAGGGATTTAGTATTCACATGATGGATTATGATCCAGAACATGATAGTATTAATAGACAAGAAATAACAGTGGCCAGGTGTCATTGCTTATCTATTGCAATTATAATGTCTAGCCATTATCCTTCATGATTCACCAAAACCCATTACCCAATACCTATGGATTAATCAAATTATCTTAAAGCATCTTTCTAGTTTAAGTCTAGATACTATCTTTGTACCTAGTTCACTTAAACTACGACTCTGATACCAACATGTAACGCCCGCCTCCCAGGGCTCACCGTGGGGAGTGTTACGATTAGATATACAGAACATATAGGAGTTATAGAGTACATAGCGGAAGTCTAACTTTAAATATACATCAACGTGTACAATACATTTGTATAATAGATAATAACATTATATCAGTTTAATTATACTAGAGATCCAAATCTTCAACAAAATTCTAGAACTTTATTTTCTCATAAACTAGCTCGTAATCTTAATCCCTGCAATCACTTGGCACCTAGGATGTGTGTCCATAAAAATAGAAAACATTTAGGACTCAGCATAAAGCTTGTGAGTTCATAACATGACATTCTTCAAAATTCACAAACATGTTATTATTGACTATTGCATCAAGCAGATACACTATGCAAACAAATAGGAACAGAGTAAGCAAAATATAAATTCACATAACCACGCTATGTATACAAACTCCACTGGCTAAAGCAAAATCATACAAGCAGCCCTCAAGCATCCTATCAAGCATTGCCACATATCACAGATGCTATTGATAGTCAATTCTTCAATTATTACCAGTTATCAGAAATCACATCCCATTTTAGAAAATAGTTCAGAGGAACTCACCTCAATCAATCAAGTCAGTGGATATCGTCTGCTCAGGTTCACTGCTATCAGGTATTATCCTATAGGCAAAATAACATTATTTAAGCTATATTCTAGCTAGTAACAATTTTAGAGATGATTCGTTATCTTTTCTATTTGTTGGTTTTATTCGGGCACTTTCTTTTATCCTATGCCAACCCTTTGGTACAACCCTTACTAGTTGGCATAACTCGGACGTTTCCATCATACTCGAGCCAACCCTCGGGGTTACCCAATACCTTCCCTAATGATAACCTTAAAGTCTAATATAATAATAATAATAATTACTACAACACTAAAAATAACAAATAATAATAATACTAACTATAACAATAAAAATAACAACTAGAATAAATAATAATAACTATAAAGATGATAATAATAATATTAATATAACTATATTAATACTAATACTACACTGATAATAATAATAATAATAACGACTATAATAATAATTAAACATAACCTTAAACATGGGCGTACCTGAAAACTATCTACGACAATTTGATGTAGAATCTCCCCTACTCGTGCTCGTAGTCGCGCTCCTACTCGAGTATCAAAACGACTACTAGCAACACCCAAGGGGTATTGAGAACTCGGGATTCTCTTATATTAGAGCGTTTCCAAATAAACTATGTTCTAAATTCAAACTTAAGACTTCTATTTATAAGGTAGCAGAAGGTAAGTGAAAAACTTTCAGGGGCGATATGGGATTGCATGTTGAAACGCCTGAGATCAATTCACTTCAATTGATATATGAAAATTTCATATAATATTATTATAATATTATATTATTATATTAATTCAGCTGCTTAACTCGTTTTTCTCTTATAACTTTTAATTTATAAGCTTCATAAAATTTCAAATATGTCGTTGTGACGAGCTTATTTTTCTCTACGAGTCCACCTAAGTTTCATAAAAAAATGAAGCAGGTTCGAATATAATATAGTATTATTATATTCAAACGGTCCTCTTATAACATAAAAATTTCATCTATAAACTTCAAACTTTAAATAGACAATTTACTTATTACTTACTCGTTTGACAATATATGAAATGCGAAGTTATCATGACTCAAACGCTGGGGATGTTACACATACAATATAACTATAAAACCATTTTAATGCATTTTCTGCCCCAAAAGAGTAAAACGGTAAAAAGTCGGGGTCTAGAAACTCACCTTAGCTGCTCTCAAGGTAAATCCTCTCAACTTGAACTTTTCAAAAGCTTAACACCTAAACATGTCAAGAATGTGTATGTTCCAATACTTAAAACCTATTTAACCATTTAAATTTTTATTGTTATTAAATAATAGTAACAATAATAACTATTATTATTATTAGCAATTATTATCAAATGACAATAATATTATTATTATTATTTTGCAATTAACTTTCAATTAATTAAACCCATTTAACCTAAAATGCTATTATGTAAACTGGGAGGGCCGAATGTGTATGTTCCAATACTTAAAACCCATACAGTTAGGAAACCCCCTCTCTCAGCTGCATCCTTGAAACCGACCTCAAATCCCGTAACCCTCCTCTATCATGAGCAATCACCTCGACAACCCCTTCTTCCTCGTTTGGCCCATTTGCAACTTCAAACTTTCACTGTTTCCCTTCCCTCAAAAGAAACCCTCTTTATCGTAGCCCTTCATTTCACCACGGCTAAATCCCTTTGACTATCTTCTTCGCAATCAAAAGACACCGTAATAACCAATCCGGAGATCGGAGATAGTGAAAAACGATCGAAACAGCACGGTACCCCGTCCGGTAAGATTCTTGGATCAATAATCATGTTCGTATTGCAACGGTTTCGAGGTTCGGGTTATGGTTTAGGTGTGGCTTTGCTTCCGGTGGTTATTTCATTGTTTCGGTTCTTGTCACGTGTTGTGGTTGTTCTGGTTTGTGTATGTGTGTTATGGGCATGTTCCTTGGACTTCTTCATTCATGGTTATTGATTGCAAGCTATGTGTGTGCGTGTATACATATATAGATATGTATGGTCGTGATAGGTGTGAGTATGTATTTTACAGTCGTGAGTTGTGGAGTTATGTATGTGTTGTGCGCGTTTCTTGAATAGGAAAGTATATATATGGGTACTTAGGATTAGAGTGTTGTTTTGAATTTGTATGGTGGTGTGCGCAGGGTATGTAAACCATTGATCGTGTATGGGGTGTGCGATTCTTATGTGTGTTTTTGTGTGTGCTGTTATTTGTGTGTAGTAGTGTGTATATATTGTTGTGGGGTGTGTGTGATACATATATTTATATTATGTGTATTGTGTGTATATAAATTATCATAAGGTGTGTGTTTCATTTGGGTCGTTACGCGTGGTATATGCGAGTCACTTATTCTGAAACGTATGGGTTCATTCAGAAAGGTTTATACTAATAATATATAAAGGGTGCTTTCTGGTGTGAGTTAGGGGTTGGTTCATGTGTCGGGTTCGGGTTTAGTGATTTTGGTTAGAACCGATATAGTGTGTGGTGTTGACAGGTATTTTATGTATGAGCTGGAGTATGTGTGAATGATTGGGTCTATGCTTGTGTGAACTGATAGATGCATGTGCTTGGGAATTGGTAAATATGATAACCGACACCATAAACAAGTCGTGTTCGTGAAATCGTACGATCTTGAGTTATATTTAATAATAAATTTAATTATTATTAACTGAAAATTTAGGTTATTCGAAAACTAACTTTCCACTCTCTACATTATCTTTTCGTTTTGCATTCAAGGTGAGTTTACTACTCCATTTTTTACTATGCTCTCTTTGGGGGAGAGAAACATGCTGTTTTATAAAACTTTATGATACATTAGATTAGTAATACTATGTATGCTTGTTTACTAGTGTGATTTCATAAGTCCTTCATTCGGATCCTTAACCTTGTGTTAGCGAGGTAATTGTACTAGTACTATTGGGTTTGACAAACCCCACCCGGGATAATCACGCTAGTTTGATTGTAGGTCAAACGGGTGATTAATTAGCTAGCTTTTGTTGCTATGGCCTGGTGTCCACAGTCGAGGTAGTCTTTACTATTGTCAGTCTCGGTTGCGAAGGTCACATACGTAGTAACTGGATGTAAATTAGCTACCTAAACATATGCTTTCGGTTACTATCTGGATTTCATTACTACTTATTTTTTTCTTTAAACCTATGAACTCACTCATCTTTGTACTGACTTTAGCATGTTTTCTCCCAAATCATTGATGTGACACGTCTAGGAGCACTGCATCCACTGCATATCATTCTCATTTACTTTTTAAACTAATTTAATGGTTTAGTTACATTTACATTTACTTAAATTGGTTTGGGCGCGTTTTACGCAGTTTTAACAGTTGTTTAAATATTTTCTAATTTCACTTCCCCAATACTTAAACATTATTAATTTGTTTCACTATTATTAGGTAACTTATATGCTTTGTAATTATTGAGTCGTTTAATATAACTAATGCTTAATTGAGATCTTGGTTATGTCACCGCCAGCCAGTACAAAACCCCATTTGTAGAAATTGAGGGTGTGACATATTGGTATCAGAGATTAGTTAGAGTTTTATAGGTTGTCTCGAGAATAATTTCAGTTTTGGTCAACTGATCATCCCCTAATTCTGTCCACCAGATGGGAGTTCTGCATTTCCTACCATATAAGCTTCAAATGGTGCAGCCTTAATGCTGGAATGGTAGTTTTGTTATAAGAAAATTCAATCAAAGGCAAATGATCATCCCAGCTACCTCCAAAATCAATCACGCAAGCACGCAACATGTCTCTAAATTTTGGATTGTTCGCTCACTCTCACCATCTGTCTAAGGATGATATGCAGTGCTTAAACTGATTTTGGTTCCAAGGTCCTTTTGGAAACTTGTCCAGAATCTAGAAGTGAATCGGCTATCTCTATCGTAGATAATGGATAAAGGCACTCCGTGCTTACTTACTATTTATCAATATATATCTTGGCTAGTTTTTCTATTAGATAGCTCTCACTTATGGGTAGAAAATGTGCTGACTTGGTTAGCCTATCAACCACGACTCATATAGTATTATATCCTTTTCGTGTTCTTGGAAGTTTTATGACAAAATCCATGGTCACTCTATCCTATTTCCATATTGGCAACTCCAACTGTTGTAACTGACCGGCTGGTTTTTGATGTTCAATCTTAACTTGTAGACATGTTAAGTATTTCTCAACGTACTTGGCTATGGATCTTTTTCATATTAGGCCCCAGTAGTGATTTTGAATATCTTATACATTTTGTTTGCTCCAGGATGCATTGTATATTTGGATTTGTGGCTTCATCTAATACTTTGCCCGGAATACCTTAATTTTTGGGATCCAAATTCTCTGACCAAATAGTAGGACTCTATCCATTCCTTGAGTCAATAATTTATGGTTACCATCATTCTTTCTGCCTGAATATTCTCATCTTCCAACGCTTCAGTTTGAGCATTCGTGATTTGGTCTTTCCAATCAAGCTTGACATCTATCTTTAATGCTTTTACCCTAATCGGTTTAACTCTTTCTTTGACTGAGAGCATCAACGACAACGTTAGCCTTTCCTGGATGGTATTTGATTTCACAATCATAGTCATTTAGATTCCATCCACCTTCTTTGCCTCATGTTTAACATCTTTTGATTAAAGATGTTTTGTAAGCTCTTATGGTCTGAGTAGATTACACACTTAGTACCATACAAGTAGTGTCGCCAAATCTTTAAGGAAACACCATGGCACCTAATTCAAGGTCGTGCGTAGTATAGTTCTTTTCATGATTTAAGTTTGTTGTGTCGTGATACATAGGCTATAACCTTGTCACGTTGCATCAACACACAACCTAAACCATTATATGAGGCATCACAGTATATTGCAAAGTCTTCATTACCATTTGGTAATGAGAAGTATAGGAGCACTACTAAGCTTTTGTTTTAGAAGGTTGAAAGCTTTTTCTTGCTTTGTTCCCCAGTCAAACTTTGCATTCTTTCGAGTCAAAGATGTTAAAGGGGTAGCAATCTTGGAGAAGTCTTGAATAAACCTTCTATAGTATACTGCTAATCCTAAAAAGCTCCTAATCTCACTGGGATTCTTCAATGATTCCCATTTCATCATAGCTTCTATCTTAGCTGGATTACTTGTATTCCCTTCTCATTTATTACGTGACCAAGGAATTGAACTTCTTTTTCCAAAAGTCACATTTAGAGATTTTGCATAAAGCTTTCTTGTTGAAGGGTTTCTAGAACCATTTTTAGATGTCTAGCGTGATCATCTTGGTCCTTAGAATAAATAAGTATGTTGTCTATAAAGACAATGACAAACTTATCCAAGTATGGCTTGCCAACTCTATTCATCAGATCCATGAATGCTGCAGGGGCATTGGTTAGTCCAAAAGACATAACCTAAAATTCATAATGCCCATAACGCGTCCTAAATGCGGTCTTAGGAATGTCTTCCTCGCGCACTTTCAACTGATGATAACCTGATCGAAGATCAATTTTGAAAAGTAGTTAGCTCCTTGAAGTTGATCAAATAAATCATCTATTGTTGTAAAGGATACTTGTTCTTAACAGTTAACTTGTTTAATTCTCGATAATCAATGCACATGCGCATTGAACCATCTTTCTTTTTTACGAACAATACTGGCGCTCCCAAGGTGAGGAACTCGGTCTAATAAACCCTTTTTCTAAGAGTTCGTCAATTTGCTTCATAAGTTCTTTCATCTCTGAGGGGCTAGACGATAAGGAGCCTTCGCGATTGGTTTAGCACCAGGTACTAAATCAATACGAATTGTATCTGACGATCAGGTGAAAGTCCTGTAAATCTTCCGGAAACACGTCTGGGAATTCGCACACTACTGGTATTTCATTCATCTTATTCCTTTTTAGCATCTACCATGCATAAGAGAAATGCTATGCATCCTTTCTGAATACATTTCACCGCCCTCATTGCTGAGATGATACTGGCCTTAGGGTTTCCATCACTACCATGAATTAGTAGCTTTTTCCCATCTGGCTTACGTACAGTCACCGTCTTATGTTCACCAATCGAGCCGAGCACAATTCTTATTCAACCAGTCCATCCCAAGAATATTATATTCACTTAAAATGATCGGCATTAAGTTTATAGAGAATTCGGTGTTAACTAAGGTGATAACACAATCCCTAAAGATTTGACTTATCTTATCTCGCTCACCACTGGCAGTTTCTACAATATATGTGTATTCCAGAGTTTGTGGTCCTAAGTTCAAATAAGGTACTAAAGCAGTTGAAATGAAACTTCTATTTGCACCAGTGTCAAGTAAAACTCTAGCATATATGTTGTCAGTGAGAAACGTACCAGCTATGGTTTCATCTCCAGCTTCTCTTAACACATACACTCGACCCTTGGACTTGTTCTGATTCTTCGTAGGTTGTGCTTATGGAGGGTTCTTGCAATCACTTCGGAGATGTCCATACTCCAACGGTTAAAGCATCTAATTTTTAGCAGTTCTTTCGTGAATGATCACCTGTTGGACATTTAGACATTTGGAATCTTGATACTTTCTCCAAGATTATTTTTATCATTCCTCCATGGTTATTGACACGGTTCCCTTCATTTCGTGTGATCTTTCTGTCCTTTCTTGGCATGTGTTTCCATCCTCATTTCTCTTTCTTTTATTGTTATCAGTCATTATGTCTTCTTCTTCATATGCAATGACACTTAATGCAATTACAGACTCATAGGTTTTAGGGGCAGACATTTTAACTAACTGTCGAATATGAGGGGTAACCCCTGCACGTATCTTTTATGCGCTTTGCTTTAGGTGTTACATGCTCAGGAAGCAGTCGAGCCATCTTATCAACTTGGTCATGTACTGACGATGTGTCATGGCCCCGGCTTGTAGTTGTAAGAATTCTCTTTCAATTTTGTCCCTTTCAACTTCAGGATAAAATTTTTCCATCACCAGCTCCTTCAGTTCATTCCAGTTTAAAGTAGTAACAACTATAGGTCCTTTAGCTTGTTTAACATTGTCCCACCAAAACAATGCCTCAGACCTGAATGAGTGAGTGGCATACATGACAGCTTCCGTGGCTGTGCATCCACTAATTTCAATAACAACTTCCATCTCATGGATCCACTGAAAAGTGGCCATGGCATCTCTTTTGCCATCAAATATTAGAGGTTCACATCCCTTGAAAGCTTTGTAGGAACAACCCTGCTTAGGTTCAGTTTCCATAGCATCATCACCATTACCATGGTGTCATTTATGTTCATCCTGCCCATTACCACTATTTCTCACATACCCTCCAGAGATATAATAGTTGGCAAAGCATCTCTAATTATACCAGCTACGGCTGCTTGGAATTGTGGTCCAAAAATTGTTGTGACTCATGTTCAGCATGATGAAGACTTTCATGATCATCGTTCGTAGATGACATGATTTGCCTTCTACTACTAGGAGGCCTACCACGACCCCTACCATGAGTATTATCCTCTTGGCATAGTCAAGCCTACATGAGGGAGCAGGGATTTAGTATTCACATGATGGATTATGATCCAGAACATGATAGTATTAATAGACAAGAAATAACAGTGGCCAGGTGTCATTGCTTATCTATTGCAATTATAATGTTCTAGCCATTATCCTTCATGATTCACCAAAACCCATTACCCAATACCTATGCATTAATCAAATTATCTTAAAGCATCTTTCCTAGTTTAAGTCTAGATACTATCTTTGTACCTAGTTCACTTAAACTACGACTCTGATACAACATGTAACGCCCGCTCCCAGGGCTCACCGTGGGGAGTGTTACGCATTAGATATACAGAACATATAGGAGTTATAGAGTACATAGCGGAAGCTAACTTTAAATATACATCAACGTGTACAATACATTTGTTATAATAGATAATAACATTATATCAGTTTAACTATACTAGAGATCCAAATCTTCAAAAAATTCTAGAACTTTATTTCTCATAAACTAGCTCGTAATCTTTAATCCCTGCAATCACTTGGCACCTAGGATGTGTGTCCATAAAAAGAGAACATTTAGGACTCAGCATAAAGCTTGTGAGTTCATAAACATGACATTCTTCAAAATTCAAAACATGTATTATTGACTATTGCATCAAGCAGATACACCATGCAAACAAATAGGAACAGAGTAAGCACAGTATAAATTCACATAACCACGCTATGTATACAAACCTCCACTGGCTAAAGCAAAATCATACAAGCAGCCCTCAAGCATCCTATCAAGCATTGCCACATATCACAGATGCTATTGATAGTCAATCTTCAATTATTACCAGTTATCAGAACATCACATCCCATTTTAGAAAATAGTTCAGAGGAACTCACCTCAATCAATCAAGTCAGTGATATCGTCTGCTCAGGTTCACTGCTATCAGTATTATCCTATATGCAAAATAACATTATTTAAGCTATATTCTAGCTAGTAACAATTTTAGAGATGATTCGTTATCTTTTTCTATTTGTTGGTTTTATTCGGGCACTTTCTTTTATCCTATGCCAACCCTTTGGTACAACCCTTACTAGTTGGCATAACTCGGACGTTTCCATCATACTCGAGCCAACCCTCGGGGTTACCCAATACCTTCCCTAATGATAACCTTAAAGTCTATAATAATAATAATAATAATTACTACAACACTAAAAATAACAAATAATATAATACTAACTATAACAATAAAAATAACAACTAGAATAATAATAATAACTATAAAGATGATAATAATAATATTAATATAACTATATTAATACTAATACCTACAATAATAATATAATAATAACGACTATCAATAATTAAACATAACCTTAAACATGGGCGTACCTGAAAACTATCTACAACAATTGATGTAGAATCTCCCCTACTCGTGCTCGTAGTCGCGCTCCTACTCGAGTACCAAAACGACTACTAGCAACACCCAATGGGGTATTGAGAACTCGGGATTCTCTTTATTTAGAGCGTTCCCAAATAAACTTATGTTTTAAATTCACCTTAAGACTTCTATTTATAAGGTAGCAGAAGGTAAGTGAAAAACTTTCAGGGACGATATGGGATTGCATGTTGAAACGCCTGAGATCCAATTCACTTCAATTGAAATATGAAATTTCATATAATATTATTATAATATTATATTATTATAATTAATTCAGCTGCTTAACTCGTTTTTCTCTTATAACTTTTAATTTATAATGCTTCATAAAATTTCAAATATGTCGTTGTGACGAGCTTATTTTTCTTACGAGTCCACCTAAGTTTCATAAAAAATGAAGCAGGTTCGAATATAATATAGTATTATTATATTCAAACGGTCTCTTATAACATAAAAATTTCATCTAAAAACTTCAAACTTTAAATAGACAATTTACTTATTACTTACTCGTTTGAAAATATATGAAATGCGAAGTTCATATGACTCAACGCTGGGGATGTTACATATACAATATAACTATAAAACCATTTTAATGCATTTTCTGCCCCAAAAGAGTTAAAACGTGTAAAAAGTCGGGGTCTAGAAACTCACCTTAGCTGTTCTCAAGGTAAATCCTCTCAACTTGAACTTTTCAAAAACTCTTAACACCTTAACATGTCAAGAATGTGTATGTTCCAATACTTAAACCTATTTAACCATTTAAATTTTTATTGTTATTAAATATAGTAATAATAATAACTATTATTATTATTAGCAATTATTATCAAATGACAATAATACTTATTATTATTATTATTTGCAATTAACTTTCAATTAATTAAACCATTTAACCTAAAATGCTATTATGTAAACTGGGAGGGCCGAATGTGTATGTTCCAATACTTAAAACCCATACAGTTAGGAACCCCCCTCTCTCAGCTGCATCCTTGAAACCGACCTCAAATCCCGTAACCCTCCTCTATCATGAGCAATCACCTCGACAACCCCTTCTTCCTCGTTTGGCCCTTTTGCAACTTCAAACTTTCACTGTTTCCCTTCCCTCAAAAGAAACCCTCTTTATCGTAGCCCTTCATTTCACCACGGCTAACTCCCTTTGACTGTCTTCTTCGCAATCAAAAGACACCGTAATCAACGGGAGTATCCGGAGATAGTGAAAACGATCGAAACAGCACGGTACCCCCGTCCGGTAAGATTCTTGGATCAATAATCATGTTCGTATTGCAACGGTTTCGAGGTTCGGGTTACGGTTTAGGTGTGGCTTTGCTTCCGGTGGTTATTTCATTGTTTCGATTCTTGTCACGTTGTTGTGTGGTTGTTCTGGTTTGTGTATGTGTGTTATGGGCTGTTCCTTGGACTTCTTCATTCATGGTTATTGATTGCAAGCTATGTGTGTGCGTGTATACATATATAGATATGTATGGTCGTGATAGGTGTGAGTATGTATTTTACAGCCGTGAGTTGTGGATTTTATGTATGGTGTGAGTGTTTCTTGAATAGGAAAGTATATATATATGGGTGCTTAGGATTAGAGTTTGTTTTGAATTTGTATGGTGGTGTGCGCAGGGTATGTAAACCATTGATCGTGTATGGTGTGCGATTCTTATGTGTGTTTTTGTGTGTGCTGTTATTTGTGTGTAGTAGTGTGTATATATTGTTGTGGGTGTGTGTGATACATATATTTATATATATGTGTATTGTGTGTATATAAATTATCATAAGGGTGTGTTTTCATTTGGGTCGTTACGCGTGGTATTATGCGAGTCACTTATTCTGAAACGTATGGGTTCATTCATGAAAGGTTTATAACTAATAATATATAAAGGGTGCTTTCTGGTGTGAGTTAGGGGTTGGTTCATGTGTGTCGGGTTCGGGTTTAGTGATTTTGGTTAGAACCGAGATATGTGTGTGGTGTTGACAGGTATTTTATGTATGAGCTGGAGTATGTGTGAATGATTGGGTCTATGCTTGTGTGAACTGATAGATGCATGTGCTTGGGAATTGGTAAATATTGATAACCGACACCATAAACAAGTCGTGTTCGTGAAATCGTACGATCTTGAGTTATATAATAATTAATATTAATTATATATTAACTGAAATTTAGGTTATTCGGAAACCTAACTTTCCACTCTCTACATTATCTTTTTCGTTTTGCATTCAGGTGAGTTTACTACTCCATTTTCTTACTATGCTCTCTTTTGGGGAGAGAAACATGTTTTTATAAAACTTTATGATACATTAGATTAGTAATACTATGTATGCTTGTTTACTAGTGTGATTTCATAAAGTCCTTCATTCGGATCCTTAACCTTGTGTTAGCGAGGTAATTGTTACTAGTACTATGGGTTTGACAAACCCCACCCGGGATAGTCACGCTAGTTTGATTGTAGGTCAAACGGGTGATTAATTAGCCTAGCTTTTGTTGCTATGGCCTGGTGTCCACAGTCGAGGTAGTCTTTACTATTGTCAGTCTCGGTTGCGAAGGTCACATACGTAGTAACTGGATGTAGATTAGCTACCTAAACATATGCTTGGTTACTATATCTGGATTTCATTACTACTTATTTTTTTCTTTAAACCTGTGAACTCACTCATCTTTGTACTGACTCTAGCATGTTTTCTCCCAAATCATTGATGTGACACGTCTAGGAGCACTGCATCCACTGCATATCATTCTCATTTACTTTTTAAACTAATTTAATGGTTTAGTTACATTTACATTTACTTAAATTGGTTTGGGCGCGTGTTTACGCAGTTTTAACAGTTGTTTAAATATTTTCTAATTTCACTTCCCCAATACTTAAACATTATTATTTGTTTCACTATTATTAGGTAACTTATATGCTTTTGTAATTATTGAGTCGTTTAATATAACTAATGCTTAATTGAGATCCTGGTTATGTCACACCGCCAGACAGTAAAACCCCATTTGTAGAAATTGAGGGTGTGACATATTGGTATCAGAGCATTAGTTATAGCGAACTAAAATGTACATCTCATTCGCATTGCATTTTAGACTATAGCTGGATTTGTATTAGTTAGACACATATATTTATTAAGTTATAATTGCTTGTTTTGCTTGCTTGAGAACTGTTTTCTTTGGTGTATTCCTATGAGCATTCGACTACAGGGATGGTGCCTTCATCTTCTTATGCTAAGTCTAACGGGAAAAGGCCAGTTCGCTCTGATTCCCTGTTGTTATTGCTTGTTCCTTAGCGCGGGTGACTCCGAGTTAGTGTGAGTCACGAGAAGGTTACTTACGAATTACCTGTACCTTACCTTTTACATGAATCCTCTCAGAATTGGATACAGTATCCATGGTACTGGACTTTGATGGTTCTTCAGGAGTATGTCATGCCTCCTGTTAAATGATTTCTCAGACGAGAGATACTTATGTCATACTTTCTTTATCTTATATTATAACTTCTCCCCTACCCTGTGGAGTAGGCAATAGACACACTGGTGACTACTATAGACATTGGGAGACAACTTATCAGGGTTTACATACGATAATGCTATCCTACCCACCTGACCTGAGTACATCGACGACCTCTTGCTCAAGTGAATGCTTTCCTTAACCGAATATTTCATACAACCTTGGTTAATCGACCTTGGTTTAATAACTATGTCATTGATACCTCTATCATTGATAACACTCTGTACTTGACAAGGTATGTTAGCTCGGATAGGAGGAACCACCAAGTTGACCATGCAAAGTAAATTACCATTATGGGTGCACACGTAAATGTAATTTGTCGTGCATGAGAAGTCTGGTGAACTCTGTCGGGTGATAACTGTCATAGTCAGTACAAATTTTCATTTCTATACTTTGGGACATGAGAGTCTTGATTCTCATAAAACTTCAGTATTGATATGGAACAAATCCTTCATCTCTACTCATATGAAAGTTTTCATATATTTAGAGCCTTAATGGGATTTGTATTATAACGATTGTCCCAGTCCTTATGATACGTTGCTCGTTCTAGCATTTTATTCACCATGAAATACTATTTATTTAATATGTGTGTAATCTTCATGAAAGTTACATCAGCATACTGATACTCTATGCCCATGTATTCTTTGTTCGTTGGGTTAATCTTAAGACTTAAAGTCTTGGCTGTTTAAACGTTCCAACACTTGTTTCATTTGGTATTTACCATGTTGAGCGTAAGTTACTTTTGCTTGTCCCCTGGTGGTAGGATTCAAATCAGATTTTCCTGGTTTACTATGTTTGGAGTAAGGTCAATTAACAAAGTGTTTTACGACGACCCCCACTGTTACATCTTAGCGTTTCCACTATAAGCAACAAGTGCAACTATCATTGCCATGGGTTGTGCAATGAGGACATCTGAGATCGATCTGTGGAAAAATTGGTCATGCCGTCAAGAACTGCCGCGTGAACATCCCGGCCAAGTCTCCTTAGCCACAAGAAGCACAGAAAGGATGTTATGAGTGCAGACAACCTGTGCATTTAAAGAGAATCTGTTCAATGCTCAAGAAGATAGGAAAACGACAGAAATGGTAGTTCTGCTTCAGCATTATCTCATCGAATGCTGATGAAAGTTTTATACTTAGTAACTTGAGTGGACTGCCAGAGGTAGTTCTTACCAACTTAAATTCCAATATCTACCATGGAAGTAACCGATGTAGAACTATAACCGCCACCCATGTGCTTGGAAGTTGTAATCTAGGTTAGTCTAGACGTTCATTCGATGTAAATCTGATTCCTATTACCCATGGTAACTTTGATGTCGTGGTCAAAATAGATTGGTTGTCCAGTAACCAAGCTGAAAATCATTTGTTATGAGAACTCATTTGATTACCTTAGCCTGATGGAGAGATACTTATGGTGGAAGGTGACAAGAGTGGTTTTGTGGTCGGTATCATCTCTTACATGAAAGCATAGAAGTGTTTAAGGAAAGGGCATTCAGCGATTCTAGCCCTAGTTACTGAAAAGACCATCGAGGAGAAGCGACTTGAAGATATTCCGATTGTTAAAGATTTTCCTGAGGTATTTCCCGAGGACTTGCCTGGCCTTTATACACACAGGCAAGTAGTATTTCAGATCGAGTTGACCCCAGGAGCTGCCCTTATCGCTCAGGCGCTATGTTGTTTGGCACCGAACGAACTCCAGGAATTGTCAAAACAGTTGCAGGAACTGTTAGACAAGGGTTTCATACGTCCAACTTCTTCACCTTGGGGAACACCTATATTATTCGTGAAGAAGAAATATGGAACCTTCCAGATGTCCATTGATTACCGAGAGTTGAAAAAGGTTACCATAAAGAATTGTTACCCTCTCCCACGTATCGATGACCTTTCGAACAACTCCCAGGGATCGAGTTACTACTCAAAGATTGATTTGAGGTCTTGATATCATCAACTTAGGGTTCAAGAAGAAGACGTATCCAAGACAGCTTTCAGAACTCGATATAGGCATGTTGAGTCGTAGTCATGCCATTTGGTTTGACGAACGCTCCTACAGTCTTTATAGACCTCATGAACCATGTTTGCAAAACCTATTTAGACAAGTTTCTTATCGTCTTCATTGATGACATACTCATTATTTCATGAATAGAGAGGAACATGAGGAACACTTAAGGACTATTCTAGAGTTTCTGAAAACCGAACAACTATATGCCAAGTTTTCTAAGGGTGACTTTTGGATGAGAGAAATACAGTTCCTAGGGCATGTGGTTAATAAGAATGGCATCCATGTTGATCCGTCTAAGATTAAGGCAATCAAGAATTGGCCTGCGCCGACGACGCCTACTAAGGTGCGCCAATTTCTTGGATTAGCGGGTTATTATCGACATTTCATCGAAGGATTCTCCAAATTGGCACAGCCCTTGACTGCCCTAACTCACAAAGGAACTATCTACAAGTGGGGTAGTATGGAAGAAGTGGCTTTCCAAGCGCTTAAGGACAAAATGTGTAGTGCACCGATCTTGGCATTACCTTAAGGAACAGACGACTTCGTGGTGTATTGCAACATGTCAATCTAGGGTTTGGGTTGCGTGCTAATGCAACACAAGAAGGTGATATCTTATGCATCAATACAGCTTAAGGTGTATGAGAAAAACTATACAACTCATGACTTAGATTTGGGAGCTGTAGTATTCGCACTCAAGATCTAGAGGCATTATCTTTATGGAACCTAAGTGTATGATCTTCACTGGTCATAAGAGTCTTCACACATTTATGAAAAAAGGAACTAAACATGAGACAGTGATCATAGTTAAAGTTACTGAATGATTATGATTGTGCCATCAAATATCATCCAGGGAAGGCTAACATGGTAGTCGATGCCCTTAGTCATCAGAAAACCCCAAAGCCTCGTCGTGTTCGTGCATTGAAATTTACGATTCATTCTGACATATCATCACGGACTAAGAATGCTCAGGTTGAGGCATTATAAGAACAAAACATAAACTCAGAATCTCTTAGAGGAGCTGAGAAATTATTTCAGGAAAAGTAGGATGGTCTTTGTTACAATGAAGACGGGATTTGGGTTCCATTATTCTGGAATCTCCGAGAATTGGTGATGGGTGAAGCTCACAAGTCTTTTTATTCTGTACATCCTGAATCAGACAAGATGTATCAATATCTTAAGGTCATTTACTGGTGGCCTAACATGAAAGCTGAAATTGCCACTTACGTATCAAAGTGTTGGACTTGCTCTAAGGTCAAAGCAGAATATCAGAAACCATCAGTTTTCTTCAAAAACCCGAGATTCCAGTGTGGAAATGGGAAAATATTTCCATGGATTTCTTACACTAAGTTACCTCGTTCAGAAACTGGGAACGATACAATTTGGGTGATAGTGGATCATTTGACCAAGTTAGCATATTTCCTGGCCATTTGTGAGACTTATAAAAAGGATAAACTAGCACAGATTTATTTGAAGGAGATTGTGTCACGACATGGCGTGCCACTTTTAATCATCTCTGATCACGATGCGCGATTCACTTCCCACATTTGGCAGTCACTGAAGAAGTCATTAGGCACTAGTCTGGATATGAGCACAACTTATCATTCACAGACAGATGGTCAGACTGAATGCGCGATTCAAACCCCAAGAAGATACGCTTAGGGTGTGCGTCATTGACTTTGGGAATAGTTGGGAGACACATTTGCCTTTGGTTGAGTTATCTTACAATAATAGTTACCACACGAGCATTAAAGCTGCACCATTTGAGACACTTTATGGAAGAAAGTGTAGATCACCTCTTTGTTGGATTGAAGTCGGTGATAGTCAGTTAACTGGTCTTGAACTCATTCATGAAACCACAGAGAAGATTGTTCAGATTCATAACCGTATAGTGCCAGCTCATAATCGTTAGAAAAGTTACGCATATCAAAGTAGAAAACCTTTAGAATTCCAAGTCGGTAACAAGGTGTTGTTAAAGGTTTCACCTTGGAAGGGTGTAAGACGCTTTAGAAAGCGTGGAAAGCTAAACCCTTGATATGTTGGACCATTTGAGATTGTCAAAAGGATCGTCCAGTAGCTTATCAGCTAGACTTACCTGCGGAACCCGATAGCGTTCATAACGTATTCCATGTTTCCAACCTGAAGAAGTGCCTAGCCGATGAATCACTCATCATCCATTAGAGGAGCTGGAAATTGATGAACAACTTTGTTTCATTGAAGAACCAGTGGAGATTTGGATCAAGAAGTCAAAACCCTAAAGTGTAGCAAGATTCCTATTGTGTGCGTTACGTGGAAATCAAAGAATGGACCGGATTTTACCTGGGAACACGAGGATCAAATGAAGAAGAAATTTCCACAATTGTTCAAAGATCAGGCATCTACATCTCAAGGTATAAATCTGACGATATCTTTCTTTAAATTTCGAGAGCAAATTCCCTTTGACAAGGGGATGATATCATAATTCTCGTGTTTACGTTTCTTCATTTTAGGTTTGTTTCTAAAATCCCAGAAACCCTAACCTAAGCAAGCTTCCGAACACTCCTTTGTTATCTCTGTTGAACCTTGCGTTTCTTCATTAATCTGATGTTCTAATTTTCGAGACTAAAATTTCTTCAACAAGGGGATGATGTGACAACCCATTTTTCTTATTGTTAATAAATTTTGTTGTTATTATACAATAATAATAATAACTATTATTATATTAGCAATTATTATCAAATGACAATAATACTTATTATTATTATTAGCAATTAACTTTCAATTAATTAAACCCATTTAACCTAAAATGCTATTATGTAAACTAGGAGGGCCGAATGTGTATGTCCAATACTTAAAACCCATACAGTGAGGAAACCCCCCTCTCTCGGCTGCTTCCTTGAAACGACCTCACATCCTGTAACCCTAATTCTAACTCCTCCATCATGAGCATTCACCTCAACAGTCCCTTCTTCCTCGTTTGGACCTTTACAACTTCAAACTTTCACTGTTTCCCTTCCCTCAAAAGAAACCCTCTTGATCGTAGCCCTTCGTTTCTCCGCGGCTAACTCCCTTTGATAGTCTTCTTCGCAATAAAACGACACCACAATCAACGCGAGTATCCGGAGATAGTGAACAACAATCGAAAAAGCCCAGTACCCCGTCTGGTAAGATTCTTCGATCAATAATCATGTTCGTATTGCAACGGTTTCAAGGTTTGGGTTATGATTTAGGTGTGGCTTTGCTTCCGGTGGTTATTTCATTGTTTTGGTTCTTGTCGCGTTGTTGTGTGTTTTCTGTTTTATGTATGTGTGTTGTGGGCATGTTCCTTGGACTTCTTCATTCATGGTTATTGATTGCAGGCTATGTGTGTGCGTGTGTATATATATATATATATATATATATATGTATGTATTATGTATGTATGTATGTATGGTCGTGACAGGTGTGGTATGTATTTTACAGCCGTGAGTTGTGGATGTTTATGTATGGTGTGAGCGTGTTTCTTGAATATGAAAGTATATATATATGGGTGCTTAGGATTGGAGTTTTTTTTGAATTCGTATGGTGGTGTGCGCAGGGTATGTAAACCATTGATTTTGTATGGGTTTGTGATTCTTTTGTGTGTTTTTGTGTGCTGTTATGTGTGTGTAGCAGTGTGTATATATTGTTGTGGTGTGTGTGATACATATATTTATATATATGTGTATTGTGTGTATATAAATTATCATAAGGGTGTGTTTTCATTTGGGTCGTTACACGCGGTATTGTGCGAGTCACTTATTCTGAAACGTATGGATTCAATCATGAAAGGTTTATAATTAATAATATAAAAAGGGTGCTTTCTGGTGTGAGTTCGGGGTTGGTTCATGTGTGTCGGGTTTGGGTTTAGTGATTTTGGTTGGAACCGAGATATGTGTGTGGTGTTGACAGGTATTTTATGTATGAGCCGGAGTATGTGTGAATGATTGGGTTCTATGCTTGTGTGAATTGATAGATGCCTGTGCTTGTTTGGGAATGGGTAAATATGAAAACCGACACCGTAAACAAGCCGTGTTCGTGAAATCATACGATCTTGAGTTAATATTTTATAATTAATATTAATTATATATTAACTGAATTCAGGTTATTCGGAAACCTAACTTTCCACTCTCTACATTATCTTATTCGTTGTGCAATCAAGGTGAATTTACAGCCCCACTTTCTTACTATGCTCTCTTTTGTAGGAGAGAAACATGTTGTTTTACAAAACTTATATGGTGCATTAGATCAGTAATAGTGTGTATGCTTGTTTACTAGTGTGATTTCATAAATTCCTCCATTCGGACCGTTAACCTTGTGTTGGCTAGGTAGTTGTTAGTAGTATTACTGGATTTGACAAATCTCACCGGGCTAGTCGTGCTAGTTTGATTGTAGGTCAAGCGGGTGATTAATTAGCCTAGCTTATGTTGCTGTGGTCGGGTGTCCACAGCCGAGGCAGTCTTTACTATTGTTAGTCTCGATCATGAAGGTCACATACGTAATGTAGATTAGCTACCTACACATATACTTTGATTATTGTATCTGGATTTTATTACTATTACTGTTTTCTTTAAATCTATGAACTCACCAGTCTTTATACTGACTTTAGCATGTTTTCTCTTAGGTCATTGATGTGACACGTCTAGGAGCACTACATCCAGTGCATATCATTCTCATTTACTTATTAAACTTATTTAATGGTTTAGTTACATTTACATTTACTTAAATTGGTTTAGACGTGTGTTTGCGAAGTTTTAACAGTTATTTAAATGTTTTCTGATTTCGCTTCCGCAATACTTAAACATAATTGGTTTGTTTCACTATTAGTAAGTAACTACATGTTTTTGTAATTATTGAGTCGTTTAGTGTAAATGATGCTTATCTGAAATCCCGGTTACGTTACACGTCTGACGGTAAAACCCTGTTTGTGGAAATTATGGGTGTGATATCACGTACGCCTATCGAATAAAAATTCTTGTTCGTGTTCGTATTTGTTCACTAATAAATTAAAGTTCTTCATGAACGGTTAACAAACAAGAATCGAAAAATTTACCAACACAAACGATCATATATTATTCGAAGTTAACCGTTTGAGATAATGATCATACATATGATATGAACAAACATATAACCGAACGTTCAAGAATATAGGCAACTGTAAAGTATAAACGTGTGACTGATCAATAAAACATCTCAAATATATAAAATTAGGTGGATTATAAAAATATAAAAAGTATTAATAAATAAATTAATATTTAATAAATAAATTAATATTTAATAAATAAACAAGCACAATATAAACGAGCAAATATGAACAAATGTAAACAAACATAAACAAACGTAAATGAACACCTTACCGAACGCTCATGAATACAAATGAGCAAACACAACCTTTGTTCATGTTCGTTCATATAACTAAAAGAACGAAATTTTTTGTTCATGTTCATTCATCTATTAAACGAACGGACGTAAATGAACTTCCAGCCAAACGGTTCACGAACTTATTGCTGGACGTTCGGTTAATTTACAATTTTTTTTGCATATTAAAATCTTATAAGGAAATATGTATTTAAATTACATTTAATTTCAAATTTTTGAATCATTTTAAAATTATTCTATGCAATCAAGCACCTAGCTCTTAGTTTAGTTACTACTAAGAATAATATGTTATTAACTATATGTTTTTTTGCTTATCTTTTTCTCAATTCTATTTATATCTCAAAAAAGTGTTACATTGAAGTATTAATTAGATCATTTGCTAACCGTTTCCCATCCTCATTCTTATTGTAATATTTCTAAAATTTTCATAAAATAAAAGAAAACGAAATTTTTGAAATCGAGACCCGATGCGGGTGGCATCGGCTAAATTATGTGGGGCATTTCAAAAGGAGGTTTGGATGACAGCCGCAACAACCTGGGTAAGGAAGCCTCGATTGGTCGATGCGTAAATGATGATGATGAATTGCGGCAAGGATTGAATTTGACACGTGGCTCCGATGCAGGGCATCACAAGGATGCCATTGGCGGCTCAAGATTTTTGAGCTGGTGACATGTGTCAAGCATGCAGGGCATCTTAAGGATGCCACCACTTCAGTTTTGTGAATCGTGATTGGGGGCGCATCGGCCCCCGGATATACCTATAAATTGAGAGTGTGTGACTAGCGATTTTTTTCCACACACTCCAAACCTCTCTTATGCCCCGCTTCACCTCGTTTAAGCCAGTATCATATTATTCTAAGCTTGTAGTGGATCTGCTGAGATGCTACCAGTTGGGAAAGTTTAAGCTGTAAATTTACGTTGACTATTAAGGTGAAAATGCTCCCTAAACTTCATTTACATGTTATATCTATGTGTAAAATGTTTATAAAACGATTTTACGCATGTTTATGAAATATATATTCACAAATGTTTATGTCATCTTAAGACCAACATGTGACTGACTATATTAACTATATTGAGCAACGGTTTAAGCAATCATGATAAAGTATACGTATATCGATCGAGTATACATGCATTAATGTGTAACTGTGTATTATGTCATAATACTACTAAAATCATTCAATATTATAGGAACCAGATGAATTCAATATATAGCAGCTATCCGATATTAGCTTTGACAATAAATAGAATAGCTATAAAACATGTTTTCTTAATAAATATCAATATAAAACGTGTTGTTTTGATTTTATCAAAAACGTCTAGTAAAATGATTAATCAACTTTATGCTTACATTTTATTCTTAAAATAATTTATATGAAAACAATATGCACGTGTTATTTCCAAATAAATGTTTAAGACAACCTATCATCATGAGAACATTCACAACATTCCAAGAAGACGTGATAGACTTATACTTTATGGCTCTCATCTTTTGTAAATTTTATGTCAAAGTCTAATTTTCATTTATTTTTAAACGATATAACTGTTAAGAGGATTTGTTTATATCAAAAGAGGATTTGATGTTACCTTGTCAAAAGAGGATTTGATTATATCAATCATATAAATGGTTTGTCTCAATTTGAGAAAATAAAATAATTGATACAAGTTGAAATATAAAATCAACTAACGAAATTTATTAAAGTTGATTATTTGTAAAAGTATTCCAAAAGTCTTCCGCTGTTGATTTATAACACATTAAACAAACAAACAAACAAACAAAGCAGTATATCCCACTCAAGAGCAGGGTCTGGGGGATAGGTGTAGGCGAGTCTTTCCTCTATCTTGTTAGGTAGAGAGAGCGCTTACAAAGAGACCCCCGACTCGATAGCAGAAGCAATAACGATAGCAAGACATCATAAAATAAATCATACAACACATAGCATACAGTATACAGAAATATAACAGCTAAAGAGTTAGAGAAAGAAAAAGCATACATCATAGGAGCAGCTAGAATCACCGATAAAGGCAGATGTGGACTACGTACACATCAGGCCCCACAACAAGACTTCAAATACCCTTCCTGCCTATAGGTCCCACTAAAAGTCCTTAATTTTAATTCTACGCCTCCACTCACTCCTATCATCGATCATGTGCTCAGAGAGGTGCACTGTATCATATCTCGCCTAATTACCTCGTCCTAAGTCAACCTAGGTCTTCCTCTACTCCCCCTACCCTCTAAGATGATGTTCTCTACTGCTCTAACTGGTGCCGTCATTGGTCTCCTCTTGACATGCCCAAACCATCTTAATCTTCCCTCTCGTATTTTATCTGCGATACAAGTCACTTCTAGCTTCTGTCGAAACACTTCGTTTCTTATCCGATCCAGTCTTGTGTGACCACACATCCTCCTCAGCATTCGCATTTCCGCTACCTCTATTTGTTTCTCGTGCGATTTCTTTATGGCCCAGCAGTCTGTTCCATATAACATAGCTGGGCGTACTGCCACTCGGTATAGTTTTCCCTTTAGTTTTGCTGGAAACCTCTTATCACATAGGATCCCTGATGCTGCTCTCAACTTGTACCATCCTGCTTGAACACGGTGTGCTACATCGCTGTGTATCTCTCCGTCCTCCTGCAGGTACGAGCCCAGGTATTTGAACCTAGACGTTTGTGGGACCGCCATACCCTGAATATTGATTTGAGTGTCCTCTTCCGCCTCACCCCTAAAGTTACAATGCATGTATTCTGTCTTAGAGCGACTTATCCTTAAACCTTTGCGCTCTAGTGCTGCTCTCCACTGTTCTAGCATATCATTAAGCATCATTTTAGATTCCGATATTAAGACAATATCATCCGCAATGAGCATGCTCCACGGAACTGGCTGTTGTATAGACTTGGTCATCTCATCCAACACTACTGTGAAGAGAAATGGGCTCAGTGCCGATCCTTGGTGGATTCCACTTCCACTGTGAAGGAGTCTGTGTCTCCGATCGGGGCTCGCACACACGTTTTTTCTCCGTCATACATATCCTTGATTATTTTGATATACCTCTCCGGTGCCCTTCTAAGTCATAGACTTTCTCAAATTAGTTGACGCGGAATACTGTCATAGGCCTTTTCTAGGTCGATAAATACCATATGGAGGTCCCTTTTTTTCTTTGTATTTCTCCATTATCCTCCTTATGACGTGTATGGCTTCTGTTGTAGAGTGTCCTGGCATAAATCTAAATTGGTTTAACGCTATCTGAGTTTCCCGTCTAATTCTCGTGACAATAACTCTTTCCCATAATTTCATCGTGTGACTCAATAGCTTTATTCCCCTGTAGTTTTCGCAACTTTGAACATCTCCTTTTTTCTTATATATGGGGACTATGACACTGGTTCTCCACTGGTCTGGTATCTTCCCTGTCTTAAAGATAGTGTTGAATAAATCTGTTAGCCATTGGAGCCCCTCATCTCTCGGGCATTTCCACACTTCAATCGGTATGTTGTCTGGCCCTACCGCTTTAGCCCTTCCCATTTTCTTCATAGCTCTCGTAACTTCGTCTATTGTGATGCTTCTACAATAGCATTTGTTTTGTTGTGTTGTTTGGGTTATATTATCTATCTCAGTTTGTTGATTTGGGTTCCTTATGTTATAAAGGTTATCGAAGTAAGTTTTCCATCTCCCCTTGATGTCTTTCTCGTTCACCAAAACTTTTCCATCCGTAGCCTTTATAAACTTCACCATTCTCAAGTCTTGTCTTCTACTTTCTCTTGCCTTGGCTAACTTAAACATGTCATGCTCTCCTTCTTTCGTCTCTAGTCATTTATACATCATCTCATACGTCGCATAGCCTCCTTGTATTTATCTTTTAGCTCTGGGCGTTCTTCCTCATTGTTACAGCGTATAAGCTCTTTAAAACTTTGTTGTTTAATTGTTATCTTCTCCTGTACATTTTCGTTTCACCACCAAGATTCCTTATGGTCGACTGTCCTCTTTGTTGCAACTCCAAGCGTTTCTTTAACTGCTTGGATGAGAGTAGTTGCCATGGCCTCCCACTTTTGGTTTGCGTCTTCCTGTGGTCCAGTCGGGTTCATTGGTATGACCTTATCTCTAAAACTGGTAATTTTTCATCTTTGAGCTGGCCCCATTTGATCGTATGTCTAACTCTCTTGTTTTGTTGGACAATTGGTCTCTTCACGCGTATATCCGCACCAACATATGATGTTGTGTCACAACTGTCTCTCCTGGATTGTCTTACAGTCCTTCCACGAGCTACGATCTTCTCTCATCATCAATAAAGAGTCTATCTGCGTGTGTCTCCCGCCGCTGCTAAACATGATTAGATGCGAGTCTCTTTTCTTAAAAAACGAATTTATGATTCCTAAGTCATGCGCTACTGCAAAGTCAAGAAGCTCCTTACCACCTTCATTCCTAAGGCCATATCCAAAGCCTCCATGCACCAACTAGAAGTGGTCATTATCCTTATCGATATGCCCATTAAAATCTCCTCCTATGCATATTTTTTCATCTCTAGGTATGTCACCCATAACGTGATCTAAACTCTCCCAGAACTTTTTTCTTTCGGTTTCTCCTAGTCCAACATGTGGAGCATACGCATTAACTACTGCCACTACTTCATCCCCTATTACTATTCTTAACAGCATAATTATATCATCGTATCTTCTTACCTCCAGTACATTATCTTGAAGTTCCTTAGCAACTAGAAAACCTACCCCATTTTTTGTTTCATCAGACCTGAATACCATAGTTTATAACTATTGCACTCTATTGCTCTCCCACCCCGCCATCTAGCCTCCTGGAGACACGCTATCTGAACCCTACGTTTCCTCAGCACACCAATTAACTCTAGTAACTTACTAGTTAGGGTTCCTACATTCCATGATACCACTCGTAATCTAAAATCCTTTTTCCTTGTATTCGCACCTCTCGTCACCAAACATGATCTCGGGGCAGCACACTGGCACCTGCTATCTATATTACTGACAGAGTCCACTAGAACAACCCCTTAAAAAAGGGATTGCAGCACAAGTAGAGCACAATCAAAAGCAATCTGTCACACGAGGTCAATAGTACACGATGAACACACAAACAGATCAAGACACAGATAAATATCAAATCACACGATAGTAGAAATAACCCAAGAAATAGAGGATGCCCCCTAAACAAAACCAAGAAATGCTGGTACCCCTAACCCAGCCAAACAATCTAAACGACAAGATAATATTTAAAGATATAATTAAAGGCGAGTAAAACAGATATGCAAACATGAGATAGAACGATCTAACCGAATGTACACCCAATTTAGGATTCGTCGATTATGCTGCTGGTATTTGGTGACTGGAGAGGCGGTGATGTTGATATAAATTAGGTTTTCAGTTTGGATTTGAGTTTAACAAAATAGATTTAAGATAATAAGATTAATTTATAATTTACAGATAATTGAATTTTAAAATAGTAATTAATATAAAGAAGATAGAATAAAATAATATTTAATTGATAAGATTTGGATGAATAAAGTTAGATACTTAAAAATGTGGGAAATAGTTAATTTTAATAATTAACTACTAGTATCTTGGTCAAATTAATTAGTTAAATAAATAATTAATTAAATATTTAATTATGTAAGATAATTATAAAATGATAGTGAGAGAGAGCAGAAACTCAGCGGCAGTGAAGGCGGTGACCGGAGGTGATCGGTGACCGAAGGTGGCTAGCGTTGAAGGCGGTGGTGGCTAATGGTGAAGGTGACGATGGCTAGCGATGATAGTGAGAGAGCGGCAGTGGCTATTCCATCGGTCCGGCAAGGGGTTGTTGGGGTGGTTAGGGTGGTTGAGGTGGTCGTGGTTTGTGGTGGTGCGTTGGGGTAAGGTGGCCCAGTGGGGTGGTGCGGGAGCCGGTGGGGTGATGCGGGAGCCGGTGGGTTGCTGGTTGGGGTTGGGGTGCGTTGTGGTTCCGACTGCTTGTTCCGGCGAAGGTTGGGGTGGTCCCGGTTTGTGGTTTGGTGAGGTGGGAGCAGGTGTGGTGTTCCGGGGTGAGGTGGCCCGGTGGCTAGGAGATGCACTCCGGTGGTCGCCGGCGGTTGGTTAGGAGGTGCACTCCGGTTGTCGCCGGTTGTGGGATGATGGATAGAAGGTAGTCGCCGGGGACTCCGGTGGTCGCCGGAGGTGAGGTGGTCGCCGGTGGTGAGATGACCGTTGGTGCTGGTGGCTGCGATACTAAGGTGGTACCGTTGGTGATGGTGGTGGCCGTAGAGAGAGAAAGTACAGTAGAGAGAGAGACTAATGGCGGGTGTAGGCTTTGATTTATAACACATTGATTAAGGTGCTGTTTGTTTCTGAAGAGGTAAAACGTCTGCAGTCTGCGGACCATATCTGCAGACATCTGCAGGAGAAGAGGTGGACCAAACGTCTGCAGTCTATAATAAGAAGACTGTTTGTTTTGTAACGTCTGCAGACTATTAAAATATTATAAAATTAAAGTAAATTTATTTATTTATATCTCCAATTCGACCTTTATTCACTCATCGTTCATCCCAATTCATCATACCTTCATCATCATTTACGTACTAGAATTACCTACTAAAACTTGTTTATTATTTTGTCAGCATTTACCTACTAGAATTTGAGTTTTAAAAAAAAAAAAAATCAAACACAAACTATATACACATATAACGCTAAAAAGATCTTTTTAGTTAAATGAGATTTGTGTCTTCACAACTCTGTGTCTTCATGGACAACTCTGTTCCGATTCATGGAGATTTGTGTCTTCATCGTCGTAATTTCAACATTTTTATCTCAATTTTCGATCTCCGTTTGAATTCCCGTCGATCATTTCAGAAGAATTTCATTCGAAAGTGTTAGCCCCAAATTGGTTTTCATCATCGGAAAGGTGATCATCTTGATTCTGTTGTTCAAATCTCGAGTCGCTGAGAATGGAGATCAGTATGGGAGAATTGATGTTTATGAGGAGTGCGTTAAAAGGTGTGAAAAGGGTGTTGTAAACTGTACAAATAATGTTGTTGAAGTAAATGAAATTCAAGAAAGAAAGATTTGCAGGAGTCAGTCGTAGAAGATGATGAGAATTGAACGTAACGACATCCAAACTCACTGGAAAATGACGTCATCAGTAACCGAGAGGAAGATATTGAAGGGTATTGATTGTAGTGGCGGTGAGAAACTGGCACCGGAGATATGTCGGAGTCAGTCGGAGAAGGTCGATGGGTGGATTTGGGGATGGGGTTGAAGGTCGATGGTGGTTGGGGCGACGAAGGTGGATGACGGGGCTGGTGGAAGGGCTAGTGGTGGGGCGGCGGTGGTCCGGCCGGTGGGGGGAGGTGGGGTGGCCGATGGGGGAGGTGGGGTGGCCGATGGGGGAGGTGGGGTGGCCGATGGGGGAGGTGGGGAGCGTGGGGAGATGTGAGAAGAGGTTAGAAGATCTCAGAAGACATAGGTCCACATCTTCTCCATGCAGACCTCCAGCAGACGTTTTTTAATGAAACGTCTTCAAAAAAACAAACACTCTACAGACATCAAACATCTGCCCGCCTCTTTTTGGCGCAGACAAAAGTGCTTTATAAGCAGTTTTTCAAAAAAAACAAACACCACCTAAATAAATTGTGACCTATCACGATACCAACTAATCCAGTTTGCACGCTCCGGATGTATCCAATATGGGGTGTGACAATTAGCGTTGTGTTTCCGGGTTTACTTAAAAAGACAAAACAAAGCAATCATTTCTCCTTTCTTTTATTTTTTTATTTTTTCTTCTGTTTATTTCTTTTTTTTTTCCCCACTTCTTTTCTATTTGAAAGAATTAATTTTAACATAAAAAATCCAGTCATTTTCTCTTCTTTTCACTCCTTCGACGTACTTTAAAACAAAACTATCTTATTTTTCTTTTGAATTTTTTCAAACACGTCTATTTTTTTAGCGTTCTTTCTCTCTTCTCCTCTCCTCCAATGTACTTAGGAACATAGCATATAATTTATAAATAAAATACTATAAATTTATATATTGTTTTAAAACCTCTCATATCTCAATTCTCATAAATATCTCTATCTAATTAAATAATATTAATTTATTTTTTAATATTATTTCACTTTCTTCCAGTCACATACACTTATATAAAAGAGATAGGGAATGAATAATGAGCCCTATATTTTAAAGGATGAGGTTCATTTCCCTTAAAAATATAGGGTGAGGGTATAGGAGATGGGCAATGAGATAAAGTGTGTATTTTGATAATTTTTACAAAATTTAGGGAAAGGAATAGGGAATGGGTTAGGAATGCTCTTACAATATATCATATACCTATTTTTAGGGTTCTATACGAACCGAACGTTCAATGAACACTTGTTAATTAGACGGAAAGTTCATTTATGTTCATTGGTTCAATAAATGACCAAACACTAATAAGATAAATTTCGTTCGTTAAGCTAAACGAATAAACATGAACAAATGTCGTGTTCATTCGTTTATGTTCGTGAATAACTAATAATGTTTTCATTTGTGTTTGTTCATTTAAAACTTTTATATATTTAATCTACTAGTTTTAAGCTTTTAAATATATTAAACCATAGTTATGGAATAACTCTGCCGGCATCATCCATTGGACTATTTTAAACTTCAATTTACGCTAAAGTTTGTAGAACTTTTTAATTTTGGAAATTAATATTTTGTTTTAAGGCTTGACAAACTTTCGTTTGTATTTGTTTATGTTCACAAAAATTTATTGTGTTTGTTTATCATTGTTTGTATTCATTTATATTCGTTAACTGTTCGTAAACAGTTAATGAATAGTTTATTTTCTTAATGAACAAACACAAAAAAAACATCTTTTTTTTTTGAAATCTCATGAAAATTTGTTTGTGTTTATTTCTCTTTGTTTGTATTTATGTATGTTTGGTTATATTTTTTAAAATACTTAAAATACTCTTGTATTTAAAAATAAAATAAAACAAAAAGGTTAAGAATTTAAGTATTATCATGCGACCACATAAAAACCTTCACCTCACCTAAGGTACCCATTTGATCTATTTGTCTCTCTCATCTTTCTTCTTGCTTGACTATCATCATTGGCGGACCTAAAGCCAAGGGAGGGTGGGCAATGCTATATATAGTTAAAAATCTTACACGCCGCTATAAAATTTTACAATACCCCCTTAAACTTTTAATACCATAGAAAGAGTAAGATTGTTTCAAACACATTGTCATGGGCGGAACTACAATAGGGTCCGAGTGGTCCGGTGATCTTCCAATAGGACGGCGAACCATATCTTATCACCAACCAGGTTATCACTAACAAGGTCTATAAACGAATGGATTTTTCGAACTTCACCCTCAAATAATCATGTAGTTAGTAGGAAGGAAAAGAAAACTGAAAAAATATATCAAGATAAATAGTTTGATAATAAAACAAGTTGAATTTAAATTAGTTTTAAAATATGAGGGATCAAATGTTATAGTTACTATCCAACATTGTTCTAAAACATGTTAAACATATCATTAATTTTTATGAATATAACTGCTTCAAACATCACATATCACAACTTTTATGAGTACAAGTTCAATATGGTTCTTGTTATATATGCATATATGCAAATTCATGAGTTTGGAAACCGTTTTAACGAGTTTAAGTCAATGAACCGACCCGGCCAGATTTGACTTGAATCGGAATGAAAAAATATATTATATTATGATAACCAAATGGCTGTTAAAAGAATCCCCCCACGTGAAAATTATTATTTGGGTTTGCCAGTGATTATCACCATCACCAGCGATTGGATCCGCCATCACTAATTCTGACGACTACATTTCTCGTTTACGCAACCGGCTATTCACCTACACCACCTCCAACCGCCTACCACCATCACCATGGACACCGCTGGCCGCCGTTTTAATCACCGTTGGCGACATATATACTTCGAGTAAAGAAACTAGCGACCACAGTCCCCATCTATGGAATTCACAGTTAAACTAGTTTTTTGATATGCTTTTTGAGTTGTATTCTAGGCAGAGAAACCAACGGCCACCATCCCATAATTGAAGTGTGCCGGTGCTTGTTGACGGTGGTGGTGGAAGATGTCGACGGTGGGGTTGAGTGGCTATCGACGAGGGTGGCGATGTTCAGGTGTGGATCTGGGTGGGAGATGAAGCTGTGGAGATGATGTTTAGAGTGGTAGTGGTGGGTGGCGATAGTGCCGGTGGGAAGAGGTATTTGGTGGGAAAATAATAGGGTTGGGAATGATGATGATGATGGAATCTTGGCGATGATGATGGAATCTTGGCGATTACGATGGGTGTGGGCGAAAAAGTTGGTAAAGTTTCCCACCACCCCCTTCACGCTAAAGTTGGTAAAATCTTCGCGATCACGATAAAGTGTGGTGTAATTTGTGTGCTGAGAGCACCCCCTCCACCCTAATGCATTTGGATCTTACAATAAGGTTTCTGCTTTCTTGTATGAAGCGAAGCGAAATACGTAACGACATGTTGACATTTCATATTAAATGTATGTAGAATATTTAGAATATACGAGGACAAATGTGCAATGATAAATTAAATTAAATTTTAAATTCTAGACTATTTTTAACATCATAAAAGTTTAGGGCGTAAATAATAACTTTTAAATCCTACGTGTTTAAAGGCTATTCTCAACAATTACATTGTTAGTATATATATTCACTTGTTCCGTTTTAGAGAATTAATTTACCACTAATAACATATAATTAAACACTATATTATGCAACATACATGTAACTTAAGGTTTTTAGCTATGCATTGTTAGGACCGATTTCGTTCGGAGTACTAACAGATTCTGCGTGATACCGAATCAAATAGTGCGAAATCCTATTTGATTGGCGATCCAATCAGTGAGAACGAATATCCTGATCAATCCAACAATAAAACAAACGTTAAGAATGAATGAGAATTGATCAAAATCGAACTATGAACTTGGATTGACGATTTGGTACGCTCTGGACGGCTAGGGTACGTAGGTATTCGAAGTGTTTTGTTTTTCCACGAATTACGTGGTATTTATAGGTTTTCTGTCTTCATTCGTACGATTGAACCATTAGCATGGTTCATTCGTACGATTGAACCATTAGCATGGTTCAGTCGTGCGACTGAATGATGCGATTGACTCATACGCACGACTGAAGGTTCAGTCGTGCGACTGAGTCAATCTTATGTCTCAGTCGTGCGACTGATCCAGTCTGGAACTCGTACCCCCTCGCTATCTATCGTTAGTTATTGTCCCCGGTGAGGCTAAACGGTATTGATAGATTGAAACTAGAAAACCCCCAGGGCGGACGACGTGAGTGAGAGCCCATACCATAGCGGCAGAAAGTCATTCAAAATCAACCCTGAGACATAAGATTGACTCATACGTACGACTGAAGGTTCAGTCGTGCGACTGACTCAATCTTATGTCTCAGTCGTGCGACTGATCCAGTCTTCTGGTTCAGTCGTGCGACTGATCCAGTCTTCTGGTTCAGTCGTGCCACTGATCCATAAGCATGATATATTCATGCGTATGGTCCATTAGCATGAACTATCACATGGATAAGTTAAACATACTTCTAAGTACTCATTGACTTAGAACCATGTAGAACAACATCAAACCTATATAGTTAGTTCATACACTTGCAACACATTCAATATAATGATATCATGACATAATCAAACATAAATTAACATCACAATGCACTTCATATATCATTCATTCAATCATTACATCAATTACATATATGTAAGACATGAAAGACTTTTACATTTCAGAACATAAACTAGGTACATCAATATGTATCAACAAACTCCCCCTTGGACCTAGTTTACTTTATTGTCTAACATTCTTCACGTGCTCTTGGAACATCTTGTACTTCTCTTCTGTTGTGACTCCAGCATGTATCTCGAATGCAAAGCAGTGTCTTATCACATGTTGAAACTGTAGAGCTTGTACGACGTCCTGCGTGTCATAGAATAGTGGCCACTTGTATAGAGTGTAGACATCGTCTTTGGACAAGTTGGTCAGCCACATAGGGTCAAACACCCGGATAGTCTCAATCTGAGCATCTTTGTGCAAAACTATGACCGCTTCACCCGTTCTCCAGTCGTAATACCACCATTTAAAGTGTGGAGTGAAGTCCTAAGGCATCTCCCGTAATGGGATCTTTGACATTATGCGCGGAGGACTCCACTTCAGCACTACTTTAGGCCTTCCAGTATGTGGATCAACTTTGGTCTTATTTATGAACCATTTAGGTTGTTGAGGCCTGAAGTTGACCTAACTGGTATGGTATTCTCTCTTTAACGCCATTTCAAACCACCCCGACATCTTTCTGGGGTTGGCGTACAAAAGGTCAAACAGGCAAGCCTGTTTAACTCAAAACCAGGGAGAGTCTTCAGATCATGCGGGTATCTGAAGTACTCTATTCCCTTCTCTCTTTTCACCGCATACACATCCAAGTCTTCAAAATACGTCCAGCTAATAATCTTTCCAGACACCTTCTGATGCTTCTTAACTCTGTAGAGTTTGGTGTAGGCGTTAGACTTTGGCGGTTGTCACTGGGCTTTCATTTCTTCTAGGCAAACAGCCCACTCAGCCTTCTTGATATCAACATTAGTGTCCGAGGATTGGGCTTTCCCTTCTTCTTTCTCCTTTTCTTTCTCTTTAGCATCAAGAGCTCCAAACGTATCACTGCCAAATGTTTCACCCAAATCGTGGATAACATTTCCCTGTTGGTCAGTGTACTGTGGATACTCTTGTGCAGTAATATCCTCGATATCAATCTCATCAACACCCTGCAGCTTTTCATCACTCATGACATCAACCTCGAGAGCATCCTTGACTAGCTCATCCGGGTTGAGTCTTTACATATCAGCCAGCTGCTCGTCAGTGAGATCATGAATGATCTCTCCCTCCTCTGGTGTGTAGCTCACAGATCGTAGCACGATCCCTTGCAAATCAAGAATCATTGTTATCTGAGTCTTGATTTGCTAAAGGGGTGTGACATCATGCTCATTAGTCTGTTGAGATTCATCTGTTTGATTAAACATTCATAACCACACAAACACATCAGTAATCAATTTATTTACTTTAATAAACATTGATAAACATGAATTACATGAATGTAATACATATAATTCAAGTACAAAAGATAATCAAAAGCTAAGACAACTAATCATTACTCTTGTCTTTGTCACTTGGCTCTTCAGCTTGAGGAGTTGAGGTGGACGGTCTTGATTCTTGCCTTCGTTTTGTCCTCCGTTCCTGAGCTGATGGATCTGAGGCCGATGCGGATGCATCACCTTCGGGCTCATCCTCATATCCACCCTCTTTGTTCTTACCACTGCTCTCTCCTTCAACTTCATCATCATCATCAGACTCATCATCATTATATGACTCATCATCTCACCTTTGATCTTGAGAGGCTCGCCCTTTGTTCCCTTTAGCCTTAGGCGTAGCTTCTTGTTTCTCTTCTCAACATCCTCAATTCGCGTCACCGATGCCATCAGAAGATCGTTCTATGCGGTTAAGGCACAGTGAGCTCTGGACAAATCTCCCTCAAGGAGAGCTTCCTTCTCAGTCAGATGTGCAATCTGTTGACTCTAAGCTGCATCCTTCTTGGTCAACAGGGCGATCTGCTTGCCTTGCTCAGCGTTGACAGCCATCAACTGAGTCATCTGGTTCGCTCGTATATCGTCAGTTACGAGCAGTTTGAGAACCAGACGGTTGAGGCTGGAAAGTTGTTTCTCTAACCTAATGTTGGGCAGAGAAGATCCCAGTGGTGGTACTGATGAGGTGGAAGGTCCGACATGTGATGTGGTGGGTGGAGTGGTGGATGTAGTATATGTGAGAGTGGTGGTGGTTGTGGTTTATGGTGGAATGGATGAAATGGGTGGAGTGGTGGTAGTTGTAGTGGTGGTGGTAGGTGTGATGGGAGTAGTGGATGTAGTGGCTGTGGTGGTGGTAGGTATGGTGGGAATGGTAGAAGTAGTGGGTGTGCTGGAATGTGAGGTCATCAGCACTACACGTCTTCTTTTGGCCTTCTTGCCATGTGGCTGTGCCATCCTATTTAACCGTGAGCCCCTTGAGCTCTGTACTTCCCCTGGGCTTGGCTAGGGAGGTGTGTAGGCAGGATCAGCAGTGTCAGTACCCTCAACCCTAGCCCGGCGTCCTCCAACCGCCTCCATACCCCGGTCGGTAGCCACCACACGGCTACCAACTGTCCTTGTGAGGGGCTCCTCATCGGACTCCTCATCTTCGTCATCTGGAAGAAAGTACCGATGGATGGGTGCCTGCTTCAATCCACCGGGAGCTGAGGAACTAACATGTGTGGGTGGTGGACATGTAGTGGAAGTTTCAATGGCCCTTGGTTCACTAGGGCCTGTATCTCCACCACCCTGACCGTCATCATCATCGTCGTCATCCTCCTCATCAACAGTAGCCAAAACTGGCTCAACATCTAAATCACTGTCATCATGATGCCACTTTTTACAAGTTGGCGCCACGTAGTCCTCCCTGGCCAGGTGGCCGAACAACCTCCTAACTAGGGGCTTCACTTGTTTTCCCTGGTAAACCTTCATCCTCCCCAAGGTGGTGTCGTCCATAACTTCCAGCGACACCGCATCGTCCTTCTCCTTGGGAAGGTAAGGAAGCTTCTCATCAATCATCATCTGAAGAAACCTCGGGTACATGCAGAATCCCTCTTTCCCCTTGGCTTTTATGTTCTCGACCAGATAAGTAAAGAACATCCGTGAGAAGCTGAACGGATGGTTCAGTACTAAAGCCACATAAGCATTCTGGATCTGATCAAATAGCTCATCGAATCCTCCTCTCCTAGAGGCTATGCACTTTAGGATCACATGTGCCAAATATTTGAATTGTGGACACATGTTACTCTTGTTAAGCACGCCGGCGTTGATATCGTCGGCGTACTTGATCCTAAGGAAGCATCCCCATACCGTTAGGGGATGCAGCTTGGTTGGGTGTGCACTATCGTCACCCAAGTCCAAGACTCGCCTGATATCCTCTTCACTGATCTGGATATCTTCCCCAAAGATAGAATTTCTAATACAGTAGGGCTATGTAGATCTGTCAACAATGGAGTTCTCCCAGAACGCCTGCTAGATCGACCTGTGTGGTATACATGGAGTAGATATGGCCGTGAAGTTCCTCGAACGTCATAAAGAGGCTATGATCCCGGTAAACTCAGAGGCGTTCCGGGATATGGGGTCCAGATGAGCACATATATTATGCTTCGTGCTCATCGTCTATCTATCTACCATATTTCCGCAATACAAGGGACAAACACATTAGTATCGTACATAATAGATAAACGATCTGAATTAGAACAGATTTTGACCAATCTGGTTCAATCATGGGATTGGACCATATGACTGGGTTCAGTCGTACGATTTAGCCTGCGACTGAGTTCAGTCGTGTGCAAAGCCAAGTGGTTGAGTCAGTCGTGCGACTAAATCACCGATTGGTTCAATCATGCGATTAAAGCATGCGACTGAAGTTCATCAGTCTGTCCATTCGCATAAACCCCTGTACGACACCATAATCTTGAATCTTGTCATCAAGTGAAATTAGACCTCGTTTTTAGGTTCATTGGTTCGTAGGGACTCAATATAGCACTTAAACTCCTTTAAATCGACATTTTTAATCATTTAAGTGGTCTATTTTAGGGTTTGTGTCCCGCTTATTAGTTTGAACAATTTAGGCCATTTAGGTTCGATTAGATTTCTTGTTTGTCCTGATTCCTATCGCAAGTTACCTGTAGATGAATACACTTAGGGTTAGAACACAAATCAGAATGCAATCTCAAAAGTAGGAAATTTTGGCAGAGTAACAGGGCTTAGGCGGTTTTTAGAAATTTTGAAGTCTGGTAGAGATTACGACCGAATAAGCCTCTATTTATACTGTTTTGGGTTTCGGTCGTGCGACTGGACCCAGACGCATGGCTCAATCATTCGACTGACTCCATACTCCTCTCTTCAGTCGTGCGACTGGTTAGTCTTGTGGTCCAACCGCATGACTTTCTCATACTCATGGTCCAATCGTATGACTGGCTCATTCTCATGGTCCAATCGTATGACTGGCTCATTCTCATGGCCCAATCATACGATTGACTCATTCTTATGATTCAATCATACGATTGGTTCATACTTATGATCCAAACGTGCGATTCATTCATACTCATGAGTTGACTTCATACTTTTCCAGACCTTCAGTTTTAACTTTTGATTGATATAACACTATGAGCACCGATCATCTCAGACATGATCCTTTTAACGAGAAACCATTTGATCACCTCAGACGTGATCCTTTTAATTTAAAACCTTTAGGTCACCTTAGACGTGACCCTTTTACTTTTCAAACTTTGATCATCTCAGATATGATCCTTTTAATTTAAAACAGTTTGGTCACCTTAGACGTGACCCTCTTAAGGTATGATTCATAGAGTTCACTTTGTTATATAGTCCGACATTGACGCAACAAGATAACTAAAACATAAAAGCAACTTGAAATTAAATAAAACAAGACATATTTTTGTGTTTTTGTTTGAGGTGGGTTGAAAACTTTTAAATATCATTTAACCGATTTCTCTTCCTGAGCAGAACGGCTTCAATTTTGTTTTCTCATCTCAGGAGAGATTCATATGGAATCATACAGGTGTATCATAATCATTTGGGACTCTTTGATATATTCTTAAATTAATGATTCGTATTACTCTCAGAATCACAAGCACTTACAGGAAATCATACTGGAGCTCTAAGGAGCACACACCGATTTCGACTGTCGAGAGTTTTAGCCACGACGGTTATCAGTATTGTTGTCCACTTAAATCCATACATAGAATTTTAACTCACATTGGTGATTAGATTTTATTATTTCAACAAGCGTTTGTGGATCCCACACTTATATGGTAATCAACATTCCTTAGGAGATTTTTGAGCGGTCTACGGGTTTTGAGACAAGAAGAAACTATTCTAAGAGCTTTCAAACAACAATGAATTCTAGAATATTTATCTTGTGTTTATCCTCAGGTCAGTGTCATCGCACAGCAGAGAGGCACACAACCTATCTTCTTGTAAGAGCATCTTTTCGTTTACACATAACGCACCAACAACATTAGTCATTAGTTTGATTGCATTTATCAATTTTTTCATGTGCTTTGCTCATTTTTATGGTCGTCCGCGCACATTTATGGCGTTTATTTTGCTCGTCATCCCTTATTGGAATTTATTTGATTGTGTTAACCAGTGATAAGATGGAAACCCACAGCCTGTTAAACAGTTTAGTTTAGATTGTTTCACCAACAAAGTCTACTTGTCTATTGTGTTGAATCTGCTAACACATCGTACAATGGACTAGCAACCCTTGGGTCTACTTTCTCTATGTAATCCCAGTAACAGACTAGTGTACTATCATTTTTTCTTTATTTGGCTTAAACATCGTGGACTTGAAATTTTAATTATAGCTTTTTGATCTTTTCAATCCCTTTTAAGTCCCAAACAATTAGTTCCCTGTATACTATCATTTTTCATAGTTTTGGATCAGTCTCACAAATTTGATTTGCTTTCGGCCTATCTGTCCGCCTCCCTTTTTTTTAAGTAAATAAATACTGAAACTAAACTAATTTCCCCCTAAAATTCTAAAACCAAAAATCTTTTTGTGTTTTCGGATTTTTAGGACAGAAATAACTAAAATAAAGAAAAAATTAAAATAAACAGAAAGATGGACTATGAACTTGATTCTTCTGGAATTACATCACTTTTCTTTTTCATGCCATTTACCTCTAAGAGATATTAAAACCGAGGTTTATCAAATGCTTTTGTGTAGAGGTCGGCGCGTTGAAAATCCGTATTAATTTTAACAACATCGATTAATTGCTATTCAAAACAGTCACGTATAAAGTGATATTTAATACCGATGTGTTTAGTCTTACAATGCTGGACCAGAATTTTAGTTACAGCAATTGCAGCAGAATTATCAACAAAGATAGGAGTGTTAGAAAATTTCAAATCGTAGCCGCGCATTTGCTGTTGAATCCAAATGATTTGTGAGCAGCAACTTGCAGCAGCAACATATTCAGCTTCACATGATGGCAGAGCAACAGACGTCTGCTTCTTACACTGCCAGGCGACTAACCGTCTTCTAAAGAACTGACAACCCGCTGATGTTGACTTGTAATTCATCTTGCAACCACCGTAGTCTGAGTCACTATACGCGGTGGGCTCAAAATCATCATCATGAGGATACCACAACCCGAGTGCTGGAGTACCCTTTAGATAACGGAATATCCTTTTAACCCCGATGAGATGATTTACTTTTGGTTTAGCCTGATATCTAGAACAGAGACATGTGGCATACATGATATCAGGACGAGAAGCTGTGAGGTACATAAGAGATCCAATCATCCCTCGGTACATAGTGGCATCTACCAGATCACCATTTTTGTCGGGTGCCACATCGTGGTTTGTGGCAAGTGGAGTTCCAGCAATAGTTGTATTCTCCATGTCAAACCGACTAAGAATGTCTCCAACATATTTTGTCTGATGCAGGAAGATTCCTTTGGGTGTCTGATCCACCTGTAACCTAAGAAAGAGCTTCATTTCTCCCATGGCACTCATTTCAAATTCATATTTCATCATAGATTCGAATTCCTTACATAAAGCTTTGTTTTTCAAACCGAAGATGATGTCATCCATGTAAATCTGAACCAGTAGTAAATCACCATCTTTCTCCTTGATAAACAGTGTACAGTCACTAACCCCTCTGCGAAAACCGTGTTTAAGCAGATAAGTAGAGAGTTTCTCATACCAAGCTCGAGGGGCTCGATGAAGCCCATACAAAGCCTTATCCAGTTTGTACACTCTATCCCGATGATAAGGGTCCTCAAATCCCTCGGGTTGACTTACGTATACTATTTCACGAATCTCACCATGAAGGAAGGCACTTTTCACATCCAATTGATAAACATTGATTTGCATTTGATTTGCATATAGGATGCATAGGCTAGGAATATACGAATAGCTTCCATCCTTGCCACAGGTGCAAACACTTCATTATAGTCAATGCCTTCGACTTGCCTAAACCCTTGAATGACAAGCTGAGCCTTGTTTCGAATTATGACCCCTTGGTCATCTTTCCTGCAACGAAGAACCCATTTGGTGCCAATCACCTTTACAGCTTTTGGTCTGTCCACAAGTGTCCAGACTCCTAACTTTTTTAATTGAAGGAGTTCTTCTTGCATATCACTTACCCATGCCTCATCTTGTAATGCCTCGCTTACATACTTAGGCTGAACGTGAGATACAAAGAATCGATAGGCACCATCATGAATATAGACCTTTTCTATCACTGCTGCATAGTCAGCTGAATATAACTGATTTCTTGTTTGAACTCCCGATAGAATATCCCCGATGACGTTGTCCAGGGGATGATGAACGTGTACCCGAGTTCCAGGAGTGATGGGAACAACTACCTCATTATCTAGATTTGGAGTCTCGTTTGTTGTTAGAGTGTGAGGTTCTGACGTGTCGGTGGCTTCAGGTTCAGTTGTGGGTGTACTTGTAGTAGCAGGAACCTGTTCTATCTGATCCACGTTTGTGGTCTGAACGGCTTCATCATTAGAAGAAGAATCACTTACCTCAAGTTCTTCCCCTGAAGGGCTTGAAGTATCATCTAATGGAGCAGACGATGTAGTGTCTAATATCGGAACACATCATACATCATCCGAGCAGCTAAGTTATCATCAAAATGGGAAGATGGTTGATTGAAGGACTTGAAGAATCCATTGTAGGATTCTGAGTGCCCAAGACACTTAGAATATTGATGTGGTTAGTACGTTATGATCCAAGTCGGGTTATACCCAATAACAAGATTAGCAAACACCAATTGATATTTAATTGATGATATGATCATGCAATTAAATATTTACACCAATTTAGAAATGGGTTTTCTAAACTAGTTGCATATGAAATGGAACAATTTATTAGGATATTTTGTTCAAAGATATTATTTGTAATGTTATTTATCTATGTTAGATGACATTACAAATTAATAATGGGATTATAAAGGTTATACAATCAAATGGTTAGTTGTATATATCTAGTAAAAGATCAAATTACAAGACCACTTAATACGTAGTATGTGTCTAATAAAAAAAAGGGGGAAACCCTTTTCTTTTAAAAGATTTGGCCGCCCCTTGTTTTATTCCATTGGACCAAAACTTTCTTGTAAATACAACACCAATTAAGTGGTCTTGAGTATCTCTTACACTCCACCCATTAACAACACATGCAACACACACAAATCCTCCCTCTCTCTCAAGGAAACTCACGGCCAAGCAGCAAGTTTCATCAGAGTTTTGGAGCTCCTTTTGTGTTATTTTTGGTGTTCTTCTACCTAACAAGAGTGGTTTTGTACAATGCTTGGGGTATAAACACTTGAGGGTTCCTTTCTTGGAACCTTTGGGCCGATTTCATCTTCTAACATCACCAAAGTTTCTGCTCAAACTCACGGTTTTGGAAGCTTCATTTGGTAGCTTTCCTTTTGGAGTTTTTGTTGTCCAAGTCCAAGGAACTTTGATGCATGCTTGGAGGTTTATGGAGTAGTCACTTGAGAGCTTCTTCCTTCAAGTTTTGGCCGAACTTCAAGCACCCAAAACCTCCTGTCTTTGGTCGTTTTGCTGCTGCAGTAAGGTAGCAAATCACAGCCTCATATGGCTGTGATTTTATACACGTTTTATGTGTTCATAGCTTGTCCATTCATATATTTAAGATCCTATTGTTTTGGGGTTTGTTTTCATCTTAAAACAACATTTAGAACACGAATTTTTCAGATTATAAACATGTTATAATCCATCACCTCCGCTGCGTTTTTCAGAATGTTTAAAAGGTTAAACATGGATTTTGTGTTCTAGCAAACCCAACAATGGCATCAAGAGCCGGTTATATGGATGGCTTGCTTGATTTATCTTTTGAAATTGGTTTTAAAAGATGATTTTAGACATGTTATGGGCTGTTATATTTCTGCTCTGATGATACCCCAACCTTTCAAGGTTATATCTTGCATGCTTAGATTAAATCTTGAATGGAATGATGTCAAGTTGGTTGATTGTGTTTTGTTTGGACAAAAGACCCTAAATTCTTAGTTTGTGTTGGCTGAAAATTTAGGGTCAAATGGGGTTCATTTAGTTCTTGAAATGATGTATATGGATACATGTTTTAGTGCATAACATAGCCTTGACCATCTATGTTTTGGATTTGGTTGATTGTGGAATTGTCATGTTGGTTGTATTCTTTCTATTTGGGTTGTAATAATTCCTTTTGATGTTTCTATTTGGGTTGTAATTTGTTTATTCATTTGGCAATGTAATAAATAGATTAGGAGTATTTTTTCTTTTACTAGAAAATATGTATTAGGATATATATACTTTGTAAAAGAAGATGCTCGGGAAGGAAGCACAAAAGGAAGACACAAAGGATGGACTTGAAGCATTTGGATGCAAGTTCAAGTGGGAGTCTTTGGAGACCTCATCATTTGTGATTGTGTTCAACCCTTAGGAAAGACCTTATGACAACACTTGTGATGGCAAACAAGTGTAGTCAACTTAGTGGCTATTGTTATGCACATATGTTTGTATGATTGTGCTTGTTTGGTTGTTTGTTGTATGATTGTTATTTGATATTTGGATATGCATAACAAACTAATTAACAAACTTAACAAGCTGAATTTTATGGTTCTTAATCATTAAGTGATTAATAAGAGGTTATTAAAAGGATTAATGATTTAATAAAAGAGGTTTTATTAAAATGAACCATAGGATACCTTGTATTTGAAAGCATGCAAATACAAGGTAAATAGAGTTTTCAAACTAGAATCAATGAAAACTAAAAATCCCTTTTTCAAACAAGTTTAACACCGTCCTTTTGCACAACACTTAAGTCATTTGGAAACTCTTAATGGGATAAAGGTCACCTAACCATTTTGAGGGAACTTATGACTTAAGGTGGGAATACCACATTGGTGGGATAAAGGTCACCTAACCACTTGTGTTGGTAAACTCACATGTGTGTGCAAGTAGGGTAACTTGATTTGCAAACCATGTTGAATGGATCACCTAAAATATGGTTTCCAAATGGTGTTGATGGGATTAACATGCCGACTTTGCATATGATGTTTAAAGTCGATCCCATACCACTAGAAGTTGCAAAAGGTTACAATTGTCAAATGTTGACTACCTTGTTAATTTGAATAATGGGATAAAGGTCACCTAACCATTATTTGAATGTAACGTTGGATTCTAGATTTTAATTATTAATTGTCTACAAGACATAAAGGGTATTAATAATTAAAATGAAATTTTTCAGAAATACTAAAAGGAACTTTGTAAAATTTGTAGAATAACCGCAAACAATAATGCTACCACCCCGACCGTCCATACCCTATCACTGAGAACTATTTTAGAGAGGGATCGTCTGTACCATAATAACCTTATGGACTGGTCTCGAAACTTGAGAATTGTTCTTAAGCAAGAGAACAGGCAAATGTCCTTGACGATCCTATTCCTAACCTACCCGACCCCGACGATGTTGAGGCCGCCTCGAGAGCCTTAGCTGTCCTGTCTCAAAGCAGCTGGCCAAGGATTTGATCCTTAATGGCCTAACTAAAGATTGAGACATTCATAATGAATTGCAATATGAATGGATAGGACAAGAGCATTGGTGAGTTTCACGCAATGCTCGCAACAGCTAAGGCAGGGATGGGTAGAAAGGTTCTACCTATTCTCTAGATCAATAAGGAAAGGCCATTCCCGATCCCAAGGCAAATGTTGCCAAAGGAGAAGGGCACATCAAAGGCAAAGGGGAAGGGAAGATCAAAGCGAAACCTCCAAAACCTAAGCTTGTGAAGCTTAATGTGAATCCAAGGATTGCAATTCAGGAATTATCAGTATTAAAATAAATCAATTTAATGATCGCGGAATTATCACCAATTGACGTTTAATTGTTTGTAATGATCAATGATGAACACAACCACAGAAACACAATAAATACGAAATCTATAATAATTCAAATGTATTTCATTAACTATAATGTAATGATTACAAAAGAATAATGAATAACTATGAACAATCGAATTCTGTGAATCGAATGATGTTTGATGTTGATGTGACGGCAGCTAGGGTTGCACAATGAACTCTTGACAGCCGTAATATTGATTGATTGTGTTCCCAGAGATGTGAAACCTAGGACTCATATTTATAGATGATTTGAGTCGGTTAAGGAAACACCGGATCTCTCGGGATTTGTTATTGATTGTGTTGACTTGTTTGACTTCTTGGAATTTCCAATAGCACAAGTATAATGTTATTCCGCAGCAATCTTCTCGTCCGCAGAACATTTGTTCTTCCGTAGATGATTTAGTCTTCCGTAGCAAAGTTGTTCTTCCGTAGGAAATTCTTCTTCCGTAGGAGTCTTCACTTCATGGTACTTGATCATCCGCAGGAACATGTACTTGGTCATTTGGTCTTGTAAGAAACATATCTACGGATTAGCAAAATTGTTCATCCGTAGATGTTTCTTACACTTGGTCAATTTCAGGAAATTCATCCAAGTATCTTGTTTCTCCTGTCAAGTCACAAATCAACACACATACATATATGGGGTTAACCTATAGATTCAAATCACATATATATATATTTTGACTATTACAAATATTAATTACAAGACTTGATTTTCAAGTACTAAGCCTATACAAAATTGATCTAGTCCTATACAATCTAGACCTAACAATACTCCCCCTTAGGCTTAGCTCCTTGTAATCAGTCCTTCAAAACAGCAAGCTCCTTAACTCTTGCTATCATTTTATTGTAGAAGTAAGATACAGCAGTTTTCTGATCATCGTACTTGTACTTGATCTGCATCCTGCTGATCTTCTTCAATGTGTCATAGCTCAGACCCAAAACATCTTCTTCCGTAGTGAGTGTTTCCACTACACTATCATTATGTACAATCTCTAATTCATCTTCTTCTGATATTCTGAGCTCAGACACTTCAGCTATTATTATTCCTTTTAGTAGTCCAGCCTCATGCTTCCTTCTCTTGTGTGCCTTTGCATGCAGTTTATCTATCACTTGAATCATATGCACATACAAGCAGAGATCATTCTGGGCTTTTTCATCTGTTAGTTTTGGGAAGAATTTATCATGAAGATATGAAGTGTAGCTGGGATGCAGCATCTTTAGCTCCATTGGATCAAAGATTCTTATTTTGTCTCCCTTCTTCCCTTCAATATTTCTCAGCAACATCATCTCTTTATTCTTTTCAACGTATCCCCATTCTGAGATAGGACAAGTGAATTGATTTCCAGTGATGCTTTTGATGGTGTGTGAGCTTCTGGTACATCCCACTCTCTTTAGCAGATCATCATCTACAAGGGATGAGACTTCAGCTGTTTTTCTTTTTTGATTTTGTATCATTCTTTTATGCTCCTTATCATTTCTCTTTGCTTGCATTAGCACATCATCAGTAAAACTGGTCTTCATACCATTTACAGCTGCTGAGAAGTCTCTCCCCCTGAGATGAATTGGGTAGTTGAACATTGGGATGCTCTGTAGATCCCTCATATCTTGCTCCGGAAGACTGAGCATGTCTTCCACATCATGCAAGTATTGAATCCTTCCAGATGTCCTCTTGATTATTGCACAATCCCAGTCTGGATCATATTTCCAGGCCATAATCCTGTTGTCTTCCACAGAACTGGGAGTTGTGATATGATCATACAGATGTACGAGAGTTGATTTCTTCTCGGTAATCTCTCGAACAGTTGTTCCCAGAGGCCATACTTTTCCGGGGATCACTGCCCTTGGCTCTCTGATCAGTGTTTCTTTCTCCTTGTGCTGATCTTTTGGGTCAACTGTGATAGGATCAGCAGCAAGTTTACTTGGTTGTTCTTTTGGATGTGGAGCAGTGGTTCTGAACTTAACTCCAGTTTCCAGTTCCACTTTCATCACATGCTCCATCATCCTCCGCAGTTCTCCAGTGGTTCTGCCTTTGAGCTCATACGGTTTGTAGTTGTGACCCTGTAACCAGCAAGTCATATTATACTTGGTGAGTTTGGCTGTGTCACAGTGTCCCAAATCCTTCCTTATCTTCTCCAATGATTGAAAAGTTGTAAAGGCTTCATAATCACAATTAGGGATTATGAACCTTGCAAACTCAAATTCTTTCAATGCATTGGTCATTTCTGATGTGTTCATCCTCTCAACCATGTCATACGGAAAACCACTGTTGATGAGGGTCATAAACATGCTGGAATCAGGCCTCTCTACCATGATATCAGCGGTTGTTAGAAGGTCATCGGCCTTTCCACCCTTATCATCAGTGGGGGACTCCATTCTGGTTAGTTCCTCCCACTCTTTATCACTGTTTTCTTCTTCTCCGGAGGATACCTTCATAGCAGACACTTCTACTGAAGGTGTAGGGGTAGGAGATGGAAGTTTTGGTTTCTTTGGAGTGCTTTCATCTTCTGGTTTCCTTTGAGTGGCTCCAAAATATTTTCTTTTACGGGTGTATGAGATCAGTGGCTTAGTAGCTCTACCCGACTGTTTTGCTGGCTCAGCACTTGAATCCACTTTTGTTTTCAGATCAGAGAGTTTTCTTTTCAGGCTTTCTATCTCTAGATCCTTTTGCTTTATTTGCTCAGCCTTTTCATTTTGCTCAAGTTTTAAAGATGCCTCTAACTCTCGTTTTGTTTGCAACAATAGATCAATAACTTCATTGTTGGACAGTGCATCTTCTCTCAGTCTTTTTAGACTGGCATCCTTCTTCATCAGTTCTTCATCCTTTTCTTGAATTACACCGTACAGCTCCAGAATTCTTTGTTTTCGCTTATTGGATTTAAGTACCAACTTGTTGTACTTAGCAACCAAAAAGCTTTTGCTCACAGGAATGTCACTGTCACTTAAGTCATCTTCATGGTATGCAGTAACATCCTGAGCAGATTCTTGAACTTCCCCGTGTTCATCAGCAAGTTGTTCATCTTTCAATGAAGGTATAGGCTCGGTATGTGCTGATGAAGGTTGTTCTTCTGTGTGTGTTGGCGAGAAAGGAACAGTGCTGGCTTCAGATACTATTTCTGTGTCTCCTGAGTGTACGGAGTGTACAGACTCAGTTACCTCAAAAGGTTCAGTCCCAGCACTTTCCGGTGATTGATATTTTGGAGATTCTGGTGGTGGTTGTATGGGGGATTGGATTTGTTGTGGAGAGAATGGTTGAGTGTGATGAGATGATGACTGAGAGGATGATGATGATTGTTGTTGGATAGGAGATACTGGCTGAGTATCTTTGGTGGACGATGATGATATTGGTACAGGTGATTGATGGTGGTGAATTGGGGAGATTGGTTGGGAATTTAGGCTTGCTGGTGATTGAGGTTGTTGAGAGGGTGATTGGCTGGGTGATTGGTGTTGTAGTGGTGGTGTTTGGAGTGGTGATTGTTGTTGGTGTTGTGGTGTTTGGTGTGGTGAGTGAGAAGATTGTGCAGAATCAGCAGATGATTCTGCTTCATCTGCCCAAGCCAACTCTTGTGGCAGGTCTGCTTGAGGATCTATAACATGTGCGAACATTGGCATATCCGGACCCTCATACTTTCCACTAAGTTTATTCAACACTGATTTACTCAGGTGTGCTTGAACAAACACGTCGCCAACTCTGTTCAACCCTGGAAGTTCTGAGTTGATTATCAGTTGTAGGAATCTCGGGAACATATACATCTTGTCATTCTTCTGCAATTTGACTTGTTCACTCATGCAGTTGAAGATGTATTTGGCGTAGTTGTAAGTTCTCCCTTCGAATACCCCAATGATTCCGGATGATATATGCCGAGAGAATCTGTCTAGCCCCGACTTCCTGTTCGACATGCACTTTAGGTAGGTGTGACACAAGAATCTGTACGGTTTGCACAGCCTACCCTTCTTGATTTCCCCTTTCTCGTAATCACCATCGTATCCCATGAGGTTAAATACCTTTTCAATGTATTCATTCTCGAATACATCTGGGTGCCCTATTTCTCTATCTCCCAGTTCCAGACATCTTCGTATTGTGCTTTCAGTGATTCGAAGACGCTGATTCAGAATCTCAGCCACTATCACCTCCTCATCGTCTTGTTCTTCAACTCGTGCTGAGTTCCAGAATCCGATTATGTGCGCCTGATGGATCACAGGCTCAGCCGTCAAGGCGTAGAAGAGCCTGGATCGTCGGAGATATCTGATGATATCTCGACATCCTTCCGCTGCTGGATCATCAGCGTTCAAGAACGCGCACACATTGTGCTCTTTAGCAAATCTATTTGCCATCTGCAAAGAAAATCAAGTTAGAAACCATGCAGTTGAATCGTTTGAATGTCAATAATCGATGAACCAGTTCCGTATTGATGTTTAAGACATGATTTACCTTTGCAGTAACAGTAATCGGTTACTGGATAATGTTGATATTTTGAAATTTTGAAAAAGAGGGAAAATGGGCGATTTTCTAGGTTAATCTGAAAAAGTGCTCTGTAAAAGTGATAAATGAATTTCAAGAGTCAGAAACCTTATTTATAGTCGAACATAATTAACTTCTTTTATTAATTATGTTGGGCTCACATTATGTTAGGCCCACTTCCATTTATTCCTATGTTGGGCCCACTTCCATTTATTCCCTTTCGTATCCCAAGTGTTTAGAATGCATTATCTCTTCCGCAGAACATCTGCGGAACCTTGACATCTGCGGATGTCAACATCTGCGGAACCTTAACTTCTGCGGATGTCAACATCTGCGGAACTTTACGTCGGATGTAAAGTTCAAATAATGCATTTGTTTTGTTTTGCTGCTGAATCAGAAATCACATAATACTTCTACGGATGAGAGGTATTACTGTGACTTCTGCGGATGCAGAAATTTCACTGTTACTTCTACGGATGAGAAATATTACTGAAACTTCTGCGGAACTTAAAGTTTGAAAACTTTAAATGTATGATATCTACAGAGTAGAATCAAATGTTGATGTTGGACATTGTTGACTTTATTTGTATGGCAATTAAGTATAGGGAAGCAAGTTTCCTGTATCCTGCATTCAAGTTAGTGCTCAAGTTCCAATTCCTTCAAAGTAATTCAGATCAATTATCAGCTTTTATTGATTTTCATGCATGAACAACTCCCCCTAAATTTGTGATTAATGTGAAACTGTTGCATTCATCATAAATTTAAGTTGTGAATAGGCATGACAGGCATATGACAGTCTAAATGAGAGAAAGTCAGTTGAGATAACAATTAAACATCTGACAAACAGTTACATGCATGCATATATATATAGAGGGATCATACTATAAATTGGCTTCTGCTGATGTTGATTAGTTGATTCAACACATACCTGATTGCAAGTATATAGATCCACTTAAATTCAGACATGAGTATTGTATCAACTAGGCATGCGATTTATCATGTTGTGAAGTTTGTTAATCAGTAGCAATCATGAGTTCCACATTCAATTATCATTAGAGTATGTCTTCCGTAGGTGAGGCAAATCACTACATTCCACACTTAATGACTATGTACATTAAGTTATAAGTTCTATCTTGAGACAAATTTCAGTCTCATGAATGCTTTGATGTTAAAGCTCTTTGACTTGATGTTCAATGGATCACAAGTGATTCCTTTTTAGAGCTGAAAGATGATCTTCATAGTCGCCAGGTCTTTACTTTCGTAAAACAGAGGTGAACTTTAACCCAGGTCTTTGTTTACACAAAACAGAGGGAGAATGAAGATCACACTTGTTAATCACATTCCCAGATCTTTGTTCACACAAAACAGAGGGAATATGACTTTGCAAAGATAGAAGATTATAAAGTATTTTACATAGTGTGCTTGTGTAAGTGATTTGAGCACATCAGGAGAGAACATACCTTCCTAATTCTCAAATGGAATTCTCACAGACAGTTACCTCATGCTTTTAGTTTGGCATGCTCTTAGATTTGTTTCCACTCATGTTGAACCTACTCACATATCAGTATGATATAAGTCAGATTGAGTTTGTGTTTAATAGCCAAGTATAGTCTACTATCATTTCCCAAATATAATGCATGCACAGATGTTCTATCAGACAGTTAATTCATCCCTAACATTTACTCTTCTCAAAGTCAGTCATATGCGTTTGTTGAATTATTCCAAGTTGATCATACCCAAAGATTCTATCAGAAAATTAAATATAACAGAATCAAATGCTTTAGTAAACAAATCAGCAAGCTGATTGGTTGTGTCTACTTTGACTAACTTGATTAGACCCTTTTCAGAGCAATCTCTCAGAAAATGGTATCTGATTTCAATATGTTTTGTTTTACTATGTTGAACTGGGTTAGCAGTTATAAACATAGCAGCTGAATTATCGATATGAATTGGTGTGTGAAGGAAATTGTAACCATAATCAAGTAATTGGTTTTGCAACCAAAGTACTTGAGAGCAACCTGCTGAAGCAGCTATGTACTCTGCTTCAGTTGTGGATACAGATACATTTGTTTGCTTCTTGCACTGCCATGAAACAAGTCTTGGTCCTAAAAATTGACATCCACCAGTTGTGGATTTTCTGTTGTTGTTGCACCCTCTATAGTCACTATCTGAATAGGAGTATAGGCTAAAGTCTCCATCTTTGGGATACCAAAGTCCCAATGCAGGTTTGCCTTTCAGATATCTGAAAATTCTCTTTACAGCATTCAGATGTGACTCCTTTGGGTCTGATTGATACCTGGCACAAACACAAACAGCAAACATTATGTCAGGTCTACTGGCAGTTAAATACATTAAAGAACCGATCAATGATCTGTACAATCTTTGATCTACGGATTTGCCAGCAGGGTCAGGCACAATCTTGTCTATTGTTGATGCTGGTGTCTTGCATGAAGTGGAATCAGCAAGATTGTACTTCTTCAAAATTTGATGAATGTACTTCTCTTGATTTATAAAATGCCATCTGGTTTCTGATGAACTTCTAAGCCAAGAAAGAATGTCAATTCTCCCATGGAGCTCATCTGAAATTCAGATTTCATCAAGTCTTCAAAGCTTTGACACAGCTTCTTGTTGGTTGATCCAAATATGATGTCATCAACATATATTTGAACCACCAACAGATCTTGATGTTCATGTTTGAGGAAGAGTGTCTGATCAATAGTTCCTCTCTTGTACCCATTCTTCAGCAGGAATGATGATAGTGTATCATACCATTTTCTGGGTGCTTGATGAAGACCATACAAAGCCTTGTCAAGCTTGTATACTCTATGTGGATAATCAGGGTCTTCAAATCCAGAGGGTTGAGCCACATAGACTTCTTCATCAATTTTCCCATAAAGGAAAGCACACTTCACATCCATCTGATAGACTGTGAACTTCTTGAATGCTGCATAAGCGAGGAAGACTCGTATAGCTTCAATCCTTGCAACTGGTGCAAATACCTCATCATAGTCTATTCCCTCTTCCTGAGTATATCCTTGAGCAATAAGTCTGGCCTTGTTTCTCACTATGATACCTCTGTCATCCAGCTTGTTCTTGAAAAGCCATCTTGTGCCAATTGGATGTTGACCCGTAGGCGAATCTACAAGAGTCCACACTTTCTGCTTTCTGAATTGTTGTAACTCTTCTTGCATAGCCTCAATCCAGCTGTTGTCTTTTAGTGCAGCTGTAATGTTTGCAGGAACTGTTTGGGACAAAAAGCAGGTGAACAAACAAATGTTTGCCACACATCCTTTGCTCCTTGTGGTTCTAGCATGCAGGTCCCCAATGATATTGTTGTTGGATGAGACTTGTGTACTCTGCTTGTTGAGACAGCATCAACTTGAACTGTGGAGTCTAAGTTTGTGAAACCCATTGAAGCAGATGGTGTCAGCTGAGAAGTTGAGTCGATGAAATAATCAAAAGGCTCATGGTCGTTCGGATCAGCTTGTGTTTGATTGGCTGCTTTGTCTTCTTCTGCAGGAAGTTCTACGGAAGCCGCATTTTGTTCTTCCGCAGGGGGTTCTACGGAAGCAGTATTTTGTTCTTCCGTAGGAGGAACTACGGAAGTATTTTGTACTTCCGTAGGAGATACATCACCATCCACGGATGAACAATGTTGGTCAGCTGGCAATGGTTGTTGAATGACTACCTCCTCTCCATCTCTAGCATCAGTAGTTGCACCAGTATTTATATCTACGGATAAGGGAACATCTGCTGATGAATTTACATGTGCTGGGGATGAAGAGTTTGCTTCTCCGAAAGTAGCTTCATGTTGCTGACTTGATCTTTGCTGTGGTCCAGGTGACACTTGTGCTCTTGGTGGGTCAGCTGTTAAAGGCACTTCATTCACACTTGGGGGCACAAAGGGATAACATGTATCCGCAGCACCTGCGTTGATCAGATAACCAGTGTTAAATGATTCAGTTAATGCATCTATATCAAATAACCAAGATGATCCTTTTACAGTGGTAGTAAACATGGATTCATCAAAAGAAACATTGGGAGTCTCTTCAACTATGTTATGTTCTGGAATGTACACCCTATATGATTTAGAAGTGGATGAATATCCAACAAAGAAACCATCATAGGCTTTTTCAGAAAATTTTCCCAATTGTTCTTTAGTATTTAAAACAGACACATGACACCCAAAAGCTCTAAGATATCCTATGAAAGGTTTTCTTTTAAATAAGAGTTCGTAAGGTGTTTTATTATGTTCTTTGACTATCAAAGTTCTATTTTGAACATTGCAAGCTGTATTCACAGCTTCTGCCCAGAATGTAATGGGCAACTGAGAATCAGCTAGCATTGTTCTGGCTGCTTCTATCAATGTTCTATTTCTCCTTTCAGCCACTCCATTTTGTTGTGGAGTTCTTGGGGCACTGAATTGTCTAGCTATTCCTTTAGTCCTGCAAAAAGAATCCAAATCAGCATTAACAAATTCAGTTCCATTGTCACTCCTAAAAATTTTAACTTTTAAATCAAGTTGATTCTCAATCTTGATCACAAAGTCCATTAATGTTTCAGATGTTTCACTCTTATGTTTTAAGAAAAAGACCCATGTAAATCTAGTGAAATCATCAACTATCACCAAACAATATTGCCTTTTTCCAATGCTCAGCACATTGGTTGGAACAAAGAGATCCATGTGAAGCAATTTGAGTGGTGTAGTGTTAGTGTTGATTGTTTTGGATTTATGAGACACTCTGTGTTGTTTTCCTTTATAACATGAAGAACAGTGATTAGAACAATGAAATTCTTTCTTTGGTAATCCAATGACTAAGTCATTTTTCACCAATTTATTCATGTTCTTCATGTTGGAATGGACAAGCCTTCTATGCCACAATTGAGATTCATCTTCGGAAGATTTGGACAACAGGCATGTCTCATGATTTGTGAGTGTGGTGTTGTTCATATCCAAAATATATGTGTTGCCTTTTCTTGATGCTTTAAGAAGTATCCAGTCTGCTGGAACTGTAAACCCTGGCTTAAGAATGTAACAGTTAGTGTTATCAAATAGTGTTAAATAATTTTGATCACAAATTTGGGAAACACTAAGTAAATTATACTGCAAATTTTCACAGTAATTTACTTTTTCAAATGTTAAAACACCATTAGTTACCATTCCCTCACCAACAATTTTACCTCCCTTCTTATCCCCACCAAATGCCACATAAGAGGCATGTTTATGTTTGAAGTCATGGAGAAGTGCACAGTTGCCTGTCATATGTCTGGAACAACCACTGTCAACATACCACTTGTTGTCAGCTCTCCATGATTGTTCCTGCACACAAAAAGAAATTAGTTAGTCTTGACAACCCAAGGCTTAATTGTCTTGGGTTTGCCAGTTGTGTCAACAATAGTTACTCCTTCATGAATTAATCTTGAAGTTTCAGTATTAGTTGTTTCTTTTGATCTGATGGTGGTGAGGATGATTCTGTTGAAGATGATTCAGGTTTCTCAGTATCTTTATGCTTATCCGAGTCATTCTTCAACTTGGCTTGTTTTGGTTGGTATCTTAACTTAGAAGAGGATCCTGTAGACTTGAAAGTTTCTTCATCTTTCTGCTTTGATTGAGACACAGGAATTCCTTTATCAAAGTTGTCAAAGAAACCATCAGCTGCTTCACTTTGTTTATCTGTCAAATCCACCTTTTTGTGAGGTGTCTTAGACTGTATTGGTGCTTTCTTCTTCAAAGTCTTGTCCGCAGCAGAGGGTCTTTTATTTGACTTTGGTTGATTTTTCTGAGTCTTTGTCTCTTTATCACTTTCTGAGGCTTGAGAATCTGATTCAGATGATGTATCTTGTGACTTCTTTTTGCTCTTTTTCTTGTTCTTCTTATTAAAATAACATTCCTGAGTGGAATGGTTATTTTTGTCACAAATGGCACAGTGTTTGTTGAAGAAACAATCATCAGTCATGTGATTGTTCATATTGCAAATGGAACAATAGCTGCTGAAATAGCATTCATCAGTATTGTGATTCTTCATATCACACCATTTGCAATATTTTTCTGAATTTTCTTCAGATTCAGCCTTCTTTTTATTGTTCTTTTTCTCATTCGCTGAAGCTTCAGTTGATTTCTTCTTGTTTTTGTTTGGAGCATCATCAGCTGTTGCTTGTTTGCCTTTGGCTGCCATTTGTTGCTTCATATTTTCCCTTTTCTTTGCATGTGTGTGCGGCTCTCTTTTTACCTCGTCCGCAGGATCAGCTTCTCTTTTCCTTTGCTTTTCTGCGGATTCAGTGATTTTTGTCTTCCGCAGATGATCTATGGACTTGGCAGGTTTTGCTTTCCGCAGATGTTCTACGGATTCTTCAGTTGGTGCTTTCTGAGGATTTTTGTTTGATTATTTCTTACCTTTATCAGAAGATGACAAAGGTGCTTTTGTGCTTGATCCGTAGCTATCAATCTTGTGAAGATTCAGTTCTTGTAATCCTTCATTAAGTTCAGCAATCCTCTTGCAAATAGTCTTCAGCATGTTCCGTTGCTTTGGCGGGTACTGCAACTTTGATTCTTCAAGGACTCGCGGAAGACCAGTTTCAACTTGAACATTCTTACCAATGTTCAGTTGATCAGTATCATGTTCATCAGAATCATCCAGGTCATCATAGTTATCAAAATCTGATTCATTAGGTTTAATTGATTCTGATTCAGTAGATTCAGTTTCACTCATCTCAGTTTTATTGTTGTTTATTTGACTATCTTTGATGTCAATTTTGGTGCTTTGCACAAAATGATTTGACAAATTGTTAGTCATTGTTTCAGGTAAAGGTGTGTAGTTATCATTAATAGGTGGTGCAACAGCATTATAACCCAACCCAGACCTGTTCTTTGATTCAATATGAGAATTTAGCAACTTCTCATATTGCTGAGATGATAATTGAAACTTCTGAAGTTTCACTTCAGTGGATGCATGATCAGCCATGGATTTTGTTAAGGAAGTGGTCAGATGCTCAACTTGGGCTTTTAGACTGTAGTTTTCAGAAACATATTTTTCTAAATCTTTTTGTAAAGAGTTTATTTTGATTTGATATAGTTTTTGTTCTCTTAAGTGTGATTCATTTAAAACCATAGTTTCTTTTACTTTATCAGCCAATTGTTGAGCATGGACTCTATATCTCTCAACTTCCTCAACACATGTTGATGAACATAACCTGTCTTTTACCTCTCTGGCCATAGGAGGGACTTTGTTTTCCATATGTGCCATCAGTGCTTGATTCTCCTCTATCACTTCCTTCTCATACAGGCTCCAGTCACATGTTCCATCCTGAAGTATGATCAGCCCTGTCTCCTTGGAGTTGCTTGGACCTGCTGATGTATTTGTGGCTGGTGGGGATGTGAGCTGAGGTTGTCTATGCAGAGATCTTTGAGAGGTTGGCTGCTGATTCTGATAGTGTTGTTGCTGCTGATTTTGTTGCTGCTGCTGCTGCTGCTGATGCTGTGGAGTTGATTGTTGGTTGCATTCTCTAGAAAAATGACCATAGAGATTGCACTTGTAACATCTGACTTTTGACTTATCAACTCCAATCTTCGATGTTTTGCTTGCTGCTGCCAGATTTTTATTTCTTCGAAGATATTGTTTGGCTCTGTAAGCAATCATCGCCATCTGCCATTGAAGATCCATCTCTTCTACTACATCAGGAGGGAGTTCCTCCAAGTCTTGCTGACAGATGTTAGCTGATGTAAGGGAACTTCCAAGATATGCTTGAAAGCTAGAACTAAAAGCTGCAAAGGCTGCTTTTTGTTCTTCAGAATCCAATATCACAGTTATTGGTTCTGAGTTTGCTGTTGCTGATGTCTCTCTTTTCTCTGTAGATTTAGCCTTTTCCTTTTGATTTTTACTTTGAGATGATTTCTTAGTGGGTTTCGACGCATAAAAGCTTACTTCCTCTTCATCATCACTCAAAGTACAAGAGTTATCATCTTCATTATTAGAGATAAATGCACTTCCAACATTCTTTGTTTCCTTGAAGTGATAAGGTGAGACATGAGTTCTCACACTCTTGTTTCTTGATTGTTCATCCAGTTCAAGTGCTTCAACTTTAGCAACCAAAGTATCTAGACCAGTTGTCTTGAGATCTATGGTGTTCTTGAACATAGAGACTGTTTGCTTCCAACTTTCAGGTAAAGTGTGGAGCATCTTCTTGTTCAGTTCCTCAGTAGTATATTTTAACTCCAAGATGTTCATCTCAGTAACAAGTTGCATAAATCTATGGAGTTGCTGAGGAATTGACTCACCCTCAATATGATAAAAAGTTTCATATTGTGATCTAAGGGTGTCTTTCCTTATGCTTCTGATCTCGTCACTCCCTTCACAAAGAGTGTGAAGTATCTTCCACAGGGAATTTGTTGTTTTATAGTTCTCGCACCTGATCAAGATTTCTTCAGGCAAAGCCATACTAAGCAAGCTGTATGCTTTAATATCAACTTTGACCTTCTTGACATTATCAGGTGGCAAGTCCTTAGTGCTAATTGGCTGATTTTTGTCATTATAATCCGGCCCAAGAGTGGGTGGAATATAAGGACCTTGTGTGATGGACTCCCACAAGTCAGAATCTGTGTAGTTCACATGATTTCTGAACTTGATCTTCCAGGATTTAAAATCAGCTTTTGTTTCTAACTTTGGTGGTTGATAAGATCCTCCTCCAAAAGTACTCATGTTTAATACAAACGAATGAATAAAAACTTAAAAACGAAAATTGACAGATCTATCAAAGACCCAGATCTAGTATTCAATTGATTTGAATATAGATCTAAATCAAACAAGCAATGCGAGAGTGCTTGCTGAAAAATCAGTCGTTGATTTAATTGTTTGAAAATCAATTAAACAATTTTAATACTGATAGATCAATTGATCTAAATCAATGAGCACCAAAGCTCTGATACCACCTGTGAATCCAAGGATCGCAATTCAGGAATTATCAGTATTAAAATAAATCAATTTAATGATCGCGGAATTATCACCAATTGACGTTTAATTGTTTGTAATGATCAATGATGAACACAACCACAGAAACACAATAAATACGAAATCTATAATAATTCAAATGTATTTCATTAACTATAATGTAATGATTACAAAAGAATAATGAATAACTATGAACAATCGAATTCTGTGAATCGAATGATGTTTGATGTTGATGTGACGGCAGCTAGGGTTGCACAATGAACTCTTGACAGCCGTAATATTGATTGATTGTGTTCCCAGAGATGTGAAACCTAGGACTCATATTTATAGATGATTTGAGTCGGTTAAGGAAACACCGGATCTCTCGGGATTTGTTATTGATTGTGTTGACTTGTTTGACTTCTTGGAATTTCCAATAGCACAAGTATAATGTTATTCCGCAGCAATCTTCTCGTCCGCAGAACATTTGTTCTTCCGTAGATGATTTAGTCTTCCGTAGCAAAGTTGTTCTTCCGTAGGAAATTCTTCTTCCGTAGGAGTCTTCACTTCATGGTACTTGATCATCCGCAGGAACATGTACTTGGTCATTTGGTCTTGTAAGAAACATATCTACGGATTAACAAAATTGTTCATCCGTAGATGTTTCTTACACTTGGTCAATTTCAGGAAATTCATCCAAGTATCTTGTTTCTCCTGTCAAGTCACAAATCAACACACATACATATATGGGGTTAACCTATAGATTCAAATCACATATATATATATATTTTGACTGTTACAAATATTAATTACAAGACTTGATTTTCAAGTACTAAGCCTATACAAAATTGATCTAGTCCTATACAATCTAGACCTAACACTTAAGATAACCGAAAACGATCCATGCTTTGAGTATGGTGAGATAGGTCATTTGAAAGGGATTCATCCAACCTATCTCAATGAGTTGAGAAATAAAAGGGATGCTGGGCAAACCTTAAGCATAACTTTCATAATCCATATTGACTTAAGTGTTATTTCCTCAAAGCACATGGGTAATTGGATACCACATGTGGAACTCACCATTGTAATTTGTTGCAAGAGTTCAAAAGAAATAAGCACTTTAAGAAAGGAGACTATGTTTCGAAACTTTCAAAAGGGTTTGGAAGTTGTTCTTCAAAACATGTTATATGCTCCTAGTTTGACTAGGAACATGATTTAAGTTTCCCTTTTAAAATGATATGGTTATGATTTAAAGTTAGTAAATGATGGTATTTATATTTATGGATGATGTATATTATTTCAAGGCTATGCCTTCTAATGATATTTATGAATTGGTTCATGATGATTCGTCCTATAATAACACATTATACCTATCATACACCAAGAGACTTAAAATGGTTTAAGTGACTCTTATTCTTGTCATTGTCATCTTGGTTACATAAACAAGAATCGGATTTAAACACTTTAAAAGAATGGTCTTTTGAAAACAAATGAAAATTGTTCATTTGATAAGTGTGAATCTTGTTTACAAGGTAAGATGACCAACACGCCCTTTAGTGGTACTAATGAGAGGGCAAAAGACTTATTGAGAGTCATACATTTGGATGTATGTGATCCTTTTAAGAGAATGACAAGGTATGGTGAAACTTACTTCATTACCTTAACCGACGATTATAGTCGCTATGGTTATGTGTACTTGATGGCACATAAACATGAAGAATTTGAAATGTTCAAAAAAAACTTCAAGAATGAAGTAGGAAATCAACTCGATGGAACTACCAAAGTTCTCCGTTAAGATAGAGAAGGTGAAAACCTAAGTGAGACTTTTAGGGATCATCTAGGAAGTTGTAAGATTATCTCACAACTTACTCCTCACAGAACACCATAACATAATGGTGTGTCTGAAAGGAGATCGAACCCTATTGGATATAGTTCGACCTATGATGGCTATAAGCTCACTACCTCTATAATTTTGGGGTTTCGCACTACTCTCCGCGGCTCATATTTTGAATATGGTCCAAACCAAGAAAGTGGATTCGACGCCTTTTGAAATATGAAATGGAATAGTTCCATCGCTATCATATTTAAAATTATGGGTTATGAAGCTTATGTTAAGCTTAACACCCAAACCAACTGAAAGTCGATTCACTAAATATATATTTGTTGGATATCCAAAAGGACTGTATAGGATACTACTTCTTTGATCCAACAGAGCAAAAGGTATTCATCGCTCAAAAGGCAGAGTTCTTGGAAGCCAAGTTCCTTATGGAAGGAATGACGCATAGAACAGTGGAATTTGATGAGGATCAAGATCCACAAGCCGATACACGTTTGGTTGACACTAGCAATCAACAAGAGGTTGTTGATCATGATCAAGAGGTTGATCATTACACACAAAATGTTCGCAGATCTGGTGAAGTTAGCATTCCACATGAAAGATGTGGATTTTTCATAGATGGATGCTACGTTGTTGACTCCGAAGAGCCAACTACATACCATGATGCAATGTCCAATTCGGATTGTGACATGTGGCTAGGAGCCATGAACGTAAAGATGCAATCCATGTATGACAACCAAGTTTGGGAATTGGTTGACTCTTCACTTAACTCCAAACCGGTTGGATGCAAGTGGGTTTTCAAGAAGAAAACTGACATGCATGGAAACTTGGATACTTACAAGGCAAGACTTGTAGCAAAAGGTTTCACTCTAAGTCAAAGGGTTAACTATGATGAAACCTTCTCGCCAATGGCAATGCTAAAGTCTATCAGGATATTGTTTGCCATAACTGCTCATTATGATAATGAGATTTGGCAAATGGATGTCAAAACCGCTTTTCTTAATGGACATATCGAAGAGACTGTCCATATGGTTCAGCCTGAAGGTTTTGTCGATCCAAATCATCCTGATAAAGTATGCAAGTTAAAGATGTCTATGGATTAAGACAAGCATCGAGAAGTTGGAATCAACGTTTTGATGAAAAGATCAAGAAATTGGGTTTCATCAAGAACGCTGACGAGGATTGTGTGTATCAAGGGGCTAGTGGGAGTGTAATTATGTTCTTAGTATTGTATGTTGATGACATACTACACTTGGAAATTGTTTTTCCAAAAGGGATCTCCGTGAAGCCGTCTACATTTTGGAAATAAAGATCTATAGGGATAGATCGATGCGGTTGATAGGGTTAAACCAAAATGCATACATTGATAAAATCTTAAAAGGGTTTAAGATGCTAAACTCTAAGAAAGGTATAGTACCTATTCAAAGAGGGACAATATTGAGTGCATCTCAATGTCCAAGCTCAAAGGATGAGCAAGATCGCATGAAGGACATCCCATATGCGTCTGCTATAGGATCCATCATGTATGCGATGATATGCACTAGACTGGACATGTCATGCGCATTAAGCATGACAAGTATGTATCAGCAGAATCCAAGTAACAGCCATTGGATGGCTGTTGAAAGTATATTGGAATACCTTAGGAGGACTAAGGATAAGTTTCTAATATACGGATTTGATGAAGAGGAACTAGTTGTAAAGGGTTACACGGATGCTAGTTTCCAAACTGATCGAGATGATCCTCGATCACAATCGGGGTATTTCTCCATTATGAATAGGGTAGCATTGTCCACTACAGAATTCGAATACGTAGCCGCCTCATTAGCAGCTTGGGAAGCTGCATGGATAAAAAGGTTTATCACCAATCTAGGGATGGTCTCTACCATTCAAGACTCCTTAGAAATCTTTGTAATGACGAGGGTGCGATTGTTCAAATCAAGGAACCCCGTACACATCAAAAGATTAGACACAATGAGTGGAGATTCAACTACATAAGGGATGAAGTTGAAAAGGGAAATCTATGTATTCGCAAAGTTCACTTTGATCAAAACATTGCGGACCCACTCACGAAGCTCCTTGAAAGGGCAAAGCATGAAAGTCATACTTATGCCTTAGGACTTCGATATTCTAGTGATTGGAATTGATCTGTTTAGTATTAATATTATTAATATGGAACAATTGTAATACTTAACTTATCTATGTATTTACGATGTTTTAAGTGATGTTCCTTTTAGCATGTTTACATCCATGAATAATTTTATTATTCTAAATGTCCGTGGTCGGTCATATTTGTGGGAACAAATATGAATGTAAGACTGTTATGAACTTGGATTGGTGGATATTCATAAGGCATGAATATAGAGCAATTGGTTGCTGCCAAGGTTCATAGATATTTGTGGGATACAATATTGGACTAACCCGCATCTCAAATCCTACTACATAGAATCTTATTGATTGATCATAAGTAAATTTGAGTAAAGGCGAATATCATTTGGTATCCTCCGACCTGAGATACATATTGGGTTTTGATATTCACCAAGTATTATACCTTGAGCCTATTCTTTACTGTCCTGAAATAGTGGACAGTGCATAAGGACATGTTCAGGTATAACACGAGGTGTTTGTGAGAAACGTATATGGTCAAGATGGAATTTGTTCCTCTTATTCGTTGAGAGTTAGATGTCTAAGGCCTGATTAAGTTAAATCAACAAGAAATGATCATTCTATGTTCTTGGATTTAACATGACATCTGCAACAAAAGGATAGATGATTAATTCACCTAAATCATTTCAAGTAGGGTACTTGAAAGGGATGATGTTATTGAATGGCTATAATTCATGCGTATTAAGGGTAGTAAACCGTTGTTAGGCGGTATTTACTGCTTGCATCAATCTTCTATGAATCTTGGGCAAGTGGGAGATTGTAGGATTCTGAGTGCCCAAGACACTTAGAATATTGATGTGGTTAGTACGTTATGATCCAAGTCGGGTTATACCCAATAACAAGCTTAGCAAACACCAATTGATATTTAATTGATGATATGATCATGCAATTAAATATTTACACCAATTTAGAAATGGGTTTTCTAAACTAGTTGCATATGAAATGGAACAATTTATTAGGATATTTTGTTCAAAGATATTATTTGTAATGTTATTTATCTAAGTTAGATGACATTACAAATTAATAATGGGATTATAAAGGTTATACAATTAAATGGTTAGTTGTATATATCTAGTAAAAGATCAAATTACAAGACCACTTAATATGTAGTATGTGTCTAATAAAAAAAAGGGGGAAACCCTTTTCTTTTAAAAGATTTGGCCGCCCCTTGTTTTATTCCATTGGGCCAAAACTTTCTTGTAAATACAACACCAATTAAGCGGTCTTGAGTATCTCTTACACTCCACCCATTAACAACACATGCAACACACACAAATCCTCCCTCTCTCTCAAGGAAACTCACGGCCAAGCAGCAAGTTTCATCAGAGTTTTGGAGATCCTTTTGTGTTATTTTTGGTGTTCTTCTACCTAACAAGAGTGGTGTTTGTACAATGCTTGGGGTATAAACACTTGAGGGTTCCTTTCTTGAACCTTTGGGCCGATTTCATCTTCTAACATCACCAAAGTTTCTACTCAAACTCACGGTTTTGGAAGCTTCATTTGGCAGCTTTCCTTTTGGAGTTTTTGATGTCCAAGTCCAAGGAACTTTGATGCATGCTTGGAGGTTTATGGAGTAGTCACTTGAGAGCTTCTTCCTTCAAGTTTTGGCCGAACTTCAAGCACCCAAACCTCCTATCTTTGATTGTTTTGCTGCTGCAGTAAGGTAGCAAATCACAGCCTCATATGGCTGTGATTTTATACACGTTTTATGTGTTCATAGCTTGTCCATTCATATATTTAAGATCCTATTGTTTTGGGGTTTGTTTTCATCTTAAAACAACATTTAGAACACGAATTTTTCAGATTATAAACATGTTATAATCCATCACCTCCGCTGCGTTTTTCAGAATGTTTAAAAGGTTAAACATGGATTTTGTGTTCTAGCAAACCCAACATCCATCACAATCGAAGAAGAAGGAAGGTCCTTTTCCAGCGTGGGGGGTGGTGAATCTTTGAACATCAACGTTACACCACACTTCTACCTGACCCGTTGAGTTATTGTAAACTTGCTTGTCTGGTATACTGTAGCCGAGAAAAATACCTTCTTCTGCCTTCTAACAAAATTTTCCAGTCTGATTCTTCTTCAATAGCATGCAAGGTGCACCGAACGGTTCGAGATACTCCAAGTTAGGTTTACGTCGCTGGAGTAATTCATAACATGTCTTTCCATGACGTTTGACCACCAGAACCGGATTCAAAGTGTAACAAGCATTAGCCACTGCCTCGTTCCAAAATTGAATAGGCAGTTTTGAATCAGCTAGCATTGTCCTTTCAGTCTCAATCAAAGTTTGATTCTTCCTCTCAGCGACACCGTTCATCTGTGGAGTATATGCAGAAGTGAATTGATGAACAATACCTTTCTCTCTGCAGAACGTCTCCATCCACTGATTCTTGAACTCTGTACTGTTGTCTGATCGAATCTTTCTAACTTTTAGCTTGTAGAGAGATTCCAATGTCGTAACTAGATGCTTGAATGATTCAAACGTTTCAGACTTGGCTTTCAAAAAATTACCCAATTAAGAGAATCTGGAGTAATCATCAGTCATGACAAAGCAATATAGGTCTCCGGTAATACTCCTTGTGCTAACTGGGCCAAACAAATCCATGTGTAGAAGCTCGAGTGGAATTTCGATAGAGTTGACTTTCTTTGCTTTGTGAGACTTCTTGGTCTGTTTTCCTTTCTTGCAAGAGACATAGAAATCTGGAAGCTAGAAGTTCTTGACAGTAACTCCCTCTACCAGATCATTCTGAACAAGATGCTTCATCTTCCTTGGATTGATGTGTCCCATTCTTCTATGCCACGAGACTGACTCCCTTTCTGTTGCCTTTGACAGGAAGCACTGTGCAGTCGATTCAGCTATGGAGGCTTTTGATAGATCCAAGACATACAGATTATTATATCTTGAAGCTGACATTAGTACTTTATCCTCCTCGATGACATACTCCTTTTTCAGTATATAACACTTCTTGTTGTCAAATACAACTTTAAATCCCTTATCACAGATTTGGGAGACAGAAAACAAGTTATTTTGCAGTTGCTGAACATAGTTAACCTTATCAAACTTGAGTTTCTCATTTCCTAATTCCCCTTGAGCGGTGATATATCCTTTATTTCCAGCAAATGATACGTGTCCCCCTTTAATTTGTTTAACGTTGAAAAGGAGAGACGAATTCCTGGTCATGTGCCTGGACGCCCCACTATCAATAATCCAGGTATTAGTGATAGCGCTGTAACGGACACCATGCACATACAAAGGTAATTATTAGTTCAAGTTTGGGACCCAAGCCTTAACTGGCTTGGGTGTCCCAGAGGTATCGCACATCATGAACTCAACCCACTATCCTTGAGAGGATGAGGGCACATCATTCTTTTTGTTGTCCTCACTATCAGACATATTACTTGATTTTTCTTTCCATAACCTAGTTTTGTGTAAGGCTTGTTTGTGGTAAACAGACGACTGGCTAATGGTTTAAACTTTAGGTTCACTAGTAATCCTAGGTTTAACCTTAGGTGACACAGCCTTGCTTTCAGCTCGTCTGTATGGCCCTTGGTATTTTGGAGGAGTATTAGATCTGGTCTTAGAAAATCTAGGTTTTTCATCAAAAAGTTCAATTTTCCTTTTGGGTGTTTGATAATAAGGACAATTTGAAGAGATATGTCCTTGTTTTCCACAACTGTAGCAAGATCTCCCTTATACATATTGTGAAAATTGTTGATGTGGGGTTGAGTGTGGTTGGGGCTTGGTAACTTCTCTTCCCTTTTAGATGTTTCACCTTCTTTAACAAATTTAATTGTTTTGACATTTTGAACATCTTTTGCCTTAGTTTGATTTGGACTTTGATGATTAACACGTTTAGGGTTCTTTGAGTTAAACTTTTTAGGTTCTGAAATAGACGTTTGTGAACCTGATTCTAAGTTACTTTTCGATTTTATCAGTCAAATCCTCAATAGGCATCTTATCTTTAGATCCCAAAGTATTATTCGTCTGTTCGGTGACCGACTTCATAGGTTTACCTGTAGAATCTGGATCACTGACCAGAGGGGTAGACACCACATGATCCTTTACAGGGTTGTTATCTATTGGTCTACATTTAGTATTCAAAAGGATAGCATGTGGTGGCGGTACTACTTGATAACCCAACCTTCCCCGCCATTTCGTTTTTTCACTAAGTTTTGAACTATGTGTGAAGAACTTACCAAGCTATGTAGTTTTTGTTTCAATGATTCAACTTCAACTTCCAAAACTGCTTTTTGCTTCTTTGTTTCTTCCGAAGAATTTAAATAGAACTTAATATCATTTGATTGATTAAGAGCAACAACTTCGGTTTCCCTTAATTGTTTCCCTAAAAGTTCTATCTTTTCTTTGAAACTGCACTCATTTTGTTTTAGCACACGATTTGCTTCAGTGCAGAGTTACAAATCATTTACCAGATTATCATTGTGTTCTAATAACCTAGCAAATTTTAAATCAATGCTTTCTCTAAATTTTTCACATTCAAAACAAGCATTTTATCAAATAATTCGTCTTTAGAATTTACCTGTGAAGTACCAGACGAATCAGCCATCAGTGCAGTGTTAGACTCTTCAGCAACTGAATGTTCTGTGTTTGCTGCACTAAGCTCTTCTTCCATTAAGTGATCAATGTCATCCGTAGCTTCTTCAACATCTGAATGTGAATGCTCAGCTACTATGTCTCCCTAACTTGCAGATCCGTCGTCCAAGGTGTCGACAAAAACAACATTAGATTCACCCTCAGATACGAATCGGAAGGACCAGTCTTGCCCTCCGCACCTTGAGCAACCAAAGCTTTAGAGTCTTTACTTGTTGTTGATGCCCCGATCTTATCATTTTTCTGACGATTTAAAGAGGGAAATGGATTTCCATTTCCTGTCTTCTTGGGCTTAACACACTCCCGCTTGAAATGCCCTTTCTCACCATAGTTGAAGCACGTGACCTTGGTTTTGTCAAATCCAAATGTAGCATCTTTAGTTACCACCAAGTTTTTTCCCATCTTCTTCACGAACTTCTTTGCTCTTCTCACAGCACTAGCCAATTATCATATGATATCCATGCGCTCTAACTCAGTTTCATCAACTTGCTCATAATCTTCATCAGCAGGATGACAGTTTCCAATCTTTCCAGCAACCAGACCATCATAAGATTGGACAACTGCAGCTAGAAGGTCCATATGCTCTTTTGCTACTTCCACAGTCATATTCCCGAGTTTCTCAGTCTTTAACTTTGTAGCATTTGCCTCAGAAACTATGTAGTGGGTTCCAGATGACCCGGACGTGTCGGTACCTGATGGGCTACACTGAGAAGGAGTAGAGGAGTTAGATACAAAAGCAGTTTGTAATGGTGTACCTGATGTAGTAGGAGTTGGAACTGAGTTGTATAAAGCAGGATTCTGAGCGTAGGATCCTTTCTTTGACTTGTACTTCTGACGCAGTTCTTCCTCCTTGAGCTTTAAAATGAAGTCATTTATGTCCAAGGTAGCAAGAGTCTCATTTTGCCTTAAACTGGACACAAATGGATCCCATTTGTCTGGTAACCCATCAGTAAAGCTAGAGACCTTGTCTTCCATGGATGTAACCACACCATGAGTGTGTAACTCACTCATAAGATGATAGAATCTGTCGATGATATCATCTAAGCTCTCCCTTCCAATTGGTGAGAAATTATCGAACTCCTTTATAAGAGCTTTTGCCTTGAGTGCCTTCAAGTTGCATTGCCTTCGTATCTCTTTTCTAAGGCTTCCCATAACTTTTTAGACTGCTTGTTCTTAAAACTAATGAAATATATCTTTAGGTATTGACTGAGTCAATAAGGCATATGCTTTCTTTTCAGCATTATGCATAGTCTTCTGGGCTTTACTCATACCTCCCAAAGTAAGCTTTACCCCATTAGCACTGACTGGTACCATGTAACCAGTCTCAATAGACGTCCACAGATTAGGGTCAACTCCATTCAGGTAGATTTCAAACCGCTGTTTCCATTGTGGGTATTCATCCAACGTTAACAGCTTTGGCGGTTTGTTGTGGTTCCCGATCTCACTTTCCAGAAGTAGAAGATTCTGGATACGTGAGTCCTTTCCAGCAATAACAGCAGAGAACTGATCTTCCATTTCTGTAAACTTGATGAACTAAGAACAGGACAGATTGACTTATGTGATTGGACAGCCGACTGGTTCAACCGTGCGATTGAAGGATGCGAATGGCTTCAATCGTGCGATTGGATTCAGTCGTGCGAATGAACAAGACGAATGAGATCAACCGTATGGAATAATTCAACCGTGCGAATGAACTATGCGAATGAGTCCAGTCGTGCGATTGAACTATGCGAATGGGATTCAGTCATGCGACTGGGCCAATCGTGCGACTGAAGCTGCTGCGGCTGGAAAATCGAATTTTTTTTGAACACTTGACTCAAAATTACAAATTTCAAGAACCCTAATCTGCCTTATGGGAACAAGTCGAAACTTTTGACTCAGAAACTCGACAAAACCAAGTTTTGAAGCGAAAAAGTGTATCTTTTGAATAAAAACGTTAGTTTTGACACCAAAACCAATTGAAGCCACGCAAAATCACGAGCCTAACCTCTTATACCACTTGTTAGGACCGATTTCGTACGGAGTACTAATAGATTCTGCGTGATACCAAATCAAATAGTGCAGAATCCTATTTGATTGACGATCCAATCAGTGAGAACGAATATCCTGATCAATCCAACGATGAAACAAACATTAAGAATGAATGAGAATTGATCAGAATCGAACCATAAACTTGGATTGACGATCTGGTACGCTCTGGACGGCTAGGGTACGTAGGTATTCGAAGTGTTTTGTTTTTCCATGAATTACATGGTATTTATAGGTTTGTTGTCTTCATTCATACGACTGAACCATTAGCATGGTTCAGTCGTGCGACCGAATCATGCGATTGACTCATACGCACGACTGAAGGTTCAGTTGTGCGACTGACTCAATCTTATGTCTCAGTCGTGCGACTGATCTAGTCTTCTGGTTCAGTCGTGCGACTGATCCATAAGCATGATATATTCATGAGTATGGTCCATTAGCATGAACTATCACATGGATAAGTTAAACATACTTCTAAGTTCTTATTGACTTAGAACCATGTAGAAAAACATCAAACCTATATAGTTAGTTCATACACGTGCAACACATTCAATATAATGATATCATGACATAATCAAACATAAATTAACATCACAATGCACTTCATATATCATTCATTCAATCATTACATCGATTACATATATATAAGACATGAAAGACTTTTACATTTCAGAACATAAACTAGATACATCAATATGTATCAACATGCATGATGAGGTCATTAGTGGAACTATATTAGAAATGATGGGGTCAATTGGCACCATTTATTTTTCGGTTTCAAGAAGAATAATAATGCGAGTTCTGAATGAAAACATTTTTTTACGCTTAACATCATTGTTTTTTGAAAAAGAAAACTTATCACCATTGTGCATTGGTTTAAAAAATTATATAATTTTGTTTGTAAATTAAAAAGTAATTAGAACTTATATAAAAGTTTAAATAGTTATTCTTTTGTTGATTGCATAGATTGTAGAATACGATTATTCAAAACCAAATCTCAAATTAATTTCTGTAGGGATTGAACCTAAAGTCTCGGGAAATTAAAAACGAAATTTTGAAGAACTATCCGCACGAAAACTTTGACTAGAGGCTCGAGAAATCAATAACAAGATAAAGAACTGTCCGTGCGAGAACTTCGATATTCACGAGAAGCTAATTCTTGTGTGAGACCTTTTAGTTTCATAGAGCAATACTATCAAAGTTTATAGATCGTGCTTATGTTTGCTTGATCTCTTACTTCTTCTCGTTCTTTCTTGATTGTGTGAGTGATTCATTCTGCGTTCTATTCATGAGATCGATCTAATGAATTAGTAATGATTTTTACAATTGATATTAGAGCAAGGTGTGCTCTAGATTGATTTGGATTAAACATGAACTATTTTGGAGACTTATTAAGCCTTAAATTAGTTTCAAGATGAAGAATGGGTTGTTTTGATTGGATTTAAGCTTGATTTGAGGTATTTAATATCAAAGATCAGTTGAAGAAGCTTTATTCAAAGTTTTAAGTCAATTCAATGGTTAAAATGACCTTAATTAAATCAATTAGTGACTATTAAGATAAAATTTGAACTTAAAATCACTAAATCAGAGCATAATTACCATTTTTGAACAAACTGGTGATTAGATTCAAAGTGAAAAAAATTCAAATCGGATAGAAAACATCTACAAAAAGGTCACTGATTCAAACGAAAACTTAGCCATTCGCGCGAGAAGTTTAACAATTCGCATTTGTCAGTTAGATAAAGATTCCTCATCGTGCGAGAAGTTAATTCCGTCGCAAAATTTTGTTACAAAACATCTTGCATTAGAAGTCATAAAGTTATTGCGCGAAAAGTTCTCATTTGAAGAAATCTTGTGAAATTTGAAAATTGATTTTCATAAATGGCTATCCCCCCTAATTTGAAGAATCTTACTGCTACTCTGAGTTTGGATGCTATGAGTGGAACAAGCACCAAGCCACTAAGAGTTTTAAGTGAAGATGATTATGACGATTGGGTTTATCGGTTTAAGAACCATGTCATTTATTACGAGTGAAGGATGCTACGGTCGATCAAAACGGACCCTACATTCCACTGTATAAAAATGACAAAGGAGAAATGGTTCACAAACCAGAACATCTTTGGTATGACTAACACATGAAGAAGTTGGAACTTGATGATAAAGCCTGTGCAACTATAACCATGGCTTTAACTACTGAAATTGCCTAGGAATTCAAAGAACTCAGAGGTGCCAAAGTTCTTTAGGATACAATGGAAACTCAAATTATGGGTAATAAAGACATGAGAGAAGGCAAGAAAGACATGCTTAATAAAAAATTTAACATGTTCAATCACATTCTTGGCGAAACCCTGGAAACCTAAATTTCAAGGTTTGTTAAACTAGCAACAAAGATGAAGAGTGCTGATATTTTCTTGGAAAATATTGCATTAAACAAAAAGCTTTTGAATTCATTGTCTTATAGCTGGAACAAAAATTGCACAACAATCAAACTAGCAAAGGATATTATTTAATCTGCCTCTTAGTGACTTAATATCTACCATCAAGTCATATGAAATGGATGATAAACAAATAGCTGCAAATCATCTGAACTCAATGGGTAGTGAAGCTACTGCATAATATATTAAGATGGCTGGTAATCCAAATTATTATGTGAGCTATTTATAGATGTTTTAGTAACACAAACTGGAAGTCCTATGGTTCTAACTATTCAAGAAACACTAGTATATCATCTCCAAGCTTCAACCCAATCAATATTCTCCCTTGCAATCCTGATATTTATCGGTTCAACCTCAATCCCACACTTATTACTCAATTTAGCCTCAATCTCATGACTATACATCCATTCTGCCCCAACCCTGGTTCAACAAACCTATGTTGCTACTTCTAGCCCATCCAAACAAACCATTCAGATTACAGAAGAACATCTTGCTTTATTCACTTCATTCATGTTCAGTTATAAAGTATTCATGGCAGGAATACTAAGTGCACTAAATATCCTTGTTGATGATCTATAACAAGTAAATCCAGATGATGTAAAAGAGAATGATATAATATATCAAATGGCTATGGTGGTTTATCATGCCAAGAATTTTGCTAGAAGAACTAGAAGGAAGATGTTTGGTGTTAATAATGCCAGTAAAATTAGATTCAATAAGACAAGTCTGAGATGTTACAACAACGATAAACCTGGGCATTTTGCTAGGGAATGTAAAGAACCAAAGACCATTCCTAATGAAGGTGGAAAGAGGATGGTGATTATTGACGTTCAATCAAAGAATGATAAGGCTATGACATCTACAAACAAATATCTCTATCATAAATAGATGGTGAGTATGATTGGTCATATCATATGGAAATTCTAGATCTCAAAATACCCACTGCTCTACTAGCTGAAATCAAAATTGAGAAAGTGAAGGAGATGTCAAAAAATTTGTTAGCTGAGTTTGTTTTAAGTGATATGCTTGAAGGAATATTTGCTAACAGTGATGATAAGATTGAAGAAATGAATGTGGCTGAGACAAAAGGAGAAGAAAAGTTTAATGTTGTTAATATTAATCCAGCACAAGTTGAGAAGGTTCAGGTTGAACTAGAGATTAATGTTGATCATGCTGTTGGGATAACTCCAGAAAATCTTGAAAAGGAAGCTATGAATTATGTTGCTGTTTAGAAGACTCCAACATTTGTTTATACATAAAAAATCAAAGTTGTTAAGACTGTTGCAGCACATATAACAAATGAAGAGAAAATTGACAAAAAGGATGTATTGAAGGCTTTCATGGTAAAAGGAATTCAAGGAGTTGGTGAATAATCTAATATCACATCAGAGCTATATATCAATCTATGTACTAGCACATGCTTTGAGAAAGTTTAAAAATATAGAGTTTATAATGAAAACTTGATATTAAAGGTTGAAAAACTTCAATATTAAGCTCGTGAGCGCAAATTAAATAAAAAGGTTTTCAAAGGAAAATTAGAAGGTTTAAACAACACAATTTATTAATTATAACTAAATCTTCATCATAAAAATATACAAATAATGATTTGTCAAAACGAAATGATGAATGGCTTTGGAAATAACAAATTAAATAATGAACTCTTAACAGCTGAGCTTATAGTTCAGAAATTTAAACTTTTATCAAATATGGTGGAGGAAATTATAAAATCTCAAATGAAACAAAAATTTAATGATGGAAGGAGTGGTATTGGTTTTACCAAAATTGCTCCTCCAATTAATAATGATTATTCTTGTATCCCTTCATCAGTTACAGTAATGGATGAAGACATGAACTATGGTCTAGGATTTCAGACATCTTGTGACTTAAAACATTCAGTCAACATTTCTTTGATTGTTGATACAATCACAAAAATTTAATGATGGAGAGATGTATTGGTAAACAATATAAACTTCCTCATAAACCAGTTACACATAACTCTGTTATGTCAATCCTCTAGATGTTACATATGGATTTTTTTGGTTCGTTAGTGTTTTAAGCGTAGGAAGACATGCATGTTGTTTGGTTGTTACTGATGAGTTTTCCATATTCACTTGGGTTTTCTTTCTAGCATCTAAGGATGAAACGCAAATCAAACTGACAAAAAGATAAAATGCATTCGAAGTGATAATGGAGTAGAACTTTACAATCACATCTTAAATGATTTCTATGATTCAAAGGTGATAGCTAGACAATTTAGTGCATCTAAAACTCTACAACAAAATGGAGTTGCTGAACAAGAAAACGGAACTTTGATTAAGCTGCTTGAACAATGTTATCTGCTGTAAACTTCCATTATTCTTTTTGGCAGAGGCTGTCAATACTGCTTGTTATGTTCAGAAAGGTGTCTTGATAAATAAACATCAAAAGATGACTCCTTATAAAATATTTTTTAAACATAAACCTAAAGTCAAATATTTTAAATCATTTGGTTGTTGTTGCACTCTATTACATACATCTGATTTAAATTTTAAATTTGATGAAAAGGTTGATCTTTGTTATTATGTTGGTTATTCAGCTAACAAAGTTGCATATCGAGTTTATAATAAAAGAACGAAACAAATTATAAAGTCATATAATATAGATCGGAACAAATCTTACAAAACTGATGATGGATCGGCTCCTGTTTGGGTATATGATTATGCTACATTGCTTGACACTTTTAAACGGTCTTCTCATCTTTCTACAAATATCAACCCTTTCACATCAACAATCAGTGATGTATTTTCTGATCAAGATTGTCATTCTATATCTCAAACTCAAGGAATTTTTTAAGACATAAAATCTTCTTCAAATGTTTCGGCTGTTCAACCTTCTAATCCTATTCTGATTCAAGTTCTTGAATCAGATCACACATCTTTGCAAACGTCTGATTTAGGTCCCGACTATCATGGTATTGAACAAGATCCACAGTCTTTAGACACAACAACAACTTCTACGCAAGATGTTTTAATTGATACATTCAAGTATCTTTTAAAGACTTATCTACTGAGTCTTATTAATCATAAACTCTTGCTATTGACCTTAGTTAAGAGGAAATAATTGTTTATCAATCACAAGGAGGTGTTGTTGAGACTAAACCTGTTAGTCACATTTCTAACTTAGATGAAATTATTTCTGAAGATGAGATTCCTTAATTGAGAATTCATAAAAACCTTCCAACTGATGTAATTATTGGTCCACAATCTAAAGATGTTCGCACACGAATCAATCAGGAGCCATCAATACATGTTTCTAGACATGTTTCATTTTTTAAATCGTGCCAAAAATATGTAAATGGCTTTGAAAGAAAATAGTTGGGTTGAAATAATGCAGGATGAATTGATATAGTTTAAGAACCTAGATGTGTAGCATTTATGTGAACTACCTAAGGATAAGTTACTTATCGGAACTAAATGGATATTTTGCAACAAGATGGATGAAAAAGGTATTATTGTTCGTAACAAGGCTCTCCTTGTTGTACAATGATTCTATCAGGTTTAGGGTTAGATTATGAAGAAGTATATGCTCCCGTATTTAGACTTGAAGCCATTCGTATATTTCTTGCATACACTTCCTTCATGAACTTTAAAGTTTATCAAATGGATGTGAAGACTGCTTTCTTGTATGAAGAAATGAAAAAAGAAATCTATGTTTGCTAATTTCCTAGTTTTGAATATCCCGATCATCCTGACTATGTTAACAAGTTAGATGAAGCTCTTTATGGTTTACATGAGGCAACTCATGCTTGGTATGCCACTCTCACTGAATATTTGCTTGCAAATGGTTATACTGAGGTGCTATTCATCAAACACTATTCATATGAAAGACTGGTGATGATCTAATTCTTGATCAAATCTACGTTTGTCATATTATCTTCAGATTTAAAATAATAATATATGCAAGGACTTTCATATGGGTGATGAAGAAGAAGTTTGAGATGGGCTCACTTTTGAAAATTCCATTTTTCTTGGGTATCCAAGTTAAACAAGATTACCAAGGTATTTTGATACATCAAGACATAGTATTCTGTACAAATACAAGTTTCAAGATTCCAAGATAGCTCCAACTCCTATGTCATCTCGTTCCACGTGTATCTCCTGATCTCATGGGTCTAAACGTTGATCAACATATGTATAGATTAATGACTGGATCCTTGATGCATCTCACTGCAAGCAGGCTTGACATCATGTTTCCTATTTGTCAGTGTTCATGTTATCAAAGTAATCTAAAAGAGTCTCACGTGAAAATTTTTAAGCAAATTTTCAAGTATTGTAAGGTTTATATAGAGATGCAACCAAAGCAACCAAATGGCTTGCTGCATGCATGCACCAAGTACCAAGTAGAACTGCTACGGAAGTTTTATACTTTGTATGAGAATTATGCTAAGTATAAACTCTTCTAAAGCTCAAAGTTCCTGTGGAAGCTTTATACTCTGCATAAGAAATATTCTAAGTATAAAGTCTTCCAAAGCCAAAGACCAAATCTCTCGAAGCCAAAGATGAAGTCTTCCAATCACATAAGATGGAGGTAGTAGAAATGAGGATGCTAAGGTCGATGTGTGGGCACACAAGGTTAGACAGGATAAGAAACGAGGTTTTTAGAGATAGGTTAGGAGTAGTTAGTGTAGCGGATAAGATAAGGGAATGTAGATTAAGATGGTTTGGGCATGTTAAGAGGGGACTGAGGTCATCACCAGCTATAGCTGTGGAGACACTCGTGGTTGAGGGGAGGAGTAGAAGTAGGCCCAAACTAACTTAGGAAGAAATGGTTAGACATGATTTTACAGATTTGCACATCTCTGAGGACATGATCCAGGATAGGGATATGTGGAGACGTAGGATTAAGGTTAAAAATGTCTAGGGTTTAAAGTGTCTAATAGGTTTCTTAACGATGTCTTAGAGCTTATATTATTATCATTATTATTATTATTATTTAAAAGGTAACAGTATTATTATTATCATTACTATTAGTGTCATTGTTATTAGTATTATTTATTTATTTACTATTTATTATTATTATTATTATTATTATTATTATTATTATTATTATTATTATTATTATTATTATTATTATTTTATTTTAATTTAGTTATTTTTATGTCTAAAATATATTGATTGTTTTGTTTCTTAATGTGCTACTAGATTGTGTATTACCTTTGTGTGTTCCTTGTAGGTTATTGTATATAGCGGCTCATGGTGTGCTCCAGCTTGATAAGGAGGGGATTTACATGGTTTGATTATGATTATGGTTTTAAGAGTCGGGGGTCTCGTTGGAAGCAACATACCTATCTCTTGAGATAGCATATGGTTTGCCTACATCTCACCCTCCCTAGACCCGACCAATAGTTTTATACTATAGGTGGGATTTACTGGGTATGGTGGTTGTTTAATGTCCGCATTTAAAGAATCAAATGACTTATTAAATTTCCTTTGAATAGAAGCGATATTTTTTACGCCTCCTGCTCCAAGAAATAACTTTACTAATAATCATAAGGCCTTTGAGTCAGTTTGCAAGGGTCATCAAAATAACCTTACTAATACATCCTATTAGATGATATGTCGAAAGTCCTCCAAGCAAGAAGGATTAACATTACGAATGCGAGTTATAAAAGACGATGCACACCCGTGGCTAATTCCCCACCCATGAAAGTAATTCATCATCGTCAAGAAATCATCTTCAAGGATTCCCAAAAATTGTTAATAAATCTAAAAATTAAACACATCAGGCACCGAGGCCTGGTGCCCGGTGCAAATGAATACACATACATTTTTTTGAACGGCAAATCATTCCTACCACACTCTTATATTATTTCAAATTACACCATGCTTAGGTACTCACGACCTCTATACATATTTTATGACATGTTAGGCTTCTTTCCATGTCCCGTAAAGCATATACATTGTTTTCCAAATGCATTTACTACATAGAGCCCATCTTTACTCATCTTTCTAGACTGGTGACTTTAATTATTGACGATTAATTATGAAGGTGCCTTAATTGCAATTTAATTAGAACTACCTTCCCTACAAACAGGTGCTTTGGAAAGTATATCCTTTCTGGTGAAGAAAGAGATCGATTATAGTTGTAATGATCTCAAAAAGATTAAAAGATGACAATTTAGGAGAATAAATAATTGTTAAATATCGCTAGTGCCAATAATCGATGCAAATACCCTATTAATGTGTTACATTTGTTATATTGTAGTATACTGGTCATTATATAATTTAACATACCAACGTACTCATTATTTTGATAAAAATGTTTCATATTGATTATTATGTAACCTGAATACCCGTAAAATGCTAACATATGTTAAATGACAATTATACGTAATTTAAATAGTAATGTTACCTTTTATGTTATATAAATTGCTAAGAATTTTGTGACAAAACTATTTTGTGACGAACAAAATCCGTCGTAATAGGTTATTGCCAATATATTTAACTTTTACTGCAGTATTGTTCAAATCTTTATTATCTTATTCCTGAAATCTATTAGTGATTAATTATGATTTGACCATAAATGAAATATCGACAATATTTTATAAAATCCTGATCGAAAGCGATAATTAGTGTTTGACACTTGTCCTTTATACTCATATTGACAAATTTAACTAGTGGTGAATATGTTGAGGTATACCCCTAAAGAAGTTAAAGTTTAAATTTGGTGATCAAGTTTGTTATGATACAATGAACGAACATGAGAATGTTAAATTCAGAATCAAGTTTTCTATTCCAAGTTCAAGAAAAACTATAGAGTAAACTACATTTTCGTCCCAGTTTGATTCATATCACAATTATCATTTTTTAGTTACAAATCCCTATGTGGTTTTTTTTCTTTCAGTCCAGCTCATTAACCACAGCAAAAAAGATTGTTGTTAATGGGGTGAAAATTATGTCCTTAGTAACACATAAAAAATAAAGTAAATTTTTTGAGAATGTTTGTGTGATTTGACCAACTTCTCTAATATTATTTTTTAAAAATTACATCATAAAAATAAGCATTTTGTTCTTTTTAATGTAAGTTAGATACTGGTATAGTTTTTTCTAATTGTAAAAGAAATACATGTGTTTTCTGTTGTATCACATGGATACCTGTCTAGTATATATAAATATATAGGTTAGAAAGTCATGTATTATATATATTGGTGGAATAAATTCCGCATATTAAAATCTTTAGGTTTTATGAATGATTTATATGTTCATGTCATTAGTCATTGTTAAAATAAATAATAATAGATATTTAAGAAATTATAAATAAAAATTAATATTTTATAATAAAAATAAAAATTACAAAATTATATTTTAAAATAAGATATACTATAAATCATATAGTTTAATATTTTTTAATAAATTATTAGAATAATAAGATTTATAATTTAAATATTTGATTGCTTTGTTTATATATTTATAAAATCATCATCTATTTAATATGAGAGAAAGATAGGAAACACAAATTTAGAGTTAACCAGAATTTATAACATATCTTCTCTAATCTTTCACTTGTTATATATGAGTCAGGATTAATACAGAACTATTTTTATTTCCAAAATCAAAAGAATTATTTATTTATATAAATGTAAATTATTTTGGCGATACATAAGTTGTGTTACATATGTGTATATCACACATAATTAATAAACTATATAAAACAAATAAATATCTCTAGCCTTAACTTGTATTTATATAAATCAATTGTCTTTTAGTTTTGAAAATACAAAATGATCCCGTAATGATCCTGATCTTATTATATAATATAGATTAGTATATACTATAGATTAAGTCGGATCTAGTAAAAACTGTATTTTATGTACAAAAGGGTGCGAAGTAAATCATAACAGTAGAGATTATTCTACTTTCATAACAAACCGCTTACATAGGGGGGGGGGGGGGGGGCTATCTTAATTTTTATTTAGTTTTGTCATTTTCCAAAACAAGGATAGCATTTATATATTGTGTAAATTATTAAATACTATGTTAGTATCCCGTGTATTACACGGTTGAATAAATAAATATTAAATAATTTATAACAAAACGTTATTAATTATAAAATGATATTTTGATATAGGATACAATTGAAAATACTTATAAGTAATAATTATAAGTAATAAAATAATTTTTGTTTTTAAAAAAAAATTCAAACATTTTGTTTTAAAACAAACTATTTTAAGAAATCCTTTTTCCGTGATAATGTGAAAGGACTCAATTCCTTCTTTCTTCCCCAGCGAAATGTAAAAAAAACTAATTATAACTCTTAATTTTATTTATTTTGGTTTATAAAAATGTTATTATTTTAAAATACTAATTTTTAAATACGTCATACTTTTAAAAATTTTGATGTTTTAGAAAAATTCTTATCTTAACAAATGTTTTCTTAGAAATTAAATTTATAAAAATAACTCTTTCTTAAATTATTAATAAACTATATTTAATCTAAAAAAATTTAAATAATATCATGTGTAATTAATGTAATTATTTAATAGGAGAGATATGTGGGAAATTTAGAACTACGAGCTCTAGAATGTGCCAAGTGTACAATTAAAATCTTTTTATTATAATATAGAGATTATATCATAAATTGAAGATTTATCCTTTGAATTTACATAGAGTGTATCTATATGGTTTTTTAAACAGACATTTTTTTAATTTGTTATATTGTGCATATAACTATGTTTTAGTGTAATTTTGGATTATTTTATATGCGTACATATATGCGTACATATATGCGCACATATATATACACAGGTATATATACCTACATACACGTATCATATTTTTTATAACATCATACACACATATATATATACAATTATATACATAATTATGCATTATAATGTATATAATTCTACATGACTATAAACATGATGTGTATCACTTTATATGCTTGTTACCATATTTTCACTTAACAAAATACCTTCTTGATAGATACGACAACTTGATATGTTGATGAAGGTCATACTTATTAAATCAATTGAAGTAGCAATTAATTATCTTCTAAACTAAAAGTCTCTAGTGAATGAAAGGTAGGTATTCAATTCTTAAAGTTTCTTTGATGTTTAGGTGTTGCACATTCAATTGCCCAGCTAAAACCATTACACTGAATACTATCCCCTCCCCACTTTCCTACTTGGTGAAATATAAACCTTGAAACTACCCATATGTACCCCTGAAACCCTTCATTCTCCAAGTACCCTAATCTTCAAAATAGTCGAGTACATCGTAGCAATTCATCGTTCAGGAAGATGTATCAAAATGATCACGACTCTCTGGAAAAGAGTCGTGATCAACCGCTTCCGTCTACAGGCTTCATGGAATCAAGCCAAACAGAAGTAGCCTGCCCGGAAGTGGATGGCAGGATGAAGAAAAGATTGTCACCAGAAGTCCAAAACCATGAGTGGAGGCGTTATAGAGGAGTTAGACGAAGGCCGTGGGGGAAGTTCACGGCCGAGATAAGGAATCCGGAGAAGAAAAAGGCTAGATTGTGGCTTGGCACATATGATACACCTGAGCAAGCTGCATTGGCTTATGATCGAGCAGCTTTTAAGTTCCACGGCTCACGAGCAAAGGTTAACTTCCCTCTCTTGATAGGGCGCGATGACTCGTCCACTATGCTACCTCTAGTGCACCAGCCCACGTCCTCCGTGTCTACCCCGTCCTCTTCAGTGGAGAATGGATATCCGACAACCAACGCCACCTTGTCCACCATGATGGTGGGATAGGGGACGTTTACACCACCACCAGACATAACGTCTGGTGGTAATGATTCTTTGTGGTCCATTTTCTTGCAAAGCACGGTGCAGTCGCCGCCAAACACCTTCGCACAGGAGGAACTTCGGTTTCCAGTGATGGAACCACCACAGGCAACCACCACAACAATTAGAGCATCAGAGGTTGGAACTGATCATGACAGATTTTGGGATTTTCAGATCGATGCATTGACAGATGATGATTTCCTACTTCTTTAGTGCTTTAAAATTAGTAAATTTGTTTCATTGAATATCAATAACCTTTAAGATCACATGCATGACATAATAAAAAGTATCTTTAATCGGAACAGACTTGACTTCAATGGTGAGAATTGACATTTTGTTCTAGAAGTGTGAAAACTGTATAAGATGTTTATGAATAAACATCAAATATTTCATCTTTGACATACAAAGTTTCAATGTTTTTACCAAAGGGGACTAACGGGAGTACGGGACCAGTTTAGATATGTCTCTTAAAACCGTTTTCATTTAAACCATTGAATCAGCTTATCGAACCGGTGAAAAAAAAGAAGGAAATATCTTAATTTATTTAAGATATGTATGATTTATTAAACTTGAGTTATGACTAAAAATGATATTTTAGAGCAAAAGTATACGCATAGTCCTGGGGTATGCACGTATTGCAACTTTAGTCTATACTTTCAATAAATTACAGATGAGGGCCTGAAGTATGTGAGAAGTGCATGCTAACGGTCTCTGACACTAACAAAGATTAACTTTCTATGTTAGTTTTTTTAAAAGACCAAAATACCCTTATTTTTATCCTCTTCTCCATATTCAACACCCACCATCGCCGCCTCTACCCTCATCCCACTGTTGCCACCGCGTCTACCCTCAACCCACCACCACCGTCGCCGCCCACTACAAGAAAAGTACTTTTTTTGCGGCGATACCAATCGTCGCAAAAAGATCAATTTTCGTCGCAATATATGTCGCCGCAATAAAGAAATTGCGACGAACATATTAATTATTTTATATATTATAATATTTAATTGTTTATTGCGACGAAAGTCGCCGCAAATGATTTAGCGGGATTTTTCCCGCCCTTAAAAAAGGTTTTCGTGATATTAAAAAAACAAAAATAATTAATTTTAACTTTTTTGCGACGAAAAATCGCCGCAAAAAAGTTGTTGACTTTTAAAGTCAAAAAAATAATTTCTTTTTGTCATTTGGTGACTCTTTGCGACGAAAAACTAGTCGCCGCAAAAAAGTGGTCGCAAAAAACCATTTTTCTTGTAGTGGCACTAGTACAAACTGGTTTGTTAGGGCGGTCCTAACTGATTGTTAGGGCGGTTCAAACGTAAATCGCCTCAAAAAATGTGTTATTTTTTAGGGCGGTTTTTTTGCCATTTTTTAGGGCGGTTTTTATATTTTTTAGGGCGGTTCTGTTTATGAACCGCCCTAAAAAATCATATTCTTTTTTAGTCGCGTTAGTTATCTTTTTTTTAGGGCGGTTTTCCCTCCAATCCCGCCCTAAGAAACCCCTAAAATATTGCAATCCCGCCCCAAACCCTTTCGGTACCTGCATTTGCAACCTCTTCTTCCTCTCAACACAAACCTGCAAGCCACATCCAGTCTACCTTTCAACCGCCGCCTTCTCCGTCACGATCGTCGGCTACTCTTCACCACAACCCGAGCCATAGTCGTCTTCTCTGTCGCAACCATTATCTCCACCATCGGCTTCCCGGAGCCACCGTCGGCTTTTCGTCGCTTTCTCCTCACAAACCTCTATGGAATATACTTATCTTTGAACTCAAATCGCTATATTAAACTTTATTGATGCTTTTGTTGATGTTGTAGGTGCTTTGTTGATGTTGTATCTCCACCATCGGCTTCAAGTTTAAGTTTTTTCATAGGAAGTAAGATTTAAACAAAATTAAAGGTGATGTTATTCAACCTACTGTCAATACTATTTATATGTTATGATAACCTTTTTGAAGTTTTTCATGATGTTGTAGGTGCTTTTCATCTTTCTGGTGTGCAGTCAGCTTCCGTTGTATGGCATACATTCAACGACGGGTGCAGACCTTTTTACTGGATGCGTGTTATTCTTGCTTCAACCGTGGCACCGTCATGGAACTTGGTATTACTCCCATTGTGACTTCTGGACTGGTTATGCAGTTGTTGGCTGGGTCAAAGATTATTGAGTGGACAACAACGTTCGTGAGGACCGTGCACTATTGTGAGTTTAATAGAATTCAGTTACAAACAAAGTTTATGTTTTTAAGGGCTTTTAATTGTTGAAACAACATTACAATTGATATATATATCTCTCTCTAAGCGAGTATCTAGTATTAGTTACATGACAGTCTTGGTATAATTTTATCTTGAAATCTAAATCCTTTTTACAAGGTATTCATCTTCTGCTTTTGAATAATTAATATCATTTTATAATTGAATAATTATATCATTTTATTTTATGCAAGATAGTGAAGGATTGTGAAAAGAAGACGCATCGGTTATTGGTTAATTTATTTAAAAGTTTGCTGATTTTATTTCTTAATTTATTACTTTTTTGTTATTGTTTTATTTATTTTCCATATAAATAATAATAATCAACTATAAAAACTTTAAAAATAAAAAATTAATATTAACAACTATATAACAAACTATAAATAATATAATCATAAAAAAAATAATAATCAACTATAATTCTTCAACATACGAAACCATATAAACAAAAAAAATCAATTTTTGAGGGCGGTTCCGGGCGAACCGCCCTAAAAAATAGGTGAAACCGCCCCAAAAAATAAAAACGCCCTATAAAATAACCGCCCCATAAAAAACCATTTTTTAGAGCGAGGTTTTTAGGGCGGTGTGAAACCGCCCTAACAATTTAAAATCACCGCCCTAACAAACCAGTTCTGTACTAGTGTGGCCTACACCCTCAACCCACCGCCACCGTCACCGCGTGCACCCTCAACAACCACCAACATTGTTGCAGCACCCTTAACCCACCATCACCATTGTTGTATCTACCCTCAACCCACACCACCACTACCTTTACCCTAGACCAACCACCACCGCCCCCTGCACCCTCAACCCACCACCAACGTCGTAGCATGCACCCTCAACCCACCTCGACAACCGCCTCTACCTTGAACTCACCACCAACATCACCGCCTCAACCTTAACCACCACCACCGCCTCAACCTAACCACCACGTACCACCGTCGCCGCCAACACCCTCAACCCACACCACCATCGTGTTTGGACCATCATATCTTAACAAAGAAAGAGGGGTGGCGTTATGCCCGTGGTCTTAGAAGAGAGAAAGAAAGAGATAGAGAGAAGGGGCAGAGAAGAGAGGCTTAGACCAATGGTAGTGCTTGATATTTTATAAGTTACAATACGTGCATACCCCAGGGACTATCCGTGTAATTTACTCGATATTTTATAAGTAAGGAAGCTAAAAATAACTATGAGTTAAAATATAGACTAATTCTTTAACGAATTCTTTTCCAATATATTCTGATTTTATCAGACAAACTTTGAACATTTATATCAACTTGTATGATAAGAAAAACACTTATACGCTTCGGGTGGGTTTTTTTCATCTACGTCTATACATGCCGATGAATCATCTACCAAATAATTGCATTGATGTTGTTATAGAAAAGAAAGAAGAGATCTTGGAAAGTGATTTTTATGACCCTATCAATAATCAAACTTATTGAATGTCTCGTTATTCCTTATTTCCTTGAAAAGGTGCTCAGGCTATGATACTAAGCTCATTTTTAGTCAAATCCATTTTGATTATGCGGATACTTTAAGACTTATTTGTTTGTAGTACTTAAAAACTTTTTGAATCTCTAGAAGAAGGAATATCGAAAACTCAAGTGATTAAAGCTGAAGCTAGTAGCTACTTTCTAAGTAACAAAATAAAATCAATGATCGGAGGGAGAGTTAGAGTAAGTAAAAACTTTTGTCTCTTAAAATTTTTACATAGGAGATTCTCTCATTCCTCTTATCAAGCAAAATGATGTGAATCATGCTTTCATGAGTTCTAATTGTAACAACAAAGGTTTTCAATTTCTGAAATGATTAATAGACAAGTTTATGTAAAAAAAATGCAATCAATATTCATAAGGAGCTATATTAACTGAAAAAATACATCCTTATAAAATTCTTACCAATCCATTGAATGGTTTGAAAATTGGGTCTCTATGTAATTGTGATGAATAGTCATTAACTTCCAGAAAAGGCTAAAAGAATGGGACTCTTTATGGGACAGACAAAACATTATAGACGTATGATCATTACGCTTAAATAGGGTATGATCATTACGCTTAAATTAGGTTTTCTATTTCACTCCTGGAAAGAAAATAACTTAAATTAAATTCTAATAGCATGATGATACATTATATAATAGGTAGTTAGTCTAGTCTAGTATGGATCATACACGACGACAGTTGGAGTCGACGACTCTCCTAGGTTCCCTGGCTGGGAATATCTGGGTAAGAGGATCAAGTTAGCTTTGTGAAAGTTTGATGCCCTATATCTCTTCAACCTAAGCGAACTACGGCAAAAGAAAAGAATCCCATAACCGACCCCAACATCTCCACCTGTAGGAACTACGAGTTTACTCCTACCAAGCTAGAGTACGATAGGGCGCGGGGAATCCGATGGATTGATGAAATAGCATAGAGATCAGAAAGAACAACCAACAACAGTGGTGGATACAAAATTTTTGGTAGGGGGGCAAAATGAGTTGATAAAAATGGGTCGGGTCAACAAAAACAACAGTTTGGTGAAATAATAGAATCGTTAAAGTAATTAAATATATAATTAGTTAAATGTTATAGAAAAATGATACATATAACAATCGTCCTCTATGCTTTTTGTCTTGAAAATGAATGATTGCATCTTTATTAGTAATAGAGACAGGATATTGTTATACAACACATATTAACCAGACAAATAAATAACGGAAACTCATCATGATAGCAAATAACAAATAATAAAAATTAACACATAAGAAAATAACAAATAATAAAATTAATGTAATCAAACAATCAAACAATATTAATTTGATGTAACAAATATAAACTATATATAAAAAGAAATCATTTTAAAAATTAGTTGCAAATTCCAAGACACTTCATATTTGTGCACTCCAGATTGTTTACAAGTGCCCCCATTATATTTAAAAATTATGAATTCCCCCCCCCCCCCCCCCCCCAACCCATTATATTAAGAAAACCTCAGTCCTAGTTAATTTTGAGTTAATACTTAAAAATGGAATTTCATACTTTTAGTTTACAAATGGGCACGATGAAAATGTATGTCGATCCATATATCGAGACAGATAGACCGACTATTACACCCGAGATCTTTGATAGTGATGGTATCCATGACCATGTTTTATTAAAGGAATAAAACAGAATTGTCTTTCAAGAAGATGATCGAGTGGTGGAAAGCCTCGGTGTTGAAAACATGTATAGTTCGAATGAGCATTTGTTTGAGAAAAAAGAGATAAAAAAAACTTGTAAGATTTCAATAAATTCTTGATACCATCGATAGGTATTTGATCTTTACTACATATTATAAGTACATCATTCCATCATGATACTCATGTTTTAAATATTACAGCAATGGTCAGTTTGTTTCTAACGATTCGGTACATTGATTTGGATAAGTTCTTTTATAGTATAATAATTCAGAAAATTACAAATTAATTTAATATAATTAAATATCAAAAAACGTTTAAGTTTATATAAAATTACAGTTATCGTCCTTTATCTTTAAAAAGTATTCTAAACGTCCTTTATGTTAACATTTTGTAACAATATCGTCCTTTACACTAACTGCCGTGAAGTTTTTCCGTTAATCAAGGACAATTTGGTCTTTTTGACTCTACAGGACTATTAATGTATTTTTTTCCAAACATAAGGATGTTTTCTCTGTCACTTTTTTATCGTTTATTTAATTTATGTATTTTTTAAGAATACATATACATATGTTTTTATAACGAATATATATATACATATAAATTCATACATAATTAAATTATAAATATGTTCATGCACGTATAGCTAATTAATTAATTCACTCACGTCTTATATATATATATATATATATATATATATATATATATATATATACATATATATATATATATAGATATATATATATATAAAATAAATATATAATATATACATATAATTCATACATAATTAAATATATTAAATATTTTCATGCACGTATAGCTAATTAATTATATTCACTCACTCTTATATATATATATATATATATATATATATATATATATATATATATATATATATAATATATATATATATATTATATACACATTATTTTTTCATCCACGTATTTATAATATAATAATATAATAAATTATACAATAGATATTTACAGATAATACGTGGATGAAAATATGTATAGTTCGAATGAACATTTGTTTGAGAAAAAGAGATAAAAAACTTGTAAGATTTCAATAAATTCTTTGATACCATCGATACGTATTTGATCTTTAATCATATTATAAGTACATCATTCCATCAATGATACTCATTGTTTTAAATATTACAGCAATGGTTCAGTTTGTTTTCTAACGATTCGGTACATTGATTTGGATAAGTTCTTTTAATAGTATAGACAAAATTACAAAAACGTCCTTAAGTTTATATAAATTACAGTTATCGTCTTTTATCTTTAAAAAGTATTCTAAACGTCCTTTATGTTAACATTTTGTAACAAATATCGTCCTTTACACTAACTGCCGTGAAGTTTTTCGTTAAGTCAAGGACATTTGGTCTTTTTTGACTCTACAGGACTATTAATGTATTTTTTCCAACATAAAGGATGTTTTCTGTCACTTTTTATCGTTTATTTATTTATGTATTTTTATAAGAATACATATACATATGATTTTTATATAACGAATATATATATACATATAAATTCATATAATTAAATATATAAATATTTCATGCACGTATAGCTAATTAATTATATTCACTCACCTTATATATATATATATATATATATCTTATATATATTAATAATTAATATATATATATATATATAAATATATATATATATATACAATAAATTCATACATAATTAAATATATTAAATATTTTCATGCACGTATAGCTAATTAATTATATTCACCACGTCTTATATATATATATATATATAATATATATATATATATATATATATATATATATATATATATATATATATATATACATTATTTTTTCATCCACGTATTTATAATATAAATAAATAAATAATTTAAATTATACAATAGATATTTACAGATAATACGTGGATGAAAATATGTATAGTTCGAATGAACATTTGTTTGAGAAAAAAAGAGATTAAAAAAACTGTAAGATTTCAATAAATTCTTTGATACCATCGATACGTATTTGATCTTTATACATATTATAAGTACATCATTCAATCAATGATACTCATTGTTTTAAATATTACAGCAATGGTTCAGTTGTTTTCTAACGATTCGGTACATTGATTTGGATAAGTTCCTTTAATAGTATATATTTTCCTTGTGACAGTCTTCTCAGCAAATAGTTGCAAATATTTAAATCCATACTGTTTTATGAGTTGTAATCACTAATATTACTCGACTGTAGGCTATTAGTTTGGATTTCCAATATGTAAATTTAGTTTAATTTTTCCGCTTGTGATTCAATTAATCCGCTTTTAATACCATCCCCTACTTGATACTAAAAACTATCACATTATACATCTGTGTACGAAACATGTGATTGAAGTGCACTTGTCAAGAATATCAGTTAAGATAATTAATTATGATAATGACTCTGAACCAAAACATTGCGACTTTTGAAGTACTTTTAATTTAATTACAGAGACTCTATATCAATTTATTATCACTTATAAAGATTGTGTTAAATAATGTTAAACTTTTACGATACACGTGAAAAATAATTTCGGCGTTTCATATCTAACTTTCAAAATTCAGAAATTTTAACGTTTTAAAAATGTGTCTAAAACATAATCACTATCATCTTTCTAACATGTGTATGAACATTACTACACTAATGGGCCTTAATACCCATCGTCATACCTTAATGAGTTGTTTTAGGTTATATAAAAATCAATTTAGGTCTTAACAGCAAATTATTTTAGTGTCATTGGCATGTATGTGATGATTACTACATTAGGGCTTAAATGGGCATCGTTTATATTAGTTAGTTTTAGTTTGTGCAATCATATTAGGTGGTCCTAACAAGTTATTCAATGTTAATAGATGTGTATGATGATTACTATACACCAATGGCTTTACCGGTTCTTAGACATGCAATTTGCTTTCAGTATAAATGCCACTATGTTATTTTAATGTTAATGCCATATGTATGATAATTAGTAGATAAAGGGTCTTAATAAGCATTTCATGTGTTAAATGAGTTATTTTAGGACATCCAAGTCACACTAGTCTGGTCAATTATTTCGGTGTTAATGATAAGTGTTTAATGGTTACTAACTAATGGGCTTCAATGGTCCTTGCCATGAGTTATTGAGCTTATTTAGATTACACAAATAAAATTAGGTCTTAACAAAAAACTTTAACATCAAACACAAGTCTATAAAAATTAGTGCACTAATGGCCCTTCATCAACATTGACTGTGTTATAGAGCTGTTTTAGGTTACACGAAGTTACATTAGGTCGTGACATGTTATTTCAGTGTTAAATGCATATTTATCATGATTATTCACTAGTGGGTCTAAATGGGCCTTGTCATGCATTACTCAGTTGTTTGAATACCATAAAGTCACATTAGGTCCTAACAAATCATTTTAGTGTTAATGACAAGTCTATGATGATTAGTGCATTAACAACCCTTTATGTGTTAATAGGTTGTTTCAGGTAGTCACATTATATCCTAACAAGTCATTTTAGTATTAATGGCATGTGTATGACGGTAAGTACACTAATAAGTCTTTATGGGTCTTTTCAGGTCTAAGTGAGTTGTTTTAGGTTACACAAAAACACCACTAGGACGTAATAAGTTATTTTGGTGTTAGTAGGTTGTATTAGATAACACAAAGTCACATTACGTTTCAAAATGTAAAGTTGGCGTCAATATGATTTATACAATAATGCTCCCTATATTGGGCCTTGTAATATGTTGGTGTTTTAGTTTACAAAAGTCATTATAATGTCCTTAAAAGTCATTCAATACTATTGGCATGGTATGATATTAGTACACTAATGGGGCAAAATGAGATTTGTTTTGCTTTAGTGAGTGTGTTTAAGTGTATGTAAAATGTATTAGGTCATAAAAAGTCCTTTAACTACTAAAGACATCTATATGATGATCATTACACTAATAGACTTAATATGTCTTATCATGTGTTGTCATTATTTACATGAAAACAAAGTCATGTTAGGTCCTAGCAAGTCTTTGGCTTTATGGCATGTATATTATTAGTAGTACACTAATGGGGCATAATTAGATTTGTCATGTGTTAGTGCCTTGTTATAGTTTATACAAAACTCACATTAGGATCTAACTAGTGATTTTAATGTTAATGATGTGTAGATGGTGATTATTACATTAATGGTTCTTAATGCATCTTGTCATGTTATCAAGTTATTTTAAATACCAAAAGTTTTATTAGGTCATACCACGTCATTTTGATATTAAATAACATGTATATGCTTATTAGCACGCTAATGGTCTTAATGGGACTTGTCATGTATTTGAGTTGTTTTAGGTTAAAATAGTTATATAAAGTCATACATAAAAATACAAGTATTCATTGTATTAGTTTTATTTCCGGATCTTGCATATCTACCTCAATAAATGCATCGTCTGTTTCCATATCATCAGTTGGGAATAGATGTGCACCATTGGTTCCAATGTACGTTCATCATGTGTGATCTGGAAAACATGAAAATTGTTTGACGTATGAGGCATTTCTATCTGGCACCTATGTTCAAATGATGATTTACAGATAGAAGGTTATCTTAATGAGTTAATGATGTACACAGCAGGTATTCTAATGCGCTAGTCTTTTTTAACACAAGAGAAATCATGCAAAACCATTTAGGTGGGTTTAATTACAATGGCAATCTCAACATTAATCGACTCAGACATTTTCTAAAATCGTGAGAAACTATGCACACATGTTAAAACCCACTTCACATAGCATTGGTGCACTTGTAAAAGTCCGGATTAACACACACGAGGTTATCATAAACATTAATGAAAGGATCCATGACCACATCTGGGAAATCGATAAACGATCCTAGCCTCCTTTGCATACATTTGTTGATTTTAACCAAGAGACCACCCAATTTCATAAACTAATTACCACCAAAGAAAGAGGTTTGTGTAATACATTTGAAAGCAAAAATGCCGTTTTGCGGGACTAAAAGTAAATTGATGTAAAATTTGTATTTTGTAGGTGTTGAACAAAGAACTCGTTTGAAAACAATTGAGATACCAGTGGTGTTTATATTCACCTCCAATAATGTTTGAAACTCTGAGCATGAATTTTATCTTAAATCTTATCTCTAAACTTAACAAAGGATTACTTATTGGAACTTACCACCAGACAATAACAAAAAGAAATTTTTTTGCTTAAATCTCATCTAAAATCTTAAATTCTTTGGTGGCCCATCGATAACCAATCAAGAATTACAATGAATATAATCCATTTACTGATATCAATATAAGTCTTTTATCCCTGATTTATCGTAACTCGTCGCATACTACCAACGTTTTTAGTCGTTATCCGTCGGTAATCATCAACGACGTACTACTGCCTATGACAGATTACAGTCATTGGTATTTTTTATTTATTTTTGTAGGTGATAGATTCTGGTTGTACGACATGATCATTAAAGGAGAAATAGGCCATTTTTATAACTGTAGTTTTCTTGCTTGAAAGGTTTTAAGGAGATCGATATCTCTAGCTCTCCAAGCAAGTTGCAAGAGTTGCGTATTATTTTGTTTTCCACTATTTTTGCGTCGATGAGTTTAAGAGGAAGTACGGAATTATTGATGATTATTAAATGGATGTTAACACCTCCTAAAATATTAAGTCAATATATATTTAGACATAATTAATTAGACTCTTATTACTATAACCTTTTGACTATGCATATACCATAATTTACAATCCCGACCAATAATAAAAAGTTAACTGTCTATAATAACTATAATAATAGTAATAATAATAATAGTAGTAATAATAGTCGTAATAATAGTAGTAATTAGTCGTAATAATAGTCGTAATAATAGTCGTAATAATAGTCGTAATAATAGTCGTAATAATAGTCGTAATAATAGTCGTAATAATAGTCGTAATAATAGTCGTAATAATAGTCGTAATAATAGTCGTAATAATAGTCGTAATAATAGTCGTAATAATTGTAACATTTGACCCATTTTCAAATTTGTAACCCGACCCTATTTTTTTTTAGAGTATTAATTTCAATGAATTAAATGTAACCGGTATAGTTTAATCAATATTATAAATGGCTTTATTAGAATGTCATTTATTTAAACATTTAAACAAGTTATAATAATTTCATAATTCATAAATAGAGGTATTACAAATTTATAAATAATTGTCATTATGAATTTTAAAATGGAAAGAATAAATATATTCAAAGTATTTTTTTCAAAACATATAAACTTATAAAAGTCTATAAGTTGTAATGAGAATTAGATTTAATTTTAAATTAGTTTTATATTTATAAACTCTTTAAAGTTTTAAAAGACAAATTTAATTATAAATTGGTTTAATAAGTTTGGGGCAATATTGTAATTTTTAAACTTAATTCAATAGAGTCAAGCATAAAATAGCAATCACTCTAAACTACAGGGGCTAAACCTGTAAATTTTTAAAAGTATAACCCAACCCCCCTTTTTCCCTCCCTCGCCGTCGTTCCTCTCCGGCCAACCTTCGGGCCGATCTCCGGCGACCACCTCACACCCAAACCACCCAGAATTGTTACAAATAAACCGCCCTTAACTCTTGCACATCTGTTTCGAACTTGTCAACGGTTCAATTCGAAATTAGTACAATTATATCGATTTTATCTCAAAACCGAAAATCAATCAAAACCAAATTCGTTCAACTCGAAATCCAGTAAATTGATTCATCTAATCAACTTGAAACGTACTAAACATCATTGCGGTTATAACCATCCAATCAATTTGAACTAATAACGTATAAACTAAATCAAATTCGATCAATTACAACCGACATAAACTTAAAACGCGTTCAAACCTGAAACAGCTGAAATTGAACCTTCAAAACAGAGGGCAATCGTTCTAATCGACATTTTAAAACTTTCTGTGCACTAAATTTCGATTACAACAACACATCTTTATCTCTCTCGAACTCCACCTCCACGTCGCGACCTGCAACTAATCGAACTACACCTTCGGGGCAACTCAACAGAAATTGATTGAGGGCTTTTGATCACCTAGTCCAATTAAAGCTTCCTGAACACGCAATTCGATTTCCATCAACAAAATCAACTCGAACAGATTCTTACCTGTCGCGACCTGTTCATCTTTCACCCCATCGATTCCATCATCATTCAGGTAATTAGTTACACACACACACTCGTTTTTGAATGCTAAACAAAAGCCCTAAGCTTAATTTGGCTATTGATCAAGTTTTCAAGATCAATTTGAAAACGATTACGATTTGAATCTAGGGTTCTATGGATTGGGGGATTGTTATTGTAATGTTTTTGTTAATTAAAAACCAAACAAAAAACAGGTTCTGGGCTTTGGCCCGCTGGTAACAATGCATAACATACATAGGGGCGACCAGGGTTCGACCCCTGGCACCCACATGCATTTTTTTAATCGTTTTCTTATATATATTTATCAAATTAAATTTCAAAAATCATTATAACATTTGTTTTGTTAATTAATATTATCATAGAAATTATTTATTAATTTCTGAAAATTCTAAAAATTATAATCACATTTTATTAAAAGTTTAAATGTATAAAGGAAACTTATTTATTAGTTTTAATTTTATATAAAGAAAACGCGTTTAAACAAACTTAAACTATTTCAAATCATTTAAATTAATATTTTATAAAATTTAAATAGTTAACTAGTCACTTAATTATTTTGATCAAGAGTTCAAGTAATTAATTTAAAAAAATTAATTATTTAACTCTACACTTTAAAATTCATTCAAACGTTTTTTATTAAATGCTCCAAAACACATTTAGTTACTTCATTCCAAATAATATCAATCAATATTTCTTTATTTAAATTCATTTTTCTTATTTTATTTAATCATATTAAATCAAATAGTGTAAATCATTTGTAAACCGTAAATCCCAAATTAGAACCCTAGCTTCTCAAATCAATCTAGTCTTCAATTATTACGTTGTTTTAAAATTAGGCTATTCCTTAGGTTGAACCTCGAGAAGTTTCCTTTGGTGTCACGCCTACTATTCTATTGTTTCCAAAACGTTTATAATTATCAAATGAGTATTCATTGCCCATTTTCATGTTTTATTTTGGGGAAATCATGTGATACTATACGCAACCATGCTTATTCATTTTATCCTATTTCATACTAAAATTCAATTCAATACATGTTATGTTATTTACTTGCAATTATGTGTTCGTATTTAGATAAACTTGATAACATGATCATTAATTTACACAACCACGGTAACAATGATAGATCTATTGGTTTGACAACCACCCCATTTGTTTAGTCGCGTGGTGATTGAAACCGGAATCATACATTCTATAAGGCTTCGTCTGTGGACCGAGTCAATTCAGTCATTAGGTTTGATCGTGTTGTTTGTCATTTATGATACATTGTTGCATGTTAGTTATAACATTACCATGTGAATTGAATTGTTTACAAGTTATTCAATCAAATTTTGTGTGTGTGTTTAAACCTGTGATTACTCACGGCTAATTCTTTAGCTGACTCGTTACTTTTTTTACATGATTTCAGGAAATGCTATTTAGTGGAACTCTCTCTGCTCATATAGGATTGGACCTAGTCAAAAATAAAGAAGACAATATTATATTTCATGCTTTTATTTAATTGCGTTGTAATGTGTGACTTGAATGACATTATTCAATAAATAAATGGTTATTAAATGTTATTTCAACGTATTTATTACCTTGTGCTATGAACAATCGATTCACATTCGTCCGCCTCGATGATTCCGCCATCGGTCTGGGTGTGACAGATTGGTATCAGAGCCAAGGTTATAGGGAATTAGGTTATTAGAAATGGAATGACCTAGACTATAACTAAGTACCTTTACACATGAGTCCTCTCATGTATTCTATATGTTTAGATAGGGCTTATATGTGTCACTTATGTCTATTATGTTTATATGATTATCACATTCTCTTATATCTTGATTCTTACCTTTCACATACAAATTCTCAAATCATATTATATGGCATTATGTGCCTAAATCAATTGTTTTCAAATTTTAAATTTTGATTTGTTATTCATGGTTTTCAAATCTCGTCAAAGTCCGTGTCACATGACTGAGAACATGCAATGCTGGAAGAGTGGAATACCTGTATCTTAAGATGTTCTGTCTAGGCAAGGTATTCATACAACTTGATTACCTTACCTGGGAACCCTCGAGATGAGTATTCGCTTATAGGTACGCATGTCCTCATTAAGGTTGTGGTGGACACAAATACTTGGATAAGTCAACGTATTCGCTTTGGTTTGCGAACCGAACGTTCACTCCTAACCTCTCATTGTTATTCTAAACAATCTCATTAACGATTTTATTATTTTGAAAAGTTTTAAAACCAATTACCTGTTTCTCATAGAGGTTTCTTCCTTCCATATTATACAGCATGTCTTCTCGTCAAAACCGCTCCCGATCTAGAAGCTCTGGCCGCAAGATTGCTGCTATAGTGGCACGTGAAGTTGCTGCGGTCATCCCAACACTGCTTACCCATTTGAATCAAGGCAACAACGTTGTTCAAAATCAAGCTGCACCAAACCCTCCACGAGCTTGTACTTACAAGCACTTCAGTTCTTGCAATCCCACTAAGTTTAGCGGGACCGAAGGAGCCACTGGTCTTTTACAGTGGTTTGAGAGTATCGAGAACACTTTTCTCAATAGTGAGTGTCCCGAGAATCTCAAGGTTCGCTATGCTACAAGTGTTCTTCAAAAGAGAGCACTCACTTGGTGGAACGGGGAGAAACGAACCCGTGGAACTGATGCTGCCTTGGCATTAACGTGGGATGAAGTCAAAGAACTCATGACTCGGGAATTCTGTCCAAGAAATGAGATCAAGAAGTTAGAAGCTGAGTTCTGGGACTTAGCTCAAGAAAGTGGAGAAAATCTAGCTTACACCAACCGATTTCATGAATTGAGCCTACTTGTTCCCCACTTAGTTACCCCATTATCCCGGGCCATTGAAAAGTACATCGGTGGTCTACCCATGAAAATTCAAGACACGGGTGTGGGGTAGGAATCCTGCAACTCTGGAAGATACCATCCGGTTAGCTGCTCAGTTAACTGACAATCATGTCAAGGCTGGAACCCTGACTAGGAAGGGTGCTAAGAAGGTGCCCGAGAAACCCTCAGCTGAACCCCTTAAGGAGGAAAAACCTGAACCTTCTCAAACAAGAAGAGGAAGGTTAAATCCCAAAACTTTACTGTGGTTACCCCTACTGTTCCAGTTAATCAAGTCGCACCAAGCTACCAACCAGTCTCCAACAATCAAGTCCCGGCAAAGAAACCTTACACCGGAACTTTCCCACAGTGCAATATTTGCAAGTACCACCACCCTGCTAATGCACAATGTCGTCGCTGCACCAACTGTGGTCGTTTCGGTCATACTTTCAACGTGTGTAAGAGCGCAGCTAAGGCTCCGGCTACCGCACCTGTTCTTCAACATCCTCCTGCAATTACTCAGGGTCGTGCATGCTATCAATGTGGTGATCCGAACCACTTCCGCAATCGATGCCCTCAACTTGTCAGCACGGTGCCTACGGCTCAAGGACGTGCTTTTAACATCAATGCTCATCAAGCGCAAACCAATAGCGATGTGGTGAACGGTATGTTTTTAATCAATAATCATTATGCTTCAGTTTTATTTGATACCGGCGCCGACAAAAGTTTTGTGTCCTTAGAATTTGAGCCCTTACTTGCTAGTGCACGGACTAAGTTGAGAAAACCATTTACGGTAGAGATAGCCGACGGGAAACCTATCACAATCGATTCAATTATTCCAAACTGTATCCTTAGTCTTAGCGAGCATTTTTCCTATCGATCTCACACCGATGCAACTTGGAAATTTCGACGTCATTATAGGCATGGATTGGCTATCTAAGAACCATGCTGAAGTTGTTTGTTACGAGAAAATCATCCGGATCCCTCTTACGCCCGAAAAGGTGTTAAATATTTATGGAGAAAAACCTTCCAAAGGCCTTCGACTTATGTCATGTACCAAAGCTCAAAGTACCTTCGCAAGCATTATGTGGCTTTCTTAGCACATATCGTGAAAACGAATGAGAAGTCAAAGAAAGTCGAGGATATTCCGATCATTCGTGATTTTCCGGAAGTTCCCCGATGACTTAACTGGACTCCCTCCTGTTCATCAAGTCGAGTTTCGTATCGATCTTGTGCCTGGTGCAGCACCTGTAGCAAAATCTTCATATCGTCTTGCACCATCTGAGATGCAAGAACTTGCTAGTCAACTTCAAGAACTTTCCGATAAAGGTTTCATTCGACCAAGTTCCTCACCTTGGGGAGCCCCGGTATTGTTTGTGAAGAAGAAAGATGGCTCATTTCGTATTGTATCGATTATCGGGAGCTCAACAAGCTTACTGTTAAGAACCGGTATCCTCTACCAAGAATCGATGATTTGTTTGATCAACTTCAAGGCGCTTCATACTTTTCCAAGATTGACCTTCGTTCTGGTTATCATCAACTACGAGTGCATGATGACGACATTCCCAAACAGCCTTCCGTACAAGATATGGTCATTACGAATTTCTAGTTATGCCATTTGGTTTGACCAACGCACCAGCTGTGTTCATGGATTTAATGAACCGCGTGTGTAAACCATACTTGGACAAGTTCGTGATCGTCTTCATCGACGACATTCTGATTTATTCAAAATCAAGATCCGAGCATGAACATCATCTTCGTTTGATTCTTGAACTATTGAAAAAGGAGAAACTATATGCCAAATTCTCTAAGTGTGAATTTTGGTTGAAGGAGGTACAATTCCTTGGTCACATCGTAAATGATAAAGGAATTCATGTGGATCCTGCAAAGATTGAGGCGGTAAAGAGTTGGGTGGAACCTAAAACTCCCACTGAGATCCGTTCATTCCTTGGCTTGGCCGGCTACTATCGGCATTTCATCCAAATTTCTCAAAGATCGCTGTGCCTCTTACTGCCTTGACCCACAAGGATAAGTGTTTCCAGTGGGGACCAGATCAAGAAAAAGCATTCCAAACACTTAAACAAAAGTTATGCAATGCTCCAATCTTGACCCTCCCTATGGAAATGATGATTTTGTTGTTTACTGCGATGCTTCCAAGCAAGGTCTTGGTTGTGTCCTCATGCAACGAGGAAAAGTCATAGCCTATGCCTCAAGACAGCTCAAAATCCATGAGAAAAATTACACGACTCATGATCTCGAATTGGGTGTTGTGGTTTTTGCACTCAAAATCTGGAGACACTATCTTTACGGCACCAAGTGTGTTGTATTCACTGATCATAAGAGTCTTCAGCACATTTTCAATCAAAAAGAACTAACATGAGACAACGGCGATGGGTTGAGTTACTCAACGACTACGATTGTGAAATTCGCTATCACCCTGGAAAAGCGAATGTCGTAGCCGATGCATTGAGTCGTAAGGATTATGTCATACTCCAAAGTGTGACGATTCAATCCGAACTTAAAACCCGAATTCTCGAAGCCCAGCACGAGTCAGTCACTGAGGGTAACATGTACGATGAAATGTCATGCGGCGCTGAACTTCAATTGGAAACAAAACCTGATGGTTTGTTGTATTTTCTGGACCGACTTTGGGTTCCTAAACGCAATGATCTTCGAATCCTTATCATGAGCGAGGCTCGCAAAACTCGTTATTCCATCCATACCGGTGCGGATAAGATGTTTATGAATCTCCGTAATCAGTATTGGTGGCCCGGCATGAAAAAGGATATAGCTTTGTATGTGTCCAAATGCCTCACCTGTTCAAAAGTTAAAGCCGAACATCAACGTCCGTCTGGATTACTGGTTCAACCTGATATTCCAGTGTGGAAGTGGGAAGACATATCCATGGACTTCATTACCAAATTGCCTCGAACCTCTAGCGGTTATGATAGTATTTGGGTCATCGTTGATCGATTGACTAAATCGGCACACTTCATACCGATTCGTGAAGATTTTCGAGTTGAGAAATTAGCTCGTTTATATCAATGAAATAGTCAGCCGTCATGGTGTGCCATTAAATATTATCTCCGATCGTGGTGGTCGATTCATCTCCCATTTCTGGCAAAGTCTTCAATCGTCTTTGGGAACCCGACTCAATCTCAGCACAGCTTATCACCCTCAAACCGATGGGCAGACTGAAAGAACAATACAGACTCTCGAGGATATGCTTCGAGCGTGTGTCATTGACTTTAGTGGCTCTTGGATTCTCATCTACCGTTAATCGAATTTTCATACAACAACAGCTACCATACAAGTATCCAAATGGCACCATTTGAAGCTTTGTACGGTCGCAAGTGTCGATCTCCCATATGTTGGTCTGAGATAGGAGATGCACAAATCACTGGTCCTGGACTGATTCAGGAACCAACCGATAAGATTCACAAGATTCATGATAACTTGCTGGCTGCTAGAAATCGTCAGAAGCATTATGCTGATAAGGGACGGAAACCCATGGAATACAACGTCGGTGATCTCGTACTCCTAAAGGTATCACCTTGGAAAGGGGTGATCCGTTTTGGGAAGAAAGGGAAGCTAGCCCCTCGTTATGTGGGTCCATTCAAAGTGCTGGAGCGTATTGGGAAAGTAGCTTACAAGCTTGAACTGCCTCAAGAACTCAGCAACATTCACCCAACATTCATGTTTCCAACCTCAAGAAATGCCTTGCTGATGAGAACCTCCGCATTCCACTCGATGAAGTTCAAATTGATGAATCCATGCACTTTATCGAAAGGCCTGTGGAGATCATGGACCGTGAAATCAAACAACTCAAGCGTAGCCGAATCCCTATCGTCAAAGTTCGTTGGGAGTCTAAACGTGGCCCAGAGTTCACTTGGAGCGTGAAGACCAAATGAAATCCAAGTATCCTCACCTTTTTGTCTCAGCCTCTTCGTGATCGAATTTCGGGACGAAATTCCTTAAAGTAGGGGAGACTGTAACATTTGACCCATTTCAAATTTGTAACCCGACCCTATTTTTTTAGAGTATTAATTTCAATGAATTAAATGTAACTCGTATAGTTTAATCAATGTTATAAATGGCTTTATTAGAATGTCACTTATTTAAACCATTTAAACAAGTTATAATAATTTCATAATTCATAAAATAGAGTATTACAAATTTACAAATATTGTCATTATGAATTTTAAAATGGAAAGAATAATTATATATCAAAGTATTTTTTCAAAACATATAAACTTATAAAACTATAAGTTGTAATGAGAATTAGATTTAATTTTTAATTAGTTCTTTATATTTATAAACTCTTTAAAGTTTTAAAAGACAAATTTAATTATAAATTGGTTTAATAAGTTTGGGCAAATATTGTAATTTTTAAACTTAATTCAATAGAGTCAAGCATAAAATAGCAATCACTCTAAACTACAGGGGCTAAACCTGTAAATTTTTAAAAGTATAACCCAAACCCCCCTCTTTTTCCCTCCCTCGCCGTCGTTCCTCTCCGGCCAACCTTCGGGCCGATCTCCGGCGACCACCTCACACCCAAACCACCCAGAATTGTTACAAATAAACCGCCCTTAACTCTTGCACATCTGTTTCGAACTTGTCAACGGTTTCAATTCGAAATTAGTACAATTATATCGAATTTTATCTCAAAACCGAAAATCAATCAAAACCAAATTCGTTTCAACTCGAAATCCAGTAAATTGATTCATCTAATCAACTTGAAACGTACTAAACATCATTGCGGTTATAACCATCCAATCAATTTGAACTAATAACGTATAAACTAAATCAATTCGATCAATTACAACCGACATAAACTTAAAACGCGTTCAACCTGAAACAGCTAAAATGAACCTTCAAAACAGAGGGCAATCGTTCTAATCGACATTTTAAAACTTTCTGTGCACTAAATTTCGATCATACAACACATCTTTATCTCTCTCGAACTCCACCTCCACGTCGCGACCTGCAACTAATCGAACTACACCTTCGGGCAACCTCAACAGAAATTGATTGAGGGCTTTTGATCACCTAGTCCAATTGAAGCTTCCTGAACACGTAATTCGATTTCCATCAACAAATCAACTCGAACAGATTCTACCTGTCGCGACCTGCTCATCTTTCACCCCATCGATTCCATCATCATTCAGGTAATTAGTTACACACACACACTCGTTTTTGAATGCTAAACAAATCCCTAAGCTTATTTGGCTATTGATCAAGTTTTCAAGATCAATTTGAACGATTTACGATTTGAATCTAGGGTTCTATGGAATTGGGGGATTGTTATTGTAATGTTTTTGTTAATTAAAAACCAAACAAAAACAGGTTTGGGCTTTGGCCCGCTGGTAACAATGCATAACATACATAGGGGCGACCAGGGTTCGACCCCTGGCACCCACATGCATTTTTTTAATCGTTTTCTTATATATATTTATCAAATTAAATTTCAAAAATCATTATAACATTGTTTTGTTAATTAATATTATCATAGAAATTATTTATTAATTTCTGAAAATTCTAAAAATTATAATCACACTTTTATTAAAAGTTAAATGTTATAAAGGAAACTTATTTATTAGTTTTAATTTTATATAAAAAAAAATCGCGTTTAAACAAACTTAAACTATTTCAAATCATTTAAATTAATATTTTATAAAATTAAATAGTTAACTAGTCACTTAATTATTTTGATCAAGAGTTCAAGTAATTAATTCAAAAAATTAATTATTTAACTCTTACACTTTAAAATTCATTCAAACGATTTTTATTAAATGCTCCAAAACACATTTAGTTACTTCATTCCAAATAATATCAATCATATTTTCTTTATTTAAATTCATTTTTCTTATTTATTTAATCATATTAAATCAAATAGTGTAAATCATTTGTAAACCGTAAATCCCAAATTAGAACCCTAGCTTCAAATCAATCTAGTCTTCAATTATTACGTTGTTTAAAATTAAGGCTATTCCTTAGGTTGAACCTCGAGAAGTTTCCTTTGGTGTCACGCCTATTATTCTATTGTTTCCAAAACGTTTATAATTATCAAGTGAGTATTCATTGCCCATTTTTCATGTTTTATTTTTTGGGAAATCATGTGATACTATACGCAACCATGCTTATTCATTTTATCCTATTTCATACTAAAATTCAATTCAATACATGTTATGTATTTACTTTCAATTATGTGTTCGTATTAGATAAACTTGATAACATGATCATTAATTTACATAACCACGGTAACAATGATAGATCTATTGGTTTGACAACCCACCCCATTTGTTTAGTCGCGTGGTGATTGAAACCGGAATCATACATTCTATAAGGCTTCGTCTGTGGACGAGTCATTCAGTCATTAGGTATGATCGTGTTGTTTGTCATTTATGATACATTGTTGCATGTTAGTTACAACATTACCATGTGAATTGAATTGTTTACAAGTTATTCAATCAAATTTTGTGTGTGTTTAAACCTGATTACTCACACGGCTAATTCTTTAGCTGACTCGTTACTTTTTTTACATGATTCAGGAAATGCTATTAGTGGAACTCTCTCTGCTCATATAGGATTGGACCTAGTCAAAAATAAAGAAGATAATATTATATTTCATGCTTTTATTTTAATTGCGTTGTAATGTGTGACTTGAATGACATTATTCAATAAATAAATGTTATTAAATGTTATTTCAACGTATTTATTACCTTGTGCTATGAACAATCGATTCACATTCGTCCGCCTCGATGATTCCGCCATCGGTCGGGGTGTGACAATAATAGTCGTAATGGCAGTCGTAATGGCAGTCGTAATGGCAGTCGTATGGCAGTCGTAATGGCAGTCGTAATGGCAGTCGTAATGGCAGTCGTAATGGCAGTCGTAATGGCAGTCGTAATGGCAGTCGTAATGGCAGTCGTAATGGCAGTCGTAATGGCAGTCGTAATGGCAGTCGTAATGGCAGTCGTAATGGCAGTCGTAATGGCAGTCGTAATGGCAGTCGTAATGGCATCGTAATGGCAGTCGTAATGGCAGTCGTAATGGCAGTCGTAATGGCAGTCGTAATGGCAGTCGTAATGGCAGTCGTAAGGGCAGTCGTAAGGGCAGTCGTAAGGGCAGTCGTAAGGGCAGTCGTAAGGGCAGTCGTAAGGGCAGTCGTAAGGCAGTCGTAAGGGCAGTCGTAAGGGCAGTCGTAAGGGCAGTCGTAAGGGCAGTCGTAAGGGCAGTCGTAAGGGCAGTCGTAAGGGCAGTCGTAAGGGCAGTCGTAAGGGCAGTCGTAAGGGCAGTCGTAAGGGCAGTCGTAAGGGCAGTCGTAAGGGCAGTCGTAAGGGCGTCGTAAGGGCAGTCGTAAGGGCAGTCGTAAGGGCAGTCGTAAGGGCAGTCGTAAGGGCAGTCGTAAGGCAGTCGTAAGGGCAGTCGTAAGGGCAGTCGTAAGGGCAGTCGTAAGGGCAGTCGTAAGGGCAGTCGTAAGGGCAGTCGTAAGGGCAGTCGTAAGGGCAGTCGTAAGGGCAGTCGTAAGGGCAGTCGTAAGGGCAGTCGTAAGGGCAGTCGTAAGGGCAGTCGTAGGGCAGTCGTAAGGGCAGTCGTAAGGGCAGTCGTAAGGGCAGTCGTAAGGGCAGTCGTAAGGGCAGTCGTAAGGGCAGTCGTAAGGGCAGTCGTAAGGGCAGTCGTAAGGGCAGTCGTAAGGGCAGTCGTAAGGGCAGTCGTAACGGCAGTCGTAACGGCAGTCGTAACGGCAGTCGTAACGGCAGTCGTAACGGCAGTCGTAACGGCAGTCGTAACGGCAGTCGTAACGGCAGTCGTAACGGCAGTCGTAACGGCAGTCGTAACGGCAGTCGTAACGGCAGTCGTAACGGCAGTCGTAACGGCAGTCGTAACGGCAGTCGTAACGGCAGTCGTAACGGCAGTCGTAACGGCAGTCGTAACGGCAGTCGTAACGGCAGTCGTAACGGCAGTCGTAACGGCAGTCGTAACGGCAGTCGTAACGGCAGTCGTAACGGCAGTCGTAACGGCAGTCGTAACGGCAGTCGTAACGGCAGTCGTAACGGCAGTCGTAACGGCAGTCGTAACGGCAGTCGTAACGGCAGTCGTAACGGCAGTCGTAACGGCAGTCGTAACGGCAGTCGTAACGGCAGTCGTAACGGCAGTCGTAACGGCAGTCGTAACGGCAGTCGTAACGGCAGTCGTAACGGCAGTCGTAACGGCAGTCGTAACGGCAGTCGTAACGGCAGTCGTAACGGCAGTCGTAACGGCAGTCGTAACGGCAGTCGTAACGGCAGTCGTAACGGCAGTCGTAACGGCAGTCGTAACGGCAGTCGTAACGGCAGTCGTAACGGCAGTCGTAACGGCAGTCGTAACGGCAGTCGTAACGGCAGTCGTAACGGCAGTCGTAACGGCAGTCGTAACGGCAGTCGTAACGGCAGTCGTAACGGCAGTCGTAACGGCAGTCGTAACGGCAGTCGTAACGGCAGTCGTAACGGCAGTCGTAACGGCAGTCGTAACGGCAGCCGGCCGCGCCGCCGCGCCTTAATAGTAATAATGGGAGTAATAATGGGAGTAAAATAGCTGGAGAGCATGGAGAGCAGGCACATGGAGGAGAATGGTAGGAGGTGCAAGGTCGAAGACAGAAAGCGAAGAAGAGTCTGCTCCTAAGGCATGGGAACGTATCAAGTTTGATACCAACTTCTATGTCTCAAATCTACTAATGGGATGCAACCCCCGAGATCTGTGGAACAAGGCTAAGGATTTCGGCAAGGTGGTGGATGTTTATGTATCACCCAGGAAGGATAGATCTGGACACTTCTTTGGATTCATTAAGTTCGAAGGAGTTCAAGATAAAGCTGTACTAGAAGGAAACCTTAGAAAGATTGTCATCATAACTTGAAGATAGATGTGAATCTTGCCTTACATGAAAGGAAGGTGAAGCCTGGTATGGAGGGCACGTTTTATAAGGCGGGGACCAGGATGTCAAGGGATCATAATGAAAGATACGTAAAGCCAAAGGATCCGGTCAATCCGGGGCAAAACTCGAAGCCGGAGAATTTTAATAAGGAAAGATCGTACAGGGATGCCTTTTTGGATCAAAACCCGAAAGCTATGGAAAGAGTTCTGAACATTTTAGAAGAAGAATGCGGAGACTCTAGGATTCTTATGAAATCCTCATTAATAGCCAGAGCCTCTAATGTTACCTTCTTATGTAATGTGTTTGAGCTATTAATCAGTGTAGGCTTCAAAGGAGTGCAGATAAAAATGTGGGGGGTTTGTTTGTTCTGATCGTATTCCCATTGGAAGAGCAGGCATTAGAATTTCTAGAGAAGAAAGAAACATGGAAGGAATGGTTCTCAAAATGTGAGGTATGGAAGGGGCAGTCACTACCATATGAAAGATTGGCAGTCCTAAAGATCCATGGGATTCCTTCGCATCTCTGGGATAAAAGGGTGATTAACAAAGTTGCAAACTCTTTTGGAAAGATTGTCCAGGGTTCGAAAGCCGAGTCTTTTGATGGGAATTTGTCATACGATTCAGTCGTGGTACTAGTTCAAAATGGGAAGAAAATCACGGATGATCTTTGCATTTCTTTTGATGATAAAATGTTCCGAGTATGGGTTTCGGAGTCAGAAGAGGAATGGGTTCCGAATTTCCTAATGGTGCCAAACTCTTCATCTCCGACTAGAAGTGAAGAAGTAGGGGAGACGGTTGGGAAGGAGGTATCCGAGAACATGATAATAGTAATAATAATAGTAGTAATAATAGTAGTAATAATAGTAGTAATAATAGTAGTAATAATAGTAGTAATAATAGTAGTAATAATAGTAGTAATATAGTAGTAATAATAGTAGTAATAATAGTAGTAATAATAGTAGTAATAATAGTAGTAATAATAGTAGTAATAATAGTAGTAATAATAGTAGTAATAATAGTAGTAATAATAGTAGTAATAATAGTAGTAATAATAGTAGAATAATAGTAGTAATAATAGTAGTAATAGTAGTAATAATAGTAGTAATAATAGTAGTAATAATTAGTAATAATAGTAGTAATATAGTAGTAATAATAGTAGTAATAATAGTAGTAATAATAGTAGTATAGTAGTAATAAAATAATAATAATAGTAGTAATAATAGTAGTAATAATAGTAGTAGTAGTAGTAATAATAATAATAATAATCATAATAATAATAATAATAATAATAATAATAATAAAAATAATAATAAATAATAATAATAATAATAATAAAAATATAATAATAATATAATAATAATGAAAATAATAATAATAAATAATAATAATAATTATTATTATTATTATTATTATTATTAATATTATTAGTATATTATTATTATTACTATTACTATTACTATTATTATTATTATTAATTTATATTTTTCGTCTTTTATTTATATATAAAACTACAACTTTTGTCCTTAAACTTTATTAATTATAGAAACCATCCTTTATTTTAAATGATGTAACACATTTTGTTTTTTTTCATAAACTGATGTTAAGTTTCTTCTTTTAAAAGTGAAAAACGAAATGTGTAACAACTTTTTATATAAAGGATGTTTTCTATAATTAATAAATTTTAAAAACAAAGCTGTAGTTTTATATATAGATAAATGAAAAAAAATGTAATTTACTCTATTATATACGAGCACTAATTCAAACACATTAAATAGATGTACACGGGTCACTTGGTTTGTAGTCAAATGTAAGAGTCAAATACTTTTTAAATAAAATTAAGATTCAAACTTTGATATAAGATAGATTTGAAACTAGTATAATTGAAAAGTATGTTAACGTGTAATATATGCCCTACAAGTAGATATGGAAGGTCGGCACGTATTAGTTTTAGCACTCTATGGTGTAAATAATAGCTATTTATGGCATGCAATTTTTTTTGAACGGATAACGAATAATTTTTAAGTCTAGTCACCCGAGTAAATCTATTGACGAAATGCCACCTACGCCCGCAAACACAGACAGCACTGACGACCCAGCTCGCCCACCATTCCAAGGGAAACCCACCACCCAAAGACCCGCTGTGGTAAACCCTTGACCCACTTGGATCATATTGCACCTAGTGAGACTCCAACCCATGACCTCCACTTTAGAAGTTATAGGGTGTCTACTCATAAACCAGTTGATCTAGGACTCATTGACAACATGCAACTTATAGCCGCATGAAAATTAGCTTGTTTTGAATATAGCATACTAGCTATGGCTATATGTTATTCTTGTTGAGCGTATGTTTGACTAACCTTTTTAGATGATGAGTTACTGTCCCGTCCGATCATCTTTATTATTTGAGTACATAATTTTGGGCGCTGGGCCGGCACGTCCTTAAAGAAAACCACGTACATCAGGCTATCCACATTTTTCTTGAACTTAAGACCACACTCAAGAGAAAACCCAAAGATATCTCCGGTTTGACTAACTATACTGAATGATATCAACTGGTAGTGTTTTCATCCACACCTCGTTCTTCTATAGAATTTTGCTGACGGATTACCGACTATTGTCATCTAAAAAATGAGCAACAAATATGTTGCTGTGGATAGAAAGTTATTTGGATTATAGTAACTAACGTCTAACTAGATTCTTATGACACAACTAAAAAAAATAAACAAATTATACACATTAAAAGCAACATATTTTGTTAAGGTATAGTTTTGCTTTTTGGAATTTAGCCGCTTGATTTTTCTCTGTCTTAAGTTTATGTTGTAATTTATATATTCAAGTTTAGGTTTTAAGATATTATACATTTAGCTTTAAATCAAGTTGAGAAAGATGACACGAAAACATAACAAAGCAGCTATACTTAACTGTATATTGTTTACATATACATATTTATGACAGAACCAAGAGGAGTCATGTTTTTAGTTTATTTCAATGTTTTGAAAACCGGACCGGACCGGCCGGTCCGACCGGTTCGACCGGGAACCGGACTCCAATCCGGTCCGTTCGGTGCTTAAAACCGGTTTAACAGTGAACCGGTGGTCAGACCGGTTGAACCGGCGGTCGGACCGGTAACCGGACCGGTTGAATCGGTCGAACCGGCGGTCGGAACGGTAACCGGACCAGTTGAACCGGTTTTTTTTATAAAATTTTTATTTTTTTTTGTAATTTTTACATAAATACGGTCCGGTTCTTATATACGGTCCGACCGGTTGAACCGGTCCGACCAGTGAACCGGTAAGACGTCCGGTTCACTGTCCGGTCCGGTTTTAAAAACTTGGTTTTTTTAAGCGTTATGCTATATGTAAAGATTTTTAAAACAAATATGTATTCAAAATTCTTATTTGATATCGTAAGCTATAGCGAGTGATGAGTTGTTATTGTATTACGACGAACCCAACTGCTTATAAGCGAACAACATCGTTGTTGGTATTTTGGGAACAACATCATTTTTATGATTAGCCAAACCGATAGCGACAAAATCCTGCTGCGTTGCACGGGGAAAACCCAACCACGCTCCTGCCGCGAAGCTCGAGGAGAAAAAATAGTTCGATTTATTTTTCACAGAAAGTATAGCTTACAAAAATGTTTATTGTTCAATATTATTTCGGAGATACTTACATAACATAAAAGTCAGCTTCACATGATTTGGATTAATAAATATTGATTGATATTTAAAAATTATATTTGTTGTTTTAAGAGTAAGGGACTGTTTGTTAGTTTATGAATTATACTAAGTGCTAAACTAATAAGAAGTCTAAATCAATAAGATGTTTGAATCATTAAGTGCTGAACAATTAAGAGATCTGAAACATTAAAAGCTAGTATTTCACTTAACTATTCAAAGACAAATGATTGACCAATTCAGATAAAAGGTCTTAACCATTCAGCATTAAACCTATTAACCACTCAGCATTAGTATAATGTTTAACCATTCAGAGACAAATGTCTAAACCATTCAAACATTTGTTCACGAAACAAAGAATCATTAAATGTTAAACCATTCAGACATCTAAACCATTAAGAGTCTGATTCAGATGCTGTTAAACAGCCCCTAACTCACCAAATAGCGTGAATTTTTATACGAAGTCAATCTAACATAAAATTCATAGGTTTTATTTTAGTCTAAACTGGTACAATTTAGTGACATAAATCATGGACATACCAGCATGTGATCATTAGATGATTTTCTTGTTATCAAAAGTTGATAAATTTTGCATTCAAACAGGTTGATAATCAGACTTGGTGTTTGGAAACTTGGACTGAAAGATAATCTGGCCAAATAAGCGCAAATTTGAATCTTTAATTTGCTGATGAAGCTTGAGTTGAGGGCTGTAGGCACCTGGTGTGCTCTCCAGAGTCCAGCTTGTGTACTTTGTTAAAGTCATGAAATCAGCAGTAACAACATACCATAAAAATCAGAACACGAGGTAACACGGTGGTAAGAGCTAACAGATGTCTCATGTTCAGATCCATCTTCCACCAGCTTTTTGTGTTTTTTTAACTTACTTGAAAATCATCTGGCCAACGCAAGATGCGTTTTACCTTAGCAAAGTATTGGTGGAGGTCCCTGAGTTTCTGGATGATAGGTTCATATGGTTAACCATAGAAAACACAAAAAGGCTACAAACTTTGATCTAATTACAGAGCCAAAACAATACTAATGATCTGGATTTGGATTTTAAAAGCCTAGCTACAAAGTTTTACTAGTTAAAGACATTCATCAGTCTCAGAAAGCAGCAGCTCTTATCATATATTTCTGTACCGTCACTAACAGAAAAACTAGAAACTGGAACCGGCCTGACAATCCACATTCTTTACAGATATCCTTCATTATCCTCAGCCTACCAGATGTCGTCTCCTGCATAAATGATATCAATATTTCGTTTGTACTATAATGATCTAAATATCTTTAGTTTTGGATGTATCGTATCCTTTTTGGCAAATTTCGAAACTAAAATCACTGAATTGCCCCCAGATCATCGTTATGTATAGCTGATATAGGTCCAGCCCACAAGTTTGGTATTCACCCATGTTCATCTGAAACACCCATCTTTTATTTTAACTGATTTCTTGGTGTGGGTGTTTCGACTTTCGAGCTGTTTAACTACATATGGGTCAAATTGGGTTATGTTTTGTAACAGGTCAACTAGGTTAAACTAAAAGATTGAACAAAAGACAGGTTGATCGTCTGAAATGTATTCAAATGCATAAAATTTCCTAAACTGCATTATTAAAAATGTTCTATTTTATTATTTTTGTGATAATAGAGTTTTGGTAAGTGTGTTAAACATATTAATTATTTATAAAATCTTAAACAATGAAAAAAAGTTGTTGCTTGTAGGCCCAACCTGAACAGTTTTGACCCATTACTCGAACTTGTCTACACAACCATTTTGCCATTCCTCGTGGCAATGAAAGTTAACAAATCACAAGTTATTATTCGATCAAGAAAGTGACTAGCTTTCCTTTATGCCTACACTTGGTAAAAGCTAACTCTAGAAAGGAACCATGTCTGTAGGTAAGTACATACTTGACTTGTAGTGATCAGTGGTACCATTACCATATCATGATTCCATCATTCACGAGAACAGAGATAAGGACGGCAAAATGCAGATGAATATTTACCTCTTCGATTGATGGCCTTTATTATAATCCATCATTCCCCCAGATTTAGCAAAAAGCCCATGCCCTCGGAAGTTCATGTCACCCTGCTCATAGTGGATAACTTGTGCCACAATGTAAGTAAAGACACATCGACAAAAATAGACGGTATGAAATTACTCTTAATTCACTTTCTGCACGCAAAATAAACGTCAATTTCATCCAAAATTGAACATACAGATCAAACACTAAGAATCTAGGAACCAGACAAATAAGTGGACTTGTCCCAGTTTCAAACGCTCGTAAACTTATCAAACCAGACAAAAAATGTTGGGTGTAGGCTTCGGGATGGATTAATTTGGAACAGTTGGCATCGGCCGGCCCAAGTTCTAATTAGGCCCAGTTTAGTTAGAATGTTAACTAAAGGGTGAAACCCTAATTATTGTTTATATATATCTCTCTTGTACTTGTAATTATTATCACTCAATAAAAAGAAAACCTAGTTGCCCAAAGAGGACGTAGGTTGCACACCGCAACCGAACCTCTATAAATCTCTCGTATTCTTTATTGTTTACTGTTCTTCTGTTTGATTGTTTGTCTGCCGCCGCCGATCTGCCGTGTAACATCTCGTATTTACGTTAAAAAAAAATAGTTTTGTTAATAATAAATAATAATAAAATAATAATAATAATAATAATAATAATAATAATAATAAATAATAATAGTTTAATTATAAATAATAATATAATAACAACAACAATGACTTATAAAGAATTATTAAAAAAAAAAAAAAAAATTAGAACTTAAATTAAATTCAGGGGCAATTGTGTAAATTCTGAAACTTGAATTTAATGTTTCTAGCATAAAATAAAAGAAATCAAACCACAGGGACCAAATGTGTCAATTCCCAAAACCACCCCCTTTTTTTTTTTTTCCCTTCCCGACGGCCACTGCCTCCGGCCACCGCCGGAGCGGCTCCGGCCACCCTGCACACCCGATTTCTGGCCATTATTCAATGTAAAAAACGGTCCCAACCTCTTCTAGAACAAGAATCGAACCACGTGGCATTTAATTTGAAGAATCAAGTGGGTTAGTGCGATGTGCTCCCTTCTCCGCGTGTGTCGGCCCCTTTTACAACCCAATCGATCGCACTAACACTGTAATAATCAAATTAAATACGCACACACAATCTATTAATCATTTATAACCTCCCATCGAGTTTAATTTGATCTGAAACACTCGAAATCACTCCACTGAACACCATCTTCAATGCCGACCTGCAACTTGGTCGAAGACCACCTTCGGGATTTCAAAACATCAAATTTATTGAGGGCTATAGTTCATGATGACTATCCGAAGCTTTCCACAAGAGTAATTTGATTATAATCATCTATTTCTTCCCGAGCCAATTCCTTCTCTGTCGCGAGTTGTTCTTCGAAGTGGGTACCTCCAATCGAACATCAAATGGGTAATTGTTTACATATACATGTTCGATTAAACACGGGGAACAAAAGCCCTATGTTTATTTCGGTAATCATCATCGAATTCAAGCTCGATTGAATCGAAATCAGTCTAGGGTTCTTGGAATTGGGGGGAGTACCTTGAAACCTGCTTAAAGGATTTAAAAACCATTCACTAACGCGGCCTTGTGCCTTTGGTTCACTGGTAGTTGGGTGTGTGTATGTGTTGGAGGTCCCGGGTTCAAACCCGGCTACCTCCAACTATTTTTTTTATGCCTTTTAAACCTCTTAAAATTTCAGAAAAATTCCTGAAAATTATAAAAATAAGTTTTATAACCTTAAATATTTTTCTTTACATCAAACCAATTTCTGCAAATTTATTTCTTAAAATATATTAATATTTGATTTTATTTTATTAAAACAAATAATAAAACTAGTTAAATAACTTATAAAATAGACTTTAAAATTTATTTATCTTAACAAAACATTACAATTGGAGTATTTTCATGTTTTAGTTATTAATTATTATTGTTTCAAATAATAAATAATTATTTGTCTTAAATAATAAATAATATAAGTTTGTAGAAATTATATATTTTATAATTTCATAAATCATTCTAAAACATTATTCTCTTATAAAATATACTAACTAAAGGTTAGATTAATAATTCGTTATTAATCAAAACGTTATTCTAATTAATCTTAAATAATTATAAAGTTTTATATATATTAAGCCTTATCAATTTTTATACTTAAAATTCATTCTTAAAATACTAAAACACATATATGAAATTCTTCTAATGGATCGAAACGCGAATAATTACTTTATAGATGTAATTACTCGACAAACCTCACAATTCCAATTGAAACCCTAGTTCATGTTAAAACATTAAAGCTTATTATTAAGACTTTAACCATGTGAATATATATTTACATATTTAGGTGCCTTGTAACGATTCACGTTGGAACGACGCCTACTATTATTCTTATTAGTCGTCATTATATACTTATTTGACAAGTGAGTTTTCCTTGCCCCCTTTTACTTTATTTCACACCATTTTGGGATGAAACATGATTCTTATACATTACACACTTATAAACATTTGAGACTTGTAAAGCACTTGCAATTCATCTTTATATCTTGTCATGGTTATTTGTATGTTGTAAGTGATTATATGAGATACATAGTTTGTTACAATCATTAACTATTGCTAGCCTGGCGACGTCTTAGATCTTTGGGCCTGACAAGCCTATTTGGTGCTAAAGTCGATGTATTGCCGACTCCTAGGAGCCGTATGCTTGTGCACTAGGGAACCAAATACACTTAGCCAATCTTATATACTTGTAATCAAGTCGAGGTTTGATTGTGAAGATATGTGTTCTATAACCTTACTAGCATATAACCTATGACATGAATTGCTACTTATAATCTTTCATATTATGTATGAAAACTTGGGAAACTCACCAACTATTTTTAGTTGACCTTTTATTTTTATCATGTTTCAGGTAACCCCCGAGTTTAAAGTGGTCTTTTGAAGCTTGCAATAAAACTAGGATGTGGACCTAGTTAAATAAATGAAATGTTATGTTATGTTTGATATTTGCTTGAATGTATTTCATGATTTAGACTTATGTTGTAATTCCTGTTGAAACTATTAATTTGATTATTTACATTTAAACATAGCGTTATGTGGCTGTGAACAATCGTATTCCTCACACCTCGACGTTTCCGCCGTCTAGGTTGGGGTGTGACAGATTGGTATCAGAGCCCATAACTATAGGGATTTAGGTTATTAGAAATGGTGACCTAGACTATAGTTGCATGAACCTCATAGAAAGATCTTTATACTTTTGTGCTCACATATTGTTTAAATGCTACATAATGCTATGCCTTTTGTGCAATTTGATGCCTTAGTATAGGATTGCCTAAACATTTCTACATGTCTCCCAAAACTTACATTTGACTCTTAGACTCTTCCCGAACATGAGACCTCTTAATCTTATCCTCGACGACACGTGGAATCGTATACCTATGCTTATGACTTGGATCTTTAGACGTTATGTCTAATCTATATAAATCTCATCAAGGTTTTGATTTCATGAACCTAAGAAATATTGTGTGACACATAGACACCTGTATTCTGGATTTCCTGGCAAAAAGCCTTCGGGCTAAGGCAAGCGTATTCGTATAAATCTCATTGAGGGAACCGTTACGCTACCTGGGGATTTCTGGGATGAGTGATAAACTATGGTCAAATACACAAATCTCTAAGGCAAATGAGTCAATTTACCTTGACGTGTCAACGATTCCAAATGGTAATGCGTTACCAAATGGAACCATCCTTTTGTATCTTAAAAATCCTTGAATCCTTGAACTAGTTTATCATTAAAGTTTAAATACTTTCTCATTCTTAACCTAAATAATATTCCTGTTAATATTAAACCCATCCTACATTTCAACTCTTACGTTTAAACGCTCAACGTGTAACATGTAACGTTATTGAACTCAACGTTTCATGTAACTATTTCTATACCTTGACCAACGTGAACATGGATTTTAACATACCCAAAGATATTGGGAATCTAAACCGTATGTCTTTAAAACTTTAAACCGTTACCTATGGTTCTCAAGTCTTCTTAAGGATGTGTCCCATAACTAAGAACATGCAAAGCTGTAGATGGAATTCCTACATCTCAGGATACTTTGCTAATTGAATATTAACCTTGTTAATTTAAAGTGGTCACTCACCTCAATGATCGAATAAACTAATTATAACTTTGTTACCACTTATAAGTACGCGTGTCTTCAATAAGGCTATGGGTGACCTCATATCTTGGGAAGTCCTTGTATTTTCCTTTCGATTGTGAATCGAATGTTCACATCTCATTGTGATGTCGAATCATTTCATCCTTGATTTCGTCTTCCCGATTTTAATTATCCAAGATTTGAACACTACAACAAATTTCTGTTATCTTGAACTTTGATCTTAAGCTGGTAATCATGATTTTCTCTTTTGCTACATTGTTGTAACTTGAAATTTCTTGAAATTCTAAATTGATATTCTTTTCTTTTCACTGTTTTGTCAAACTTCGTACCGTCTGCACCGTGGGAGATGCAAGAGTTTGTAAGTCAGTCTATGACTAATAACACTCGTACCTCCTAAACAATTCTAACTCATCAAAACAGGGGTGATTCCCTTACTTTGATGATTCTCTATTCGTTTCGATAAATGGTTTCCAATCATGTGTTTTATGAAATTTCATCCTCTGGATTGGAGTGATTACCTTATCTTGAGGATTCACTTCAATTATCTTCTTTGGAATGGCATTTCACAAATGACATGATCTCACCAAAATAGGATTGAAACCCATACTTTGGTGACAAATGTCAATCTTCGATTGTTTTCTTGTTATTATGAAATTCAATCATCAAAGTAGGAGTGAATTCTGGATTTTGATGAAGAAGTTCATCGTGTTATATTTTGCTTTTGTAAACTTCATCGTTAAGATAGGAGTGATTTCCCTTACCTTAATGGTGAGTTACCTCGTCTTATTTCTATGGATCCTTAACAATGAGTTGGGATCGAACTTTTTGATTGGTAAGTTAATGGTCATATCTTGGGAATACACCATCAAGTTAGGAGTGAAAACCACACCTTGATGACTAACCTCATTTATTGATCTTCAACTTACCATGGTTGTAATCAAGTGACGAGAAGCATGTAGTAACTTGACGGGTGAAACAATGTTAGTGTTTTGACCTATTAAGCCAAAGCATGATCTCTGAACTTGAAAGGAGACCCGATTGTTTTAAGTTGATTTTGATTCCAAGCTTGACGCATGTAAATTCTTAAATCGATTTCTTTCCCGTTATTCTCATGTTTTGATTTGATCTAGCTATATGGAACCATTTATTCCCTACTTATCAACTTTCATTTTGAGTTATCATTAAAACCTGGTTGCGTAATGATAGCTTCCTAAACAACCTCCCTGCCAAATAGAGACATTACTAAATTGTGTTCATGGCTTCCTAGCCACACGAATGTTTCTCAGCTGTGATTATGAGTTTGATGAACTGCGTGTGCAAGCCGTACTTGGAAAGCTACTTGTGTTTGCCTTAATCAGCAATATCCCGAATTATTTAAATTTTAATCCAATCGTGAACGCTATCGTCGTTGATCAATGCAATTCTAATTATTGTGTCATTTCTTGGACCATCTTTGAACTCCTTATAACAACCTCTAGTAATCTTTCTGAATGTCTTTCCCTTAAAACCACGTTTATTCTGAAAACCCATTACAACGATTTTCCTCATACTAAAGTTAAACTTTAATCTTAACAAACACGATACTTGTATCAACGGTACACTAATAACACTTTGAACCCTCATTGACATGAGTAAACAAGAACCGATCACCTAGAAACCCGTTAAAGTTACTTGCTTAAGAAGCTCTTATGAATCCCATCCAAAAACATCTGAAACTTATTTCTCATAAGCCGAGTCCCGTATCGATCTAATGTATGGTGTTTCACACATGACAAAACTATTTAACCGTATTGAACCGTTTGAAATACCAACGTTTATCAGTTAAAAATCTTAAAGGAGTGACTTGCACACTTTGTCAAGGAACATATAAGATTTTGAACGGTGAAACTTAACAAACTTAAGAATCATAGTCAAACTTATTGAATTTAAACACTCGTGAACATGAAATGACATCTAAGTCTCCTCATAATCTTAAAATTTATTTCTCATGATTAAATTTCGGGACGAAATTTCTTAAAGTAGGGGAGACTGTAACATCTCGTATTTACGTTAAAAAAAATAGTTTTGTTAATAATAAATAATAATAAATAATAATAATAATAATAATAATAATAATAATAATAATAATAATAATAGTTTAATTATAAAATAATAATAATAATAACAACAACAATGACTTATAAAGAATTATTAAAAAAAAAAAAAATTAGAACTTAAATTAAATTCAGGGGCAATTGTGTAAATTCTGAAACTTGAATTTAATGTTTCTAGCATAAAATAAAAGAAATCAAACCACAGGGACCAAATGTGTCAATTCCCAAAACCACCCCCTTTTTTTTTTTTCCCTTCCCGACGGCCACTGCCTCCGGCCACCGCCGGAGCGGCTCCGGCCACCCTGCACACCCGATTTCTGGCCATTATTCAATGTAAAAAACGGTCCCAACCTCTTCTAGAACAAGAATCGAACCACGTGGGCATTTTAATTTGAAGAATCAAGTGGGTTAGTGCGATCTGCTCCCTTCTCCGCGTGTGTCGGCCCCTTTTACAACCCAATCGATCGCACTAACACTGTAATAATCAAATTAAATACGCACACACAATCTATTAATCATTTATAACCTCCCATCGAGTTTAATTTGATCTGAAACACTCGAAATCACTCCACTGAACACCATCTTCAATGCCGACCTGCAACTTGGTCGAAGACCACCTTCGGGATTTCAAAACATCAAATTTATTGAGGGCTATAGTTCATGATGACTATCCGAAGCTTTCCACAAGAGTAATTTGATTATAATCATCTATTTCTTCCCGAGCCAATTCCTTCTCTGTCGCGAGTTGTTCTTCGAAGTGGGTACCTCCAATCGAACATCAAATGGGTAATTGTTTACATATACATGTTCGATTAAACATGGGGAACAAAAGCCCTATGTTTATTTCGGTAATCATCATCGAATTCAAGCTCGATTGAATCGAAATCAGTCTAGGGTTCTTGGAATTGGGGGGGAGTACCTTGAAACCTGCTTAAAGGATTTAAAAACCATTCACTAACGCGGCCTTATGCCTTTGGTTCACTGGTAGTTGGGTGTGTGTATGTGTTGGAGGTCCCGGGTTCGAACCCGGCTACCTCCAACTATTTTTTTTATGCCTTTTAAACCTCTTAAAAATTTCAGAAAAATTCCTGAAAATTATAAAAATAAGTTTTATAAACCTTAAATATTTTTCTTTACATCAAACCAATTTCTGCAAATTTATTTCTTAAAATATATTAATATTTGATTTTATTTTATTAAAACAAATAATAAAACTAGTTAAATAACTTATAAAATAGACTTTAAAATTTATTTATCTTAACAAAACATTACAATTGGAGTATTTTCATGTTTTAGTTATTAATTATTATTGTTTCAAATAATAAATAATTATTTGTCTTAAATAATAAATAATATAAGTTTGTAGAAATTATATATTTTATAATTTCATAAATCATTCTAAAACATTATTCTCTTATAAAATATACTAACTAAAGGTTAGATTAATAATTCGTTATTAATCAAAATGTTATTCTAATTAATCTTAAATAATTATAAAGTTTTATATATATTAAGCCTTATCAATTTTTATACTTAAAATTCATTCTTAAAATACTAAAACACATATATGAAATTCTTCTAATGGATCGAAACGCGAATAATTACTTTATAGATGTAATTACTCGACAAACCTCACAATTCCAATTGAAACCCTAGTTCATGTTAAAACATTAAAGCTTATTATTAAGACTTTAACCATGTGAATATATATTTACATATTTAGGTGCCTTGTAACGATTCACGTTGGAACGACGCCTACTATTATTCTTATTAGTCGTCATTATATACTTATTTGACAAGTGAGTTTTCCTTGCCCCCTTTTACTTTATTTCACACCATTTTGGGGTGAAACATGATTCTTATACATTACACACTTATAAACATTTGAGACTTGTAAAGCACTTGCAATTCATCTTTATATCTTGTCATGGTTATTTGTATGTTGTAAGTGATTATATGAGATACATAGTTTGTTACAATCATTAACTATTGCTAGCCTGGCGACGTCTTAGATCTTTGGGCCTGACAAGCCTATTTGGTGCTAAAGTCGATGTATTGCCGACTCCTAGGAGCCGTATGCTTGTGCACTAGGGAACCAAATACACTTAGCCAATCTTATATACTTGTAATCAAGTCGAGGTTTGATTGTGAAGATATGTGTTCTATAACCTTACTAGCATATAACCTATGACATGAATTGCTACTTATAATCTTTCATATTATGTATGAAAACTTGGGAAACTCACCAACTATTTTTAGTTGACCTTTTATTTTTATCATGTTTCAGGTAACCCCCGAGTTTAAAGTGGTCTTTTGAAGCTTGCAATAAAACTAGGATGTGGACCTAGTTAAATAAATGAAATGTTATGTTATGTTTGATATTTGCTTGAATGTATTTCATGATTTAGACTTATGTTGTAATTCCTGTTGAAACTATTAATTTGATTATTTACATTTAAACATAGCGTTATGTGGCTGTGAACAATCGTATTCCTCACACCTCGACGTTTCCGCCGTCTAGGTTGGGGTGTGACAGATTGGTATCAGAGCCCATAACTATAGGGATTTAGGTTATTAGAAATGGTGACCTAGACTATAGTTGCATGAACCTCATAGAAAGATCTTTATACTTTTGTGCTCACATATTGTTTAAATGCTACATAATGCTATGCCTTTTGTGCAATTTGATGCCTTAGTATAGGATTGCCTAAACATTTCTACATGTCTCCCAAAACTTACATTTGACTCTTAGACTCTTCCCGAACATGAGACCTCTTAATCTTATCCTCGACGACACGTGGAATCGTATACCTATGCTTATGACTTGGATCTTTAGACGTTATGTCTAATCTATATAAATCTCATCAAGGTTTTGATTTCATGAACCTAAGAAATATTGTGTGACACATAGACACCTGTATTCTGGATTTCCTGGCAAAAAGCCTTCGGGCTAAGGCAAGCGTATTCGTATAAATCTCATTGAGGGAACCGTTACGCTACCTGGGGATTTCTGGGATGAGTGATAAACTATGGTCAAAATACACAAATCTCTAAGGCAAATGAGTCAATTTACCTTGACGTGTCAACGATTCCAAATGGTAATGCGTTACCAAATGGAACCATCCTTTTGTATCTTAAAAATCCTTGAATCCTTGAACTAGTTTATCATTAAAGTTTAAATACTTTCTCATTCTTAACCTAAATAATATTCCTGTTAATATTAAACCCATCCTACATTTCAACTCTTACGTTTAAACGCTCAACGTGTAACATGTAACGTTATTGAACTCAACGTTTCATGTAACTATTTCTATACCTTGACCAACGTGAACATGGATTTTAACATACCCAAAGATATTGGGAATCTAAACCGTATGTCTTTAAAACTTTAAACCGTTACCTATGGTTCTCAAGTCTTCTTAAGGATGTGTCCCATAACTAAGAACATGCAAAGCTGTAGATGGAATTCCTACATCTCAGGATACTTTGCTAATTGAATATTAACCTTGTTAATTTAAAGTGGTCACTCACCTCAATGATCGAATAAACTAATTATAACTTTGTTACCACTTATAAGTACGCGTGTCTTCAATAAGGCTATGGGTGACCTCATATCTTGGGAAGTCCTTGTATTTTCCTTTCGATTGTGAATCGAATGTTCACATCTCATTGTGATGTCGAATCATTTCATCCTTGATTTCGTCTTCCCGATTTTAATTATCCAAGATTTGAACACTACAACAAATTTCTGTTATCTTGAACTTTGATCTTAAGCTGGTAATCATGATTTTCTCTTTTGCTACATTGTTGTAACTTGAAATTTCTTGAAATTCTAAATTGATATTCTTTTCTTTTCACTGTTTTGTCAAACTTCGTACCGTCTGCACCGTGGGAGATGCAAGAGTTTGTAAGTCAGTCTATGACTAATAACACTCGTACCTCCTAAACAATTCTAACTCATCAAAACAGGGGTGATTCCCTTACTTTGATGATTCTCTATTCGTTTCGATAAATGGTTTCCAATCATGTGTTTTATGAAATTTCATCCTCTGGATTGGAGTGATTACCTTATCTTGAGGATTCACTTCAATTATCTTCTTTGGAATGGCATTTCACAAATGACATGATCTCACCAAAATAGGATTGAAACCCATACTTTGGTGACAAATGTCAATCTTCGATTGTTTTCTTGTTATTATGAAATTCAATCATCAAAGTAGGAGTGAATTCTGGATTTTGATGAAGAAGTCATCGTGTTATATTTTGCTTTTGTAAAACTTCATCGTTAAGATAGGAGTGATTTCCCTTACCTTAATGGTGAGTTACCTCGTCTTATTTCTATGGATCCTTAACAATGAGTTGGGATCGAACTTTTTGATTGGTAAGTTAATGGTCATATCTTGGGAATACACCATCAAGTTAGGAGTGAAAACCACACCTTGATGACTAACCTCATTTATTGATCTTCAACTTACCATGGTTGTAATCAAGTGACGAGAAGCATGTAGTAACTTGACGGGTGAAACAATGTTAGTGTTTTGACCTATTAAGCCAAAGCATGATCTCTGAACTTGAAAGGAGACCCGATTGTTTTAAGTTGATTTTGATTCCAAGCTTGACGCATGTAAATTCTTAAATCGATTTCTTTCCCGTTATTCTCATGTTTTGATTTGATCTAGCTATATGGAACCATTTATTCCCTACTTATCAACTTTCATTTTGAGTTATCATTAAAACCTGGTTGCGTAATGATAGCTTCCTAAACAACCTCCCTGCCAAATAGAGACATTACTAAATTGTGTTCATGGCTTCCTAGCCACACGAATGTTTCTCAGCTGTGATTATGAGTTTGATGAACTGCGTGTGCAAGCCGTACTTGGAAAGCTACTTGTGTTTGCCTTAATCAGCAATATCCCGAATTATTTAAATTTTAATCCAATCGTGAACGCTATCGTCGTTGATCAATGCAATTCTAATTATTGTGTCATTTCTTGGACCATCTTTGAACTCCTTATAACAACCTCTAGTAATCTTTCTGAATGTCTTTCCCTTAAAACCACGTTTATTCTGAAAACCCATTACAACGATTTTCCTCATACTAAAGTTAAACTTTAATCTTAACAAACACGATACTTGTATCAACGGTACACTAATAACACTTTGAACCCTCATTGACATGAGTAAACAAGAACCGATCACCTAGAAACCCGTTAAAGTTACTTGCTTAAGAAGCTCTTATGAATCCCATCCAAAAACATCTGAAACTTATTTCTCATAAGCCGAGTCCCGTATCGATCTAATGTATGGTGTTTCACACATGACAAAACTATTTAACCGTATTGAACCGTTTGGAATACCAACGTTTATCAGTTAAAAATCTTAAAGGGGTGACTTGCACACTTTGTCAAGGAACATATAAGATTTTGAACGGTGAAACTTAACAAACTTAAGAATCATAGTCAAACTTATTGAATTTAAACACTCGTGAACATGAAATGACATCTAAGTCTCCTCATAATCTTAAAATTTATTTCTCATGATTAAATTTCGGGACGAAATTTCTTAAAGTAGGGGAGACTGTAACATCTCGTATTTACGTTAAAAAAAATAGTTTTGTTAATAATAAATAATAAAATAATAATAATAATAATAATAATAATAATAATAATAATAATAATAATAATAATAATAATAGTTTAATTATAAAATAATAATAATAATAACAACAACAATGACTTATAAAGAATTATTAAAAAAAAAAAAAAAAATTAGAACTTAAATTAAATTCAGGGGCAATTGTGTAAATTCTGAAACTTGAATTTAATGTTTCTAGCATAAAATAAAAGAAATCAAACCACAGGGACCAAATGTGTCAATTCCCAAAACCACCCCCTTTTTTTTTTTTTTCCCTTCCCGACGGCCACTGCCTCCGGCCACCGCCGGAGCGGCTCCGGCCACCCTGCACACCCGATTTCTGGCCATTATTCAATGTAAAAAACGGTCCCAACCTCTTCTAGAACAAGAATCGAACCACGTGGGCATTTTAATTTGAAGAATCAAGTGGGTTAGTGCGATCTGCTCCCTTCTCCGCGTGTGTCGGCCCCTTTTACAACCCAATCGATCGCACTAACACTGTAATAATCAAATTAAATACGCACACACAATCTATTAATCATTTATAACCTCCCATCGAGTTTAATTTGATCTGAAACACTCGAAATCACTCCACTGAACACCATCTTCAATGCCGACCTGCAACTTGGTCGAAGACCACCTTCGGGATTTCAAAACATCAAATTTATTGAGGGCTATAGTTCATGATGACTATCCGAAGCTTTCCACAAGAGTAATTTGATTATAATCATCTATTTCTTCCCGAGCCAATTCCTTCTCTGTCGCGAGTTGTTCTTCGAAGTGGGTACCTCCAATCGAACATCAAATGGGTAATTGTTTACATATACATGTTCGATTAAACATGGGGAACAAAAGCCCTATGTTTATTTCGGTAATCATCATCGAATTCAAGCTCGATTGAATCGAAATCAGTCTAGGGTTCTTGGAATTGGGGGGGGAGTACCTTGAAACCTGCTTAAAGGATTTAAAAACCATTCACTAACGCGGCCTTGTGCCTTTGGTTCACTGGTAGTTGGGTGTGTGTATGTGTTGGAGGTCCCGGGTTCGAACCCGGCTACCTCCAACTATTTTTTTTATGCCTTTTAAACCTCTTAAAAATTTCAGAAAAATTCCTGAAAATTATAAAAATAAGTTTTATAAACCTTAAATATTTTCTTTACATCAAACCAATTTCTGCAAATTTATTTCTTAAAATATATTAATATTTGATTTTATTTTATTAAAACAAATAATAAAACTAGTTAAATAACTTATAAAATAGACTTTAAAATTTATTTATCTTAACAAAACATTACAATTGGAGTATTTTCATGTTTTAGTTATTAATTATTATTGTTTCAAATAATAAATAATTATTTGTCTTAAATAATAAATAATATAAGTTTGTAGAAATTATATATTTTATAATTTCATAAATCATTCTAAAACATTATTCTCTTATAAAATATACTAACTAAAGGTTAGATTAATAATTCGTTATTAATCAAAATGTTATTCTAATTAATCTTAAATAATTATAAAGTTTTATATATATTAAGCCTTATCAATTTTATACTTAAAATTCATTCTTAAAATACTAAAACACATATATGAAATTCTTCTAATGGATCGAAACGCGAATAATTACTTTATAGATGTAATTACTCGACAAACCTCACAATTCCAATTGAAACCCTAGTTCATGTTAAACATTAAAGCTTATTATTAAGACTTTAACCATGTGAATATATATTTACATATTTAGGTGCCTTGTAACGATTCACGTTGGAACGACGCCTACTATTATTCTTATTAGTCGTCATTATATACTTATTTGACAAGTGAGTTTTCCTTGCCCCCTTTTACTTTATTTCACACCATTTTGGGGTGAAACATGATTCTTATACATTACACACTTATAAACATTTGAGACTTGTAAAGCACTTGCAATTCATCTTTATATCTTGTCATGGTTATTTGTATGTTGTAAGTGATTATATGAGATACATAGTTTGTTACAATCATTAACTATTGCTAGCCTGGCGACGTCTTAGATCTTTGGGCCTGACAAGCCTATTTGGTGCTAAAGTCGATGTATTGCCGACTCCTAGGAGCCGTATGCTTGTGCACTAGGGAACCAAATACACTTAGCCAATCTTATATACTTGTAATCAAGTCGAGGTTTGATTGTGAAGATATGTGTTCTATAACCTTACTAGCATATAACCTATGACATGAATTGCTACTTATAATCTTTCATATTATGTATGAAAACTTGGGAAACTCACCAACTATTTTTAGTTGACCTTTTATTTTTATCATGTTTCAGGTAACCCCCGAGTTTAAAGTGGTCTTTGAAGCTTGCAATAAAACTAGGATGTGGACCTAGTTAAATAAATGAAATGTTATGTTATGTTTGATATTTGCTTGAATGTATTTCATGATTTAGACTTATGTTGTAATTCCTGTTGAAACTATTAATTTGATTATTTACATTTAAACATAGCGTTATGTGGCTGTGAACAATCGTATTCCTCACACCTCGACGTTTCCGCCGTCTAGGTTGGGGTGTGACATGCCGCCGCCGCCGATCTGCCGCCACCGCCACTGCTGCCGCCACCCTATTCTGTCGAATTAGGGTTTTCCTGCCGCCACCCTGTGCTATCGAATTAGGGTTTCTCTGTCGAATTTTACTGGGTAGTTTGTTTGCCTGCTGCATTCAAAACTCAGGTGCATTATCAAACTCGTTTGCTTTCGGTTTTTTGGAACTGGTTTTCATATAATAGTGGTCAATAGAACAACACTCAAGTTCAGGCAGCCGGCCACTGTTGTGTTTGTCACTATTCTCAGTTCTGACTCGACTGTTAAGCATCTGTGGTTTGGAATAATGGCTGAGGACGGGAAAACAAAGATTGAAAAGTTCGATGGTCATGATTTTGGGTGGTGGAAGATGCAAATCGAGGATTTGCTGGTTCAGAAGGATTTGGAAGCCACTTTGGTTGGTCAGAAACCAGAAAAGACTACACCTGCTGAATGGGCTGCTCTTGACAGGAAGGTTGTTTCTGTCATCAGACTCTCATTGTCAAAAAATGTTGCTTTCAATATTCTGAAGGAGACGACAGCTAAAGGCATTATGGATGCGCTGTCAAACATGTATGAGAAGCCATCTGCTGCAAACAAAGTTTTTCTGATTAGAGAACTAGTAAACATGAGACTGAAAGAGGGAAGATCCGTTACCAGTCATATCAGCAATTTCAACACTATCATGTCTCGGTTAGTGTCGGTTAATATCAAATTTGATGATGAGGTTCAGGCACTGTTGCTTTTATCTTCTTTACCAGAAAGTTGGTCGGGAACTGTTACTGCAGTTAGTAGTTCATCTGGAACTACTAAGCTTACTACTGATGCAGTTCGGGATCTGATTTTGGGGGAGGATATCAGAAGGCGAGCCTCAGGGGAATCATCGAGTGTTTACTAAGCGCTGAAGGGAGAGGAAGAAAGAAAGAAAGGGGGGCTAGTAGAGGAAGATCAAAATCCAGAAAAAGAGGTCAGTCAAAACCCAGAAAAGACATCCAGTGCTGAAACTGCAAAGAAACTGGGCACTTCAGAAATCAATGCCCAAATCCGACTACTTCTAAAAATAAAAAGGAAGTAAATGTAGCTGCTGATGATACTGATTCCGATGATGCTCTTATCTGCTGTGTGGAAAACTCAACAGAGTCATGGATTATGGATTCCGGTGCATCTTTTCATGCCACGTCTAGTATGAAGATGATGAAGAATCTACGAACAGGTAACTTTGGTAAAGTTCGTTTGGCAAATAATCATACTCTTGATGTCACAGGTTTGGGAGATATTGAGCTGAAAACCTCACTGGGCACCTCATGGACTTTAAAGGATGTTCGGGTCATTCCTAGCCTGAAAAAGAAGCTGATCTCTATTGGGCAGTTGGATGATCAGGGATATGATGTGATGTTTGGTGGGGGACCATGGAAGGTAGTTAAAGGAAATCTTGTCATCGCCAGGGGTAAAAAGAGAGGTACTCTTTATATGGCTGAAGTTCCAATGGATGGGTTAAATTCAATAACCAGTGGACCGAGTCAATCTACTCTGTGGCACCAACGACTCGGTCACATGAGTGAAAAAGGAATGAAGATGCTCGTTGCAAAAGGAAAGCTTCCCGAGCTCAAAAGGGTTGAATCTGAATTCTGTGAGCCTTGTGTCTTTGGGAAAAAGAAGAAGGTATCCTTTGTGAAGACTAGAAAGGCACCAAAAGCTCAGAAATTGGAGCTTGTTCACACTGATGTCTTCGGACCAACCTCGGTTTCTTCAGTGGGAGGAGCTCACTATTATGTCACCTTCATAGACGATTCAACACGCAAGGTGTGGGTTTATTTTCTTAAAAATAAATCTGATGTTTTTGATACTTTTAAGAAATGGAAAACTGCTGTTGAATTGGAAACTGATTTGAAGGTAAAATGCTTGAAGTCGGACAACGGAGGAGAGTACATCGGCACTGAGTTTCTTGATTATTGTGCTGAACATGGCATTCGGATGATAAAGACAGTTCCGGGCATCCCTCAACAAAACGGAGTAGCAGAAAGGATGAACAGAACTTTAAATGAGAGAGCCAGAATTATGAGACTTAATTGCGGGCTTCCAAAGATGTTTTGGGCTGATGCAGTCAATACTGCTGCTTACTTAATCAACCGGGGATTGTCAGTTCCGTTGGGATTCAAGATACCAGAAGAAGAATGGAAAGGGGAAGCAGTTAAATATGGTCACTTGAAAGTTTTGGGTGCAGTGCTTATGATCTGGTGAAAGATGGTGACAAACTTGATCCTAAAGCTAAGAAGTACACTTTCATTGGATATGGGTCAGATAGTATGGGCTACAGGCTTTGGGATTCTGAAAGCAGAAAAGTAGTCAGAAGCAAGCATGCCACATTCAACGAGGCTGAGTTGTACAAAGACAGAATCACAACAAACTCACAGGTCCAGAAAGAGCACGTTGAATTTAAAACTGATGCAAATAAAACACAGCCAGTTACTGAATCAAATACAGAAACTGAAGTTCCGGAGTTTGAAGATGACGATATGGGTGGAGATGAAGAAGCAGCGGGAGCTTCTGATAGTGGGAGTTCAGACTCTGATGACGAACAGCCCTCGCAGGATCCTGACCAGTCTCAAAATTGGGTCAGGAGGTCCACCAGAGTCTCCAAACCACCAGAGAGATTTACTCCTTCAGTCAACTATCTTCTCTTAACTAAAAATGGTGAACCAGGAAGTTATTCTGAAGCCATTAAGATGAAAGATTCGCTTCAGTGGGAGCATGCTATGAAGGATGAGATAAGTTCTTTGATGAAAAATAAAACATGGGTACTAACCAAGCTTCCGTCAGATAAAAGAACTCTGCAAAACAAATGGGTCTTCAGGGTCAAGGAAGAACATGATGGTTCTAAACGATACAAAGCTCGTTTGGTAGTCAAGGGTTTCCAGCAAAAGAAGGGGGTTGATTATGATGAGATCTTCTCGCAAGTTGTGAAAATGACAACCATCAGATTGGTTCTGAGTCTTGTAGCTGCAGAGGGCTTACATCTAGAACAATTAGATGTTAAGACAACATTTCTACATGGTGATCTTGAAGAAGAAATTTATATGGCACAACCTGAAGGGTTCCGGGTTGTCGGGAAAGAAAATTTGGTCTGCAGATTGGAAAAGAGCTTGTATGGTCTAAAACAGGCACCCAGGCAGTGGTACCTGAAGTTTGATAACTTCATGGAAAGGTCAGGGTACAAGAAATGTCAGATGGATCATTGCTGCTATCTGAAGAAGTTCAACAGCTCTTATATCATTCTACTACTTTATGTAGATATGTTAATTGCAGGATCAGATATGAAAGAAATCAGCAAGTTAAAAAAGAAATGTCTAAAGAATTTGAGATGAAAGATCTGGGTCCAGCCAAACAGATACTCGGGATGAGCATCATCAGAAACAAAAAGGATGGTTCTTTAACACTATCTCAAGAAAAATACATCGGGAAAGTGTTGGAAAGATTCAATATGAATTATGAGAAGACCAAGTCTAGAAACACACCATTGGGAAGTCACTTAAAGCTTACCAAAGATCAGTCTCCTAAATCTGAAGAAGAAAGAACAGAGATGGCTAAAATTCCATACGCATCTGCGGTTGGCAGTCTCATGTATGCCATGGTTTGCACTCGGCCAGATATTGCTCATGCCATTGGGGTAGTTAGTCGGTTTATGTCAGATCCGGGAAAAGAACTCTGGGAAGCAGTCAAGTGGATATTCAGATACTTGAAGGGTACATCTAAAATGGGGTTATGTTTCAAGGGGAGAGATGCAATTCTCAGGGGTTATACTGATGCTGATTTGGGTGGTTGTAAAGGGACATTTAAAAGCACTACAGGGTATGTCTTTACAGTGGGAGGTACAGCAGTTAGTTGGATGTCTAGACTTTAGAAAAGTGTGGCTCTATCAACAACAGAGGCTGAATACATGGCTGTTGCTGAAGCTAGTAAAGAGTTAGTATGGTTAAAGACTTTTCTTGAAGAATTGGGCAAACAACAGTCTGATTACTCATTGTATTGTGACAATGAGAGTGCAGTGAAACTTGCCAAAAATCCAGTCTATCATGGTAAAACAAAGCACATTGGGATGAGATATCATTTCGTTAGAGGATTGATCAGTAATGGAACAATCAGTTTGAAAAACATCTCAGGTGCGAAGAATCCAGCTGATATGTTTACTAAATCTGTGCCGCTGGATAAGCTGAAGCTTTGCATAGCTTCAGCTGGCCTTCAGGAATAATGTTGAGAAGGTGGGGGTAACTAGGGGGTGCAAAATCAGAGAGATTTTATCTACAGAAGTACAAAGAAGTGGAGTGCAGCTGAATGTGTTTCGAAGCCTCCAAGTAGGAGAATTGTTGGGGGTAGGCTTCGGGGTGGATTAATTTGGAATAGTTGTGCTCGGCCGGCCCAAGTTCTAATTAGGCCCAGTTTAGTTAGAATGTTAACTAAAGGGTGAAACCCTAATTATTGTTTATATATATCTCTCTTGTACTTGTAATCATTATCACTCAATAAAAAGAAAACCCTAGTTGCCCCAAGAGGACGTAGGTTGCACACCGCAACCGAACCTCTATAAATCTCTCGTGTTCTTTATTGTTTACTGTTCTTCTGTTTGATTGTTTGTGCGCGGTTAACCCTAACAAAAAAAAGGACGATGCTGACCTTGAGGGAGAGTAATGTCTTCACTTCTTCAAGCATTTCAACAATTTCCTTTTTATGTTTCTTGTCCAGCTCACTCATGTAGTGTGCCCATTTTATCTTGTCTTGAATTGTAACAAGTAAACTGTCTGATGTACCCAACCTATGAAATACCATCATGATGAGAACCACAATAAGTGCTTTATAGCATATAATAAAGAAAATATTCAAATAATGATCTTTTCTAAGGCACTCCAAAGAACCCATCTGATTAATTTACTTAATTAACTCAAACACCTAACTGATCAAACCTCAAGATGAAACTGACTAAGGAAATGCCAATTCTAAAAAGGTTAACTAAACATATAACAGTGGGCTCATTGATTACACTTAGTTCTAAACACTGTCACATTTGAAAAAACGTCCTAGAGTTAAGCTCCCACTTGTTACTATCATGAATTTCTGCAGTTATGAAGTCCAAAGTTTTCTGAGCTTGCACTTCTATTTTCATGTGTACATATATTTAGGCTTGTATCCAAGCTACATGAATATGCAATAATTCAACACTTCATGAAGCAGTAACCATCTCACAGAAATAATACGGTATTGTTTAACACCAAAGGCAGAAAATAGACAATTAATTTTAGATTACCAATCTGAGAGTGTATTTATCATATTCCTTAATTGGCCAGGCTTGAGATCCCTGCCTGCTGCAAATTGTACCTAAAACAACCCAAATTATTAAAGTGAAAATAAATGAGAAAGATAAACATGTATATGCTAAATCACGGAGATTTAAATAGAGAAACTTTGAAAGGAAAGATATAAGGTCACACCTTAAAAAGTCTCCTCTGCTGATCTAGCTTGCCCCTCATTATGCCCTATGCAAGGGGACAAAGGAAATTTTAATTGCATACATACAATAAGAGATTAGAAGTCCATGACAGGAAGATCATAAGATGTTATCAGTTGCAAAAATCGATGACAAACAACTTGCAAAGACACAAAGATACAAATATAAATTTAGAACTAACATGTATGATTTTTTATATTTGCAAGTATTTCCCTCAAGTCACCAAATCATATAAATTAAAGCATGTCACTGTAACCATGGGAAATCACCTACCATATACATGCACTTGTTGATCAGAAAATTTTCAAGCTCACGGACATTTACAACATCCAATTCATGCATCAGCACATCATACGGGAGTACCTGAAAGTACCCAACATCAGAAACCAAGGATAGCATAAGATAACAAATATATATAGTTCATACATTCATCTAGCTTCAAGCTCTGTACCTTACAACTGGTGCAACCCGATTCTTACATATTAACCAAAATAACCAAAGACATTTAATTAAATGTTTTGATCAATATTTACGTTGACTACTTTCTCATAATTTATCATACTTTATTTCATTATTTTATTGTTCTTATTACCATTCTTATGATACACCTTCATTTTTATCAATTCACCCAAAATTACAGTGTACATATCAGAACAGGAAGGGTTAACCCTAGTGGTGGTTACAATGTACAAGTTGATTAAAGTGTTTCAATCTCATGATCCTCGTTTCCACCAAAAAAATGCAGGGTAAATTACCGTGTTAGCCTCAGCTAATGTGAGCATCGTGAGTTGCTTTAACTTGAGGACCTGATCAGGCATCAACTGTGGAAGTTTACTAGCATTACCTACAATACATAACACAAAATAAGAAAAATAAAAACTTTGACCCCTCTATACAACATGAATAAAATAGTAAATGAGGTCAATAATCTGGATATCATAAATGAACACACTTCTGAATCCTCGTGTATCTAACCAGACTATGTTCAAGTTGTCCAAGATGGCATGTTACAACTTACAAGTAAATACAAGACCAATTGATGCATACTGATTGGGTATTTCAAGATAATTCATGGCTATTACATGAAAAGTTAAATTTTAGGACTAAATTGATGGTATGTTCTAGTTTGATATCTAGAAATCTAGAATGTCAGAGGCAGTCTATAGTATGCAATGACATTTCAGAAAGTACAATGTTTAGAGACCAACAAGAAAGAGACAAAATGTTCAAATCATTACAGCCCAATAGCAAAGAGTAATAGACGTCATGTGCTAGAATAACATCAAGATCCTAAAAAAATTAAGATGACTGCTAAAAGGTGAGCAAATACTAGACAAACAGAATGAAATACATTAAAGAATCGAGAGCCAATAATATGAAAAAATTGTATTGCCAGGTCTCAATCAAGTTTCCCCTATCCCATTTAGATAAATTATGGATTAATGATTGTATCAATAAAGTATGTTAATAGATAAGATCATAAGATGAAGAGCACCATGAAGATCATTTGAAAACACTGCCTTGCAAAGAGATGGTTTGATATCAACCTCTATTACATGACCTGCTAATTAAAGGACGAAACTATTTTATAAAAGCACAAAGGCCCTTGAAGGATTAATGCTATTTTTTTCCTTTCCATCAATAAGCATATTGATACTTGTAAATTTACTTTTAAATGCCCCTTTTTGTTAAATCCTTCCATTTTGTTTTGGTAGACATTTATCACGTGATCTGAGTTCAAATTGTTCAATTTGTTAACGGCCCGTGTTTAAAAATTTCAATTAATCTTGGAAGTCAATATGAATGATGCTAGAATATTACTAATATACATATTAACTAAAAATAAAAGGTATTCAAAATTTGTTAAATATGCTTATGTAATTGTCTATTTATTTACCATATACGTATTATTACTTAACTATTCTGCTTTACAATAAATTACTTCAAGAAATGAACTAATTTTAATATAACTATATATAAACATGGACTGCTGTTCAAATTGTAATGAAAAGAGGTAGGAAACCTACTCTTGTATTCACTCCATGTTCCATGAGCAAACAACTGAAGCATATCAAGATATCTAGAATCTTCTGTTCCTTGAAGCTGCATAGTATATGATTAATCAGAACACACAAAAAAGAAGAAAATCACAGAACTGGCAACAACATCCTAAATAACAAAGATTGCAACAAGTCACTTAAATTTATCCAAATACCCTTCAAAACTCAATCACATTGTACAGCACGCACGTGAAAGGATTCGGGCATTGATTTGAAGATGATAAGACATACTTGATTCAAATAATAACATATATATGGTAACTATATTTAAAACCAAACAAACTTACCTATTAAGATCATGTTCACTCATATGATGGTTCCCAAGGGCATGTATTTCACCAATCAGTCCATGTGTTAACAACTTTTTATACGAAGACATGTAGGTATATGCAACATCCTGACTTTTCAATACAATACAATGGGAGTATTTTATTATTACATAAAAAATGAAACCTCACTTACATTTAGTTGGTATAATTCCAAATTTAACTATTTTGGAGATTAGACCAGAATTTAGTAAAATGTAAGGATTGGGGGTTGAAGTAAACATGCTGGTTCAGTACACCTTCATGTTCTATGGCACTCTGATTAATTGTGTTATATTGGAAGAAACCTATAGAGATCTAAGGATACTGACACGAGCAGGACGAAGCGGCTAACTTACTGTTAAAATAACTTCAATCATCCCAAATAGAGAACATAACGCCATTCAATACTGCAAATAAAGGGAGATATCAAGATTACATAAACCTGATATACTATTCAGTTAAACCTCAACATATCTATACAAGCAGAAACCATAACAAAAACATAATTCACTAAAGCAGGCAAGTATATCACTGATCTTATGAAAGACAAAGAAATGAGGCTACATGCCTACATTACATGTATGTGATCAACAAAGTATGAGCCCACACAACACCTGTCAAATCAATCACAATCAGTATCTTAATTCCTACTTCTTGAAAGAAAAACATACCATACACATAAAACTGAAAATCTAAGCACGTTGATGATGAAATATATAAACAGTTGCGATAAGTAAGACCTCGAGAATATTGGGGACGGAGAGGATCTCGGTGAAAGCGAAGAGAGAAGGATGTGAGGTCGCTTCCACAATGAGGTTAACTAGAGATGATGGTGAACCGTTGATGATGGACGCTTGTTTGACGAAGTGTTCGATATGTTCTGCTTGCTTTTGTTCGATATCCATCTCCATGACGACGCGATGATGATGATGATGATGATGATGATGATGATGATGTTGATGATGATCTTGATGATCTCCCCAATGCGAGATCGAAGGTTGGCAGAATTATACGAATGTAATCGGTGTGAATATGACCATGTTTGTCTTTCATTTAATTTTTGAAAAGAAGTTTTCTAAAATTTAAATTTTTAATTTTTTAAAACTATTGTTCTACTCACATCTTCGTTTCCATCCAAACACATCTACATCTTATTTTAACTTATTTCTTCTTCAAAAAACAAAAGTAGTTTTATATAAGCAATCCAAACACCCACTATCAGATAATTCTTAAAAAGTTATTGAAATTAGGGCTTGTAAAGATAGGGATTTTAGGGACGTTCGGTATGCAGGAATTCAATGGTATTAGAATCTGGATTCCATTGGTTATTGTGTTTGGTTGGTAGGAACTCGTTGGAATTGAAATTTGAATTCCATTCTGAACGTGTTTGGTTGAGAAAAGAATTGGAATTGAAATTAATTCCCTCAAATTCCTTCCAATGAAGGATTTCAAAATCCTTTCAAATATTGAAGAATTTTAAATTCCACGACCCCCGCCTCCACCACTAACTGCCACCTGCCACCCCGCCCATCGCCAACCGACGACCCCAACCGTCGACTGTCGCCCGCCGTCGACCCCAACCACCGCCGCCTGCCGACCCCGACTGCCTACCACCATCGCCCCTCGCCTACCCCGAGCGCCGCCGCCCCCCGCTAACCCCCCCCCCCCCCCCGCTTACCACCCCGCCCACCGCCAACCGACACTACCAACGACCACGACCATCGACCGCCGCCGCCCTCGCCTACCTCGACTGCCGCCGCCCTCGCCTACCTCGACCGCCGCCGCCCTCGCCTACCTCGACCACCGCCGCGCCGTCCTTGACCGCCGTCTACCACCCCGCCCACCGCCAACCGACACTACCGACGACCACGATCATCGACCGACGCCGCCCCTCGCCTACCTCGACCACCGTCGCCCCTCGTTTACCTCGACCGCCGCGGCCCCTCGTTTACCCTGACCGTCGCCGCCTCCCACCAACCACCGCCGCCCCCCGCCGCTTCCCGCCGACCTCGACTACCGCCATCCTCGACCGCCACCAACAACCCCGACCGTCGCGGACTGACCGTCGCCGATGCCGCATAACCCCAACGCCATGTTTGCTCCAACCGCCGCCACCCCTAACCGTCAACTGTCGCCAACCTCCGTTGCCGAACCGTGTCTCGATTACGGGCGTTATCGGTTGGCGGCGACAGTGGGGTATGGTCGGTTTTCGGCAACGGCGCGGTTGCTTGTCGCGGTCGATTGTTGGCCGTTACAGAGGCGGCGGTCGGTGATATGTCGCGGCGATGGTCGGTGGTCATTGAGGTGGTGACGGTTTGTAACGGGTAATAAATTCCAATTCCTTTATAAGTGTTTTGTCACTAGAAATGCATTTGAAATTTAAATTCCATCTATAGATTCCAATTCCTTGGAATTTTAAATCATATGTAAATATTGAATTCTAAATATAATTCCTTCGAATTCCAATTCAAATACCAATTTCAATTCCAATTCTAATAAATTCCGCGAACCAAACGCCCCTTAGTGGATTTTAAAAGATTCTTGGGTTTTGTTAAGATTTCAAACTAACCAACGGCTCAAGAACATATAACAAAACCAACTTTTGTGTTTATATTTGTTGATTCCGTAAACAAACACATTATATACAAGAGGTATGTTATAGATACATCCTTCATTATAACAGTTAGTTAAGCTTATGGCCCACGAAAGCTTTTACGGCTCGTTACGCTATACATATACGCCCCGTATAGTCTGTCACGTACCGATACTAAAGTCGGATAAGTTTTTTGGACACGATGTAATATTTCTCAATTACGATGTAATTTTATATTTATTACACTATTTGATACGATGTAATATTCATCGGTATTCATGGTAATTATTTGACTCAACGTAATATTCTTTGTGAAATATTATATAATGTTACTTATTAACTCATTTATATCGATAAATTCAATATTTGTATCATATTTCACTACTAGAAAACTAGGCATTTGAGACCGTCTTTTTCGGTCGTAAAGCGAACGGTCTCAAATGCCTAGTTTTCTAGTAGTGAAATATGATACAAATATTGAATTTATCGATATAAATGAGTTAATAAGTAACGATTTATATAATATTTCACAAAGAATATTACGTTGAGTCAAATAATTACCATGAATACTGATGAATATTACATCGTATCAAATAGTGTAATAAATATAAATTATATCGTAATCGAAAAATATTACATCGTGTCCAAAAAACTTATCCGACTTTAGTATTGGTACGTGACAGCCTGCCCGATTTGCGACCAATAGACGATGGAAAAAACACACGTCTCAAATTCTCTACTGCAATCATTTTGCGACCACATTTACTTTTCCACCAGTTGTTGTGACCGCTACTGCCGTCGCACAGCACATTGTGCGACTGCTTTGCTGCTGTTTATTTTGCAACCATTTTTGCAACCGCCATGTTTTGCGACCGACAATACTCTCGACCGTTTTGCGACCCGGAACTTGTTGCGACCATTTTGCGACCGAAACTTATTGAGACCATTTTGCGACCGACACTTGTTGCGACCGCTACTATGTTTAGCGACTTTTTCGCGATCGCCAATAAGTTATTGCTATCAGATAGTTGCAACCGTTTTGCAACCTTTACTAGGTTATCACGGCCAAAATGTTTTTGTTTTTGATTTTAGCCATTTGTTATTTTAAACCTGCTCATATTTTAGAATATAACCATTTACCACTACTAGAAAACTGTTAATAGATGACGCGCAAAAGATGACGCGCGAAAAAAGATGACGCGTATTTACGCGTATCATAAATTATTTGTCATCTTTCAAAATATTCTTAGAAAGGATGACACGCATTTTTGCGTGTCATCTTCCATGTGTCATTTTTTAAAATTTTTCATAGGTTAAATATACCCGCGCGCCTTCCTCAATACCAAATTAAAGCTCGCCTCCTCTAAATCCCTGTAACCCTCGATCGCCCTTCCTTCACACCACACCACCGGCCACCGCAGACCACCGCACTCCACACCACCGGCCACCGCAGACCACCGCACACCACACTGCGAACAACTACCACCGACGCAGACCTCCACCGCTGACGAGACCTCCACCGCCGACGCGACCTCCACCGCCGACACGACCTCCACTGCCTACGCGACCTCCACCACCGATCGCGACCTCCACATTTAGGAGGTCGACGAGCCCTTACAGCTTGATATGTCTGACTTATCTCTAAATGATGACTTTACACAACAAAATTCCGGTAAACATTCTCGATGCCCCCCTCAATTTCTCTGTTGCATTTAACTATATGTAGCCTTGTAATGATTCCTTTATCGACAATTGTTCCTGTGTTTTTTCTATTGTTTACATCTTTTTTTGCAAAATATGGCCAGCCATTCGTAGATGTTAGATATGATGTTATGGAATTGCCTGTCACCTTGCCTTTCCAAAAACCTGCTGCTGACAAACCAAACCCCAAGCAAGGAATTGTAAGCTACTCATACTCCTAATGTTCTCTCTTTTTCCCTAGATTGTTTTAAAAGCATCTGAAAATATAAAAATCGAAGCAATACTTGCTCTACACTCAATATATATGTTTTAAGTAAAATTTTAATGAAATTTCTTGTAGAATGCTCATAAAAGGTGGGATGAAATCCTTTGATTGTACCTCATGAAAACTGCAACATTTACCATCCTTGGATGTCTCTTGAAATTTCAGCATTTCCATGTATGGGAGAATTTCAAACTAAATTTATCTATTTGCCTTATGGTGCTATTGATGGTGGCTTTAAGGTTACATTAGCGTCATCATTATTGGAGTGATTATATCATAACAGGATATTATGATCAAGCTCCTGTTTTATGACAGTACCATGGACAGTTAACCATTGAACATTTGGGTACAGATCAAGATGTAAGCATTTGTTTTTGCTGTTAATTATATATACGTACCTTAAAAGAATAACTCTCCCACCATCATGACTATTTTTGTGAGAACATTAGAGATTAACTTCAGGGCTTACTTCAGACTCTAGTTTCATCTTTTCCCCAATGGCAATCCATAGTGTGAATGTATCTCTAGGGATGCATTGGCTTTTGCCACACTTCTGTTTAAATATGTTGTATAGTATGATTTTTGGGGTGCACTAGATGAGGCTATTCAGTGTGTGTGGGTATGTGTTTTTTCTGAGAACATTATTTATTGGCTGCAAAAATCCTAATCGGTATTTCTGATTGAAGGAATTCTTGAAGCATTTGTACATGGACTTAAATATTCTTAAGTGACTTATCAATAAGTATTTTATCATCTGAAGAGATGAAAAGACAATCAGGTTGTTGACCCTGTTCTGCACAATGTCATGAAACTTATGTTTAACGAAATGATATTATTTGAATTCATTTTGTTTGATTCTTCTTATTTGTTATATTGTTATTGTTTTGTTTTGTTTTGTTCTTTTTTTAAATATTTTATACGTTCAACTATTATAAATGGTTACTAGTTTCTCTTGATATTTGATCCATATATAAAATGATGATGGTTGATGATATATATAAATGTTTCCTTTTTTATATATATGTTTGTACATATGGAGGTCTTATTTATGATACTTTTTTGGTTGAGGATGCGTAGGCCATTTTTCTTGTGCTAAGGGCAGGGGTCTTTTATTCTACTTTTACATGGCTGCATTGGATTGGCCTGATATTAATTTCACTCGCCTACTATATGCTATAATCAACTAGCATCAATGGCAAAACCTACCTATACTGATGATGGGGACCTTTTAGATGGTGGTTTTGATATGAGTACTGGTGGAGCTTGTGGGTATGTGTTTTTTTCGTCTCAAAGTTACCCAAGTCATTATGGTATTAGCCATTGAAGTAATCTTTTTAAGTTAGTTTTGTTTCATAGTCATTTTTTTTATGATCTTGATAGATAGAAAATGCAGGCCATTTGAGTTGACATGTTTTCGCAATTATTCGTATCACTGGTTTATCAGTCTTATCCTCTGTTTATATTTTCTCTGCAGATACCTACATGATGTTATCTACATTACTTGCTTCATGCAACTCACATCCATCATATCTGGGAAGTTTTGGTGGATATACGCCGTGGTACAATGCTTGTTATATCTGCATCGTATATCATAACAGGATATTATGATCAAGCTCCTCTTGATGAATATGGCACAATCAGACAACCAAAATACGGGCATCTTAAGCATATGCACGCAGCGTTGAAGCAATGTTTGAAGGCGTTACTCTATGGACAGTTAACCATTGAACATTTGGGTACAGATCAAGATGTAAGCATTTGTTTTTGCTGTTAATTAATCAAGTTTATTTATGAGTTGTTTATACATATAACTTAATCATACAGGCATATGTGTACACCCAAAGTTCAGGCAAATGTGTTGCATTTCTTCTTAATAACAACAGTCAAGAAACTGCTCAAGTGGTATTTAGGAATTCTTCATATAGTTTGCCATCAAAATCGATTAGCATCTTACCTGACTGCACAAATGTTGTTTTCAATACTGCAATGGTATGTTTCTTGAAGTCTAACAATCTGTTTGGGAATCTGTGAGATACTAACAGTTATTGTTTTGTGAATGCAACAGGTAAGCACACAAGTCAACACACGGTCAATGCAGCCGATCATAAGGTTTGACTCACCTCAACAATGGGAGATCTTCAGTGAATCTGTTCCTCAATTTAATCAGACGTCTTTGAGGTCAAATACATTGCTAGAACAAATGAATACTATGAAAGACAAATCAGATTATCTTTGGTACACAATGAGGTAAAGTTTAATAATAAGTTGCATTTTCATTTGAGTAACCATAAGAAAAACAATATAAATTTGATCTTTGTGAACATATAGTATCCAACAGAAGTCCTCAGATGCTCAGTATATGCTTAGAGTGAACTCTCGTGGACATGTTTTACACGCATATGTGAATGGAGCTCTTGTGGGTAGGAATGAATTTTGTGTTATATGCTGAATTGGTATCTATCTTGTAGTAAGTGACAAAATTGTCATATGATCTGCATCTAGGTACTGCACATGGAGCGCGTAAAGTTAGAAACTTCACATTTGAAGGAGACGTTTCATTCTCAACAGGAATTAACAACATTTCCCTCTTGAGTGTATTGGTTGGGTTGCCGGTAGGTTACATACAATCTTAGTGTCAAAACTCATATGATGTAGGTAAAACATAAGGAATGAAACTATTGACCACATTGCTGATCTGTTGGTCTGTTGAGCTATGAAGGATTCAGGAGCGTTTATGGAGCACAAACATTCAGGTTTAAGGGAGGTGATGATTCAGAAACTCAACTTCACGAGCTACACTTGGGGATATCAAGTAAGCATGGCTGCAAAATACTTTTTGTAACCGTCTTTTGAAAATTCAAATATAGCGCGTCTGATAGTGTTTCATTGATTAATAAAGGTTGGATTACAGGGAGAGAAGCTGTCTGTTTACACAGATGAAGGGTCTACTAACGTCTCATGGAACCAGTACGAGAATCCTAGTACGCTAACATGGTATAAGGTGAGGTTTAGACACTTAAGGTCAAGGATTCATGTAGGATCATCATAATGTGCATACTATTTATGTGTTCTAAAATGATTTTTTATACTTGCAGACGACATTTGATGCACCTAAGGGCAACAAACCGATTGTAGAAGCCGTTGCAACTGTGGTCGTTTTACGTTTCAAATTTTATTTATGTGTAGGGCTACTTATTAGTAATTAAATGAATTTGGAACTACTTTGTAATTTTGCATATGCATGTGAACTTGGAACAACTTTGTAATTTTTGTTAGTATTTAATTAAATAAATTTTGTTTTGCTATTATTTGACAGTTATTGATTTATAATTTTATAAAAACAGCAGGTAAAATTTATAAAAATTAATGTGTATATATATATATATATAAAATAATGCAACTAAATTTATGACGTGCATTGCGCGTCATCTATTGCACGTCATAAAAATTTCATAGATGACACGCGGATGCGCGTCATCTAGTCATTTATGACTACCCCTTCCTTGACGCGCATTGCGCGTCATCTTTTGCACGTCGTAAAATGCGCGTCATCTTTTGCGCGTCATAAACAGATGACGCGCGGATGCGCGTCATCTGTCATTTATGACTACCCCTTCCTTGACACGCATTTGCGCGTCATCTGACCCCAAAGATGACGCGCAATGCGCGTCATCTATTGCAGTTTTTCTAGTAGTGTACTAAAATTTATGTAAAACAAACCACATAACATTACAAATTAAAATGTCAAACAAACCGAGTTATATAGCATAACAAATATTCTAACATTCAAAATAAATTATTTATATCCTAATTAAATAGTTGGCATCTTTGAGTCATAGCCTTAAACATTTCTTCAGACTTTGTCATCCTATTACGTATAGTTTTGTTTTCGGTAACCAACTTCTTAATAATTTCATTCATTCTTTCTTTCTCCACTTCTTTTTCTTTAACGAGCTTCTTCATAACCATTTTAACTTCTCTACCTACAAAATAACTAATAAATAGAGTCAAAAAGTTAGAATTGATAAATTTGTAGTATATATTAGGAAGAGCATTCACAGTGGAATCCCAAAAAGATGTGTCTGTGTTTTCTATACTATATGGAATGGTTTTGAGTGGTTGTGAGTGAATGAGAAACAAATGTTATTGTTGATTGATATATTTGAAAAATCATTGTTCAATCGATATAATTTTTTTAATATTTTTTAAAGTGGATGTGAGTGGAGGGGAGAGAAAAAAGTAATAATAATGGTATAAAAAGTATTGTTTAATTGTAAGAAGAGAGAGAATATAATGATTTTAGTGTAATTATATGGATAAAAATAAGAATTCCATGAATGGCATAGAACTAACACTGCTTGTTATTGCACAAGTATTGCCTCCAATCATTTAATCTCTTGATTTCGAACACTTCGAATGCAAATCTACATTTCCTTAACACAAGTATTAATTATATCAAGTATATATATGTTAGCTAACTCATGGACTCTCATGTTATTTAAATGGAAAAGACCAATGACTTAGGATTTTTTTTTAAAAATAGGTACTTTAGAGAGAGAGAGTTGACAAGAGGGGAAAGTCTTGTCATTTAAATACCTTAAGGATACCCGCCCATGGCTGGAGAAAGTTAATGGAGAACTGTCACCACAGATTATCATCTTAATTGTTATTAGGTTGTTAACAACCGGTAAGGGGAAGGGGAAGAGGGGTTAGTGCTCAATCGCAATGAATGAATGGTATTGAAAGTAAATGACGGTTTTATTTGGCCACGTGTATATGTTTTAGCATTTGTATTATAAGAATCATATGTTATAATTTATTGTAAGGGCATAAATGAAATTAAAAAGTTAATTTTTTAAAATTTAAGCATGACTTTCATATGAGTGTTTTAATCCATATGTATAATTATTATTCTATTATCCTTTCATTTTTATTATAAAAGATATAAAAAAATATTAAAATTATTAACTTAGAATATACCCCTAAAAAATAGTATTATAGTTTATAATATGGATATATATATATAAGTTATATAAATAATTATTTAAATAAAATAATACTTAATTTAAATAGTATTTAGTTATAAAAATATAATTAGTAAATAAAAATTTAAATATCAATTTATAGTATCATAAATAAAATAAAACTTAATGAAATGAATTAAATAATATCATATTATTAAATAAATATATTAATAATATTTATAAAATACATGAAAGAGATAAATACAAAAATGTCATGGTATATAAAATTTATGGATAAATTTACAATATTGCCCTAAAGTGTTTTAAAATCTTAATCAATTCTCTATTTTACCCTCTTAAATACGTTGCACTCCTTGGCACATGTTGCTTTAAAAATTGTATGCTTGGCAAAACTACATCTCTATCCAAAGAGATGTCTTATATAGTAGTATGGATATAAGTATTTAAATAAAGTAATACTTAATTTAAATAGTATTTAGTTATAAAAATATGATTAATAACTATAAATTTAAATATCAATTTATATAATTTTAATTAATAAAATAAAATTTAATAATGTGAATTAAATAATATCACATTATTAAATAATATATTAATAATGTGTATTAAATAATACAATAATTAGAATAAGTTAATTAAATGAGGGCAAAAATAAACTATTATATAAAACACTTGTAATCTGTGCTTAAAATATTGTATAAATGTCTTTAAAAATATTTGGAATGAAAGCATTCACAGTAGGAATGAAAGCATTTACAGTAGGTTATTTAAAATTTTGTAAGTGAAGTCCTTAATTATATAAATAATTGTTAGTGGTTGTGAGTAAAGAGTAAAGGATGTGTATAGAGATAGAGATAGAGGAATGGATAGAGGGTGTGCTTGGGTAATTTTTTTCAAAATATAATGCTGGGGATAGGGATGGGAAATAGGTTGGTAATGTTCTAAGTTGCTTATAAGCAAGCTAGTTAAACCAATTGGCATTTAGACATAACATTACTTGCGGTTTGCTTAGGTTATCAAAAAGCAAGTACAACCGGTTTAATGGATGAGCTATCATGTTTAAGTTAGGTTATAAATAAACATGTAGATGTGTCAACCTAGCTTGATATAATCCATTTAACTTGTTTGCAATATGAAAATTCAATTACAACGCGCACCTATGGTTGTAGATAATAATAACATGGGAGTAACACAAACAAGCTAGGTCTTTTATATAAACCACGCTCATCGTTTCGTCAGGTTAGTTAGATGATCCCTTAAATGGCTAAATACTCGTATACATACATGACTTTAAATTTTAGAATTTATTTTGAACTTGAATTAAAGGAAAAAAAATTATAAAGAGCCACAAATTAAACCAGTCAAATCCATATGAATGTCACTAGCAAGTACCAATCACATGAAGCAAAAGAAAAGACAGCGAAACAATGATGTTGAAAACAAATGAGTTAGAACCTAAACCAAAGCAATGCTACTCTCACCACCTGGCGGTTTGCGTACGCCGCCTAGATAGTCCCTAGATTCCGCTTTCCCGTCAGCAAAGATGTTGCTTCCACTCATTTCTCGAAGTTTTGCTGAGCTCAAAGGCTTTTCCGTTGATGCTGGAGCCTCGCCTTTGAAAATATTGTTTCCGGAAAGCTCTGTGAATTTCTGGCTCGGGATCTTTTTTGCTGTTTTGATCACGGGTTCTTCAGCATTTGTCTGAGAAAAAAAAAGGGAAACTTAATTATCATTTAACAATACTCCAGGTGGCTATATCGACTCGTTTGCTTATGTGTAGGTCGATCTCAAAAGATCAAAAAGTAAAATAAAATAAGCTGAGAAAAAGGGCCCAAAGTTAGTTTTTACTTCATATAATAATCTTCTAAATCATTTTATATTTTATTTAGATTAGATTATTTTACTGTTTTTGTAAGGGTTCTCGTAAGCAAACCGATTCAATTCCACTAAAATTGCTTTTAAGTCCATGGACTTTATTTTTACATGATTACATCATTAGACTTTCAAAACCTAACAAAAAATAAATTGGAAGGACTTGAGTATGTAAAAATAATGGCATTTTGTTCAAAAAAAATCAAGGACGTAATTAAACAAAGAAAAAGACTTTTAACGTTAATAAGAAAGTGATTTTAGAAATTTTAATAACCATGCAAAAGTAAAGTCCACATAAAAGTCCATAAGAGTTTTCTTTTTTTTTCGGATGATTGCCTTTTTGTAATCATAGATGGTGCATATATTGTTAGTTTGAAAATTTGGCCTAGAAAGAGTTATACCTGTCAACCCAAAAATTGTATTGGTCCATACTAAAATAATGACACATTTTGACCCGACCCATTACTCAATCAACCAGACCCACCCCATCTGACCACATGTGCTCCAAATTATATGATAAGAATATTGATGCATTGGCCCATGCAGACGTGGAGTTAGTAACATGCACACGTGGAATAATGTTTAACGGTTATGAGGGTAGCTTGTGATCGTGTAAACGTGTTTGAATAAGTCGCATGATCGTGTCTAGTTTGTTAGCTGGTTTATCGGTTGTTTAGTTTGATTTGTTTCTGTTTTGTTGAAGTCTTTGTAAGCCTATTTAACAGGCATTTATCGTTCATTATTGGATCATCAATTCACGAGAGTTTATTCTTGATATCACTTGGTTTCTTCAGGTGGTATCAGAGCCAGGTTTTGATCATAAGAAGAGAGAGAGAGTAGTGTTTCTTTGAGAGACTATCAATGGCTGGAGAAGGAGGTTCATCACAAGGATTCGTTATACCCAAGTTTGAAGGTGACTACGATCATTGGAGCATGGTGATGGAAAACTTATTGAGGTCAAAGGAGTTTTGGCCTGCCATTGAAAGGGGTTATGTTGAACCCAATGAAGGAGATCAAGTCTTCGATGCAAGAAGAAAGGAGATTGCAGAAATGAAACTCATGGATCTTAAGGCCATGAATTACTTCTTCTACTCGATTGATAAAAGCATTCTTTGCACAATCAAGCAGAAGAAGACGGCCAAACAGTTGTGGGAGGCCATGAAGACGAAGTACAAAGGCAATGATAGAGTTAAAAGGGCTCAACTTCAACGTCTGAGAAGGCAGTTTGAAACTCTAGAGATGAAAACAGAAGAATCGATAGAAGAATACTTTGGAAGGGTCATGACCGTTTCCAATGAAATGAGAAACAATGGAGAAGATATGACTGATGTGAAAGTTGTTGAAAAGATCTTGAGAACTTTTACACCAAATTTCAATTATGTAGTATGTTCAATCGAGGAGGCAAAGGATTTGGACACATTCACCATTGATGAACTTCAAAGTTCGTTGATGGTACATGAACAGAAGTTGGTGAAAAAGGACACAGATGAACATGCCTTAAAAGTTGATGAAAGCAGCTTTGGCAGAGGTTACAGCCGAGGAAGAGGAGGTTTTACTCGAGGAAGAGGAAGAGGTAGAGGTCGTGGAAGAACAAGCTTTGATAAATCTCAATTTGAATGCTACAAGTGTCACCAGCATGGACACTTTCAGTTTGAGTGCCCTCAAGAAGACAAGATTGCAAATTATACAGAATTTGATGAAAATGAAGAATTATTGCTGATGGTTAAGGGTGATGTGGAGAAGAAAGTGGAACATGGGTTTTGGTTTCTGGATTCAGCATGTTCTAACCATATGACAGGTATATGACAGGTATGAAGGGGTGGTTCACCAGGTTGGATGATAAATTCAGGAATACTGTCAAGTTGGGGAATGGTTTAAAACTGGAAGTATGTGGAATTGGTGATGTAAACTTTCAAATTGAAGGCATCAAGCAAACCTTCACCAATGTCTATTACATTCCTAGTTTAACTTCAAACTTATTAAGTTTGGGACAGTTACAGGATAAGCAGATAAAGATAGTTATTGAGCATGGAGTGTGGGGAGTTTATCATCCTACTAGGGGTTTGATTATGAAGTCCAAGATGGCAAAGAACAGGATGTTTATCGTGTATGGACACAGTTCGGTCTCTAATGCACAGTGTATGCAAGTAACTGGAGATGTAACTACCAACACTTGGCATAAGAGACTGGGACATGTGCACCACAAGGCTTTAAGGATGATGCAGTATCAAGAAATGGTGAAGGGGATGTCCAAGGTCTGTGGCAAGACAGAAGTATGTGAAACATGCAACATTGGGAAGCAAAGCAGAATAGCAATACCCAAGAAAGCAAACTGGAAGTCAAGTAAGAAACTAGAACTGGTGCATACTGATCTATGTGGACCCATTACTCCAACTTCTCCCAGCGGGAAAAGGTATGTGTTAGTATTTATTGATGATTACACTAGGAAGACTTGGGTGTATTTACTAGCAAACAAAAGTGAATGTTTTGATTACTTCAAGAAATTCAAGGCACTAGTAGAAAATGAAGTAGGAGATACCATTAAGATTTTAAGAAGTGATAGAGATGGAGAATTTACATCCCATCAATTCAAAGAGTTTTGTGAAACTCATGGAATTCAAAGGCACTTGACCACTGCCTACACCCCACAGCAAAATGGGGTGGCAGAGAGAAGGAATAGGACTCTCATGAACATGGTTAGATGCCTTCTAGTTGAAACAAAAGTACCAAGATGTTTTTGGTCTGAAGCAGCCATGTGGGCCTATCATATAATGAATAGATGTGTTTCTAGGTCCTTAGACAGAAAGGTACCAGAAGAACTATGGTCAGGGAACAAGCCTAATGTGGAGTATATGAGGGTGTTTGGGTGTATTTGTCATGTCCATGTTCCTACTCAACTGAGAACAAAGTTGGATTCTAGAAGTCAAAAATGTGTTTTGTTTGGTGTTAGTCAAGGTTCTAAAGCATATAGGTTGTATGATCCTGTAAGCAAGAAGATTGTCATTAGTAGGGATGTAATTATTGAAGAAGATAAGTGCTGGGATTGGGAGAATACTAGCAATGATGAGTTAGTAGTAGAAGGAGAAAATGTGGTGCCAAATGCAGTGTTAGAAGTAACAGAACAAGGTAACATTGAGGAGGTTGGTAACACTGAGGGTGATGATCAAGTTCAAACGAATCATCAACCTCAAGTGTCATCACAAACACATGGAGCACCATCACCAGTGCAGACAACAAACAATGCAGATTCAAGTGGTCAAAGAACTGTTCAAAGAAGTGAAGCAATATCAGCAGGTGAGACTAGTCAACAAAGTAAAAGAACCAGAAGAAAGCCAACTTGGATGCAGGATTATCAAACAGGTGATGAAACAGAAGAAGAAATTGAAGATGAAGGTTATGCTATGTATACAGAATTTGGGGATCCATCTACATATGAAGAAGCATGTAAAGAAGAAAAGTGGTTAGTGGCCATGCAAGAAGAATTTGCTGCTATAGAGAAGAATAACACCTGGGAACTTGTCACAGCTCCAAGAGATGTAACACCAATTAGAGTCAAATGGTTATATAAAACTAAGATGAATGAAGAAGGCAAGGTAGACAAGTACAAAGCAAGACTGGTTGTGAAGGGTTATGCTCAACAGAAAGGTGTAGATTATGAGGAAGTATTTGCTCCTATGGCTAGATGGGACACAATAAGAACAATCCTAGCATTATCAGCACAAAGAAAGTGGAAAGTCTTTCAATTAGATGTTAAAAGTGCTTTCCTAAACGGGGAATTGAAGGAAACAGTGTTTGTTGAGCAGCCACTTGGTTTTGTTAAAACAGGAGAAGAGAGTAAAGTCTACAAGTTGAAAAGGGCCTTGTATGGATTAAAACAAGCTCCTAGAGCTTGGTTTAATAGAATTGAAAGATACTTCAAGAGAGAGTTTCAAGCAAAGTAGATATGACAACACCTTGTTCATCAAAGTGTATGGGGAAACATGTTGATGGTAAGTCTGTATGTGGATGATTTGATATTTGCAGGCTCAAGTAGCATTATGTGTGAACAATTCAAGCAGTCTATGAAGAAGGAGTTCGAAATGACAGACTTGGGTTTGATGAAGTATTTCTTGGGAATAGAAATAAAGCAATCTAAAGCTGGCATCTTTGTTAGACAGAAAAAGTATGCAGGAGAGGTGTTGGAAAGGTTCAAGATGCAAGATTGTAATCCTGTGGACAATCCAATTGTTCAAGGCACTGTTCTGACCAAGCATGGAGTAGGGGAGGAATGTGACTCAACTAGTTACAAAAGGCTAATTGGCAGCCTTATGTACATTACTGTCACTAGACCTGACCTTACTTATGTAGTGTGTCTATTATCCAGGTTTATGAGCATGCCAAGAAAGGAGCATTGGGAAGCTGCTAAGAGAGTCTTAAGATATTTGAAGGGTACTAGTGATTATGGCTTGTTTTACTCAAGTACAGCAAAAGAGAAGTTGAAGATGTTCACTGATAGTGACTATGCAAGAGACATAGAGGACAGAAAATGTACGTCAGGGTATGTTAGCTTGTTTGGAGGTACTGCCGTCAGTTGGAGTTCAAGAAAGCAAGAGATAATGGCTTTGTCGTCAACAGAAGCTGAGTATGTAGCTGCTACTCACTGTGCTTGTTACTTTATTTGGACAAGGGGATTACTCAGTGATTTGGATGAAAAGCTTGAAGGTGTTATGAAGATCATGTGTGATAATACATCAGCCATTAAGTTGTCAGAGAATCCAGTTATGCACAGGAAAACTAAGCATATTCATGTAAGGTATCACTTTCTAAGAGATATGGTTAATGATGGAGAGGTGAAGCTAATATACCGTGACACAAAAGCACAAGTGGCAGACATCATGACTAAGCCGCTCAAGTTGGAAGATTTCAAGAGGTTAAGAGAGGCTATGGGAGTCGTTGAGTTAAACTAAACCTGTTGGAGTTTAGTTTAGGGGAGGATATTGATGCATTGGCCCATGCAGACGTGGAGTTAGTAACATGCACACGTGGAATAATGTTTAACGGTTATGAGGGTAGCTTGTGATCGTGTAAACGTGTTTGAATAAGTCGCATGATCGTGTCTAGTTTGTTAGCTGGTTTATCGGTTGTTTAGTTTGATTTCTTTCTGTTTTGTTGAAGTCTTTGTAAGCCTATTTAACAGGCATTTATCGTTCATTATTGGATCATCAATTCACGAGAGTTTATTCTTGATATCACTTGGTTTCTTCAAAGAAGTGATTCCAAGGACTAACAGTAATGGGACCCATGAAATGAAAAAGAACAATAGGCAATGGTTGGAAATTAAAGTGCTTGTTTCATCAACTGGTTGCTGAAGTTTGAAGATCTAATAGCAAAACATGAAAACTTAAAAAAGCAGTGAATAACGGTAAAGAAATAGCTCATCTTTTTCAATATGTTAGAATCGAAGAAGTCGTTGTGGTGTAAGGATGCAAAGCATGACAGGTGGCTTTTATATTCGATAAAGTCCATCAAATCATTTAGCAATGCTGGTATTAACATGCTATCTCTGACAGAATATATTTTAAAGTAAAGGGAATGCTTAATATTCAAGACAAGTGACACTTCTTCCCATGACTGGAGACCGGTTAAAGAAGTCACATACTAATATTCATAAAATAATCTAAAAGGTAAAACCCTTAGCTGTTTATATTAAGAAGTTTCAATGATCTTTCATGTTCTGGGGTCATGTGACAATACTTAATTACATTACTATAATAGCTTCGACCCATTTACTTATGAATGAGTCGATTATTGTTGTGTTTTGTAAAAACAAATCAAATAAAAAAAGTTACCACAAGGGAGGACAAAGAGGGCGGTTCAAACGGGATGAAGCCATACCAAGTGTATTTTCAGTGTATACAACTTACTAAATTACTTTATTTATAGATAATGCATGTCAGGGCAATCCAAGCATGCATCCAGATTAATCTATACCAAAAACTTTAAACATGATTTAAGAGGAACATTATCTAAAATTTTGGAAAAGACAAGTATCTCACTGCAATATTGTATTTAACTATCAATTACAAAATGATCTGATGTAAAAAGAAAGGTTTTTGTTGCTTTTTTTAATTATTTTAGCATGTTTTGCCCAGATTGGAATAAAACGAAGCCAAATAAATACTTGGGTGGCACATAAAGTATTATCAATATATACATACGGACATTAACACAAAAAATTGCATAATTGTTTGCCTCCACATATAGTTTCCAGTTATTCATAACAAATTTAAAAAGTAGACAAGAAAAGTTTTTGTGGGTCGACAAGACCTGGCCCGTACTAAAACAAATTTGGTTTTAGCCAAAACCCTTTTGATATATTAATCAACCAATCCGACCCGCTTATAGAGACACCACCACTCCATATGCTTAAAGTCAAACTTCAAATCAACGAAACATGTGATGTGCCAATGCGATTTATGCTATTTGTGTATGCGTTGTGTGATTAATAAATCCATGTGTTTCAACCCGACCCTGCACGTACTAAAAACAATCTGGTCTAAACCAGTTTGTTACTCACCTGTGTGACCCTGCTATATTAATGTGCTTACGTGATCTGAGCTATTTGTGTGCTTTTTATGATAATAGATCTAATCATGTAAGTAGATATGAAAGAACCGTGTACATTGTTTGGAGCAGATTCACCGATGCTTATGCTTTCTCTCAGCGCCAATGCACGGGCAGCCAATGGGCGAGGTTGAATTTCAGGAGGTGGTGCAAATATGTTATGTCCACTGAGCTCCTTGTTCTTTGCATTTGAAAACTGTTTTTTCAATTTTAGATCTGACTCGTTATCTAATGTACCACTTAACTCCCGCTGCTTAGCTTTAGAAAGAGCCTTTTTAGGAGACACTGGTTCTTCTCCACCAAATGAAATGTGACTGATCCCAGCAACCGTTTGCTGATTAAAATAAAGCTTGTAAGAACAAAATATAATTCTAAATATAATACAGTTTTTATTTCCAAAAACATAATAATTTTAGATGTTCCAATCAAAGAATGACGATCCTGTCTCCACATAACAGGTCATCGCATATATTTTTAAAATTTCAAATTTGAAAATTTTAAGGTTGCTTATTAAAATTGAAAGGTGTTGGAGTTAATTAGCACATTAAGAGTTGTTCCAAGAATAAAAAAAAATAGCACGATCAGAGTATAACATAGTTGCCTGATACATTCGTAATCCAGTTTTATTAGTTGGGGCGGGGTTTGTAGCATCTGCTTCTTCTACATCATTTTCTTCACCAGCTGCAAATATGCCACTGCCAGTGATCTCCTTTAATTTATACCCTGAAACAGGTTTCCTATAATTACCAAAAGAGGACAAAGTTGCATTAATATATAGAAGTCATGTCAAAGGGGTTGCATTGCACACCACAGTTAACATATATGGTAAAAGAGTTCCATAAAACATTCTTGCAGTTGTCTTTTGGTGATACTGGTTTATTAAGCAATCATATCACAAAGTAGAAAACATTAAAGAAAAGTTAATAAAGGGTTCTTGGACTGAAATTTCAAACACCAGTAAAATCATTTAGGTATCAACTAACTGTGTGTAATATCACAAAATTAAAAAAGATAATAACATTAAGGAGTGGCATTAACACCATTATTGATCACTTAGGTATCAACAGGAGTAATGTATAAATTTATTAATAAAAACCACTTGTCTCAAAGAAAATGCAATGTTCATGAATTTCAAGCCTTCATCATTGAAAAGATTCAAAAAGTAAAGCAGAAATATTAAGTAAGCATTGTGATCGTGAGAAATCCTTTCACATAGAATCAAACGCATCAAGATTTAAAAGAAGTTACAGGCAAACTAAAAGTCAAGTCAACACTTTCAATTTTCAAATATGTCTCTGAATGTGACAATTAGGTATCCCATTTAAACTTTGTAAAAAACTCAAATAGTTCGTACATGATTGAACCTCCGGTTGTAATTAAAATGTCAGAATACTGATATCAAGTAATCAACTACTGAGAGTTAACAATAAAAACAATTTAGATCTGCAACAAACTCTTTGATAGCAGATCTTAAACAGTAAGAATTCTAGTGAAACTCTACGCGCGTACATCTGGTAATCCCTGATCATAAAAATCACAGTTGCAGATCGATGATTACCAGCGAATAACCTAATATCTTATACATACAAAAAATCGATGATATATGACATGTTCGTCTACAGTAACAAAATTTCAGAAGAGATAGATCTGAAACCTTTTATTGAGGCTCTCGACTTCTTCATCAGTAAGCTGACCTCCAAACACAACTTTACTGATCCCATCCGAAGGCTGCATTCATTCAATCCAGAATTTTTCCAAATTAAACGTACATATAACAACAACTCAAAACTTGAAAAGCACGAAACAGAAGCAATTTCAGTGTAGAATGTGTATACCTGGTGAGAGCGAGCAGCGGAGGCTGTCTCCGGCGAATCGACGGCGTGATTCTCCGACCAAGTCAACAGATCTGCGGTGGAAGTGTGAGGTTTCCTCACCGGTGCGCTCCTATCCATTATTCAATAATGAGTTGAATTGGAGATGGTTGGTTATACCTGTACGCAGTTGAGTTCTGCAACAAATTGTGCTTCAAAAAATGGAAGATCTGATGCTTCAGTGTGATGCGATATATGTATGTATCCATCTGTGCGTTGGAACTTGAAAGCTACGGTTACAAACTAGGAGTGACTAGTGAGTGAGGGTCTCCTCCATCTTTAATTATGATTCATGAACTCAAATTTAACCATTTTGTTTTTTTTTAAACGGCCAACGAATAATTTTTAAGTCCGGTCATCCGGGTAAACCTATTGGCGAAATGCCATCCACGCCCGCGAACACAGACAGCACTGGTGACCCGTCTCGCCCAGGAAACCCACCACCCAAAGACCCACTGTGGTAAAACATTTGGCCCACTTGAAGCATATTGCACCTAGTGAGACTCCAACACATGACCTCCACTTTAAAAAGCTATAGGATGCCTCCTCCTAAACCAGTTGATCTAGGACTCATTGGCTAACCATTTTGGTCTGTATCATCTTTTTTTAAAAACGATTAACTCACACCGTCACACGCTCTCGCTTTTATTATACCACTTTGTATGTATTCTAGCGTTTTATAAGATCTTCACATAATTGATGTATTCAACTGTTAGAAAAAAACATCTTAGTTTTATTATATCATTTTGATTATAGAATTTTTTAAGTGAGCATATGACAATATATTTCGGCTCTTAAAAACTAAGGGCATAGTTCTTATGGTCTAGTAATGTAATCAATTCAGTTAGGGTGCGGGTCCATATTATGAAGACGCGTAACAATAGAGCGGAGTCTTTAATAGTGTCCTTTGATTCCTTTGGCATTTCACGTCGCATGGTTGATTGTTTTTCCTATGAATGTCTTTGAATTTGAGTTTAGTTGTTAAAAAGATGGTTGGTTTCTTTTGAATCCTTGAGACTTTGATTGGTAGACTATTGGCGCATCCATTAATTGACTTGTGTTGAAAGTATAGAAGAGCAACAGACGTTAAAAATACTTAGTTGGGAAACATGATTGAATGTCCATGATCATAGTTGTAGGTTTGTTCGACCAAATATATGTGTGTATAAATCCATTTCGACTATTGTATGTAAAAAAAATTAGAAAAACCACTCAAATACAAAAAAAACCGCCCAAAAATATGCAAAAAAAACGCTTTGAGTACAACTAAATTATACACACTGTACAACACACACAATATATGCATAACAAAGTTGGTAATTAGTATTATTTAAATTATCACTAAATAGTAAGATCAATATATGTATTATTAGGTTTGTATTTTGTATATTACACGAGTTGAATAAATAAAATATTAAGTTGTTGGTAACAAAAGTTTATGGATTATAAAACGATGACATAAGATATTATTGAAATTATGTATGAGTAAGAAATTAAAGTAATAAAACACCGATAACATTTTTGAACTTTTCTTTTAATTTTTTTCTAGAAGTTACAATTTTAAAAATCTTGTTGCAAATCAAACCGTTTCTAAAAAAAGTGCTATTTTTAAAGTTTCCCTATCATAACTGCAAGTTTTAGTTATTTTTGTTTGGTGAAAATTTTATTTTTTAGAAACACATGTTTTTAAATATTATGTATTTTTATAAATTAGATGTTTTACAAAAATCTTGTTTTATAAAAATTGTTTCTTTAGAAATGCATTTAAAGAATATCTGTTTTTTAATATATTAAAAAAATTAATCTGAAAAAAATTTAAATAATATCATTAGTAGTTAATGTAATATTTGTTATGAGATAGAAACGGAAAATTTAGATCTTGTAGGTCTAGAATTGTAGCATGCGTCTCCAAAAAAAAGATTCTTAAATTTAGATCACTTAGTTTTAGAAGTATTTAAAATTTTTATAGAAACTTTCACACATGTAACACACACTAATTGTTGATTAGTAGCTTTGTCAAAACAAAAAAAAAGTTTAATTGATCTATTGAGACGCTTAAAGAAAACTCGGTTACTAATTGGTTAATTCTTCCCATATGCATTGATGTACTTTAATGTAGTTCGGTTAAGGAAATTGGATTTTATTCATTCTAACTATTGAATATTGACTAATGTTAATCCTAACTAATAGTATGACCACTAATAATTTCAACTTTCGGTTTTGTTACTAAAAACAAACTCATTTTTACTGTTCGTTAACTCCGTTAGTTTTTTATAACGTGACACGTGATTTTGCTAGTGAAGTGACATGTGACTTAGTGTATTACATAATTAAAATGAAAAATATAAATATATGACTCAATTTTGCGTCTTTTCTCTCCAAACTACTCAACCAAAGATAAAAATGTTACCTTGAATAACTTCAGAAAATTATCTGTTAATTTTAGTAATATATTTATATTTTTAATTATAACTATATTATACGTCACGTCACAAGCCCGCCACGTGATACGTCATATCACAAGCCCGCCACGTGATACGTCATAAAAAACTAACGAAGTTAACGAACCAGTTAGACTGTGACTGTTATTAGTAACAAAATCTAATGTTCGGATAAGTACTGGTCATGTTGTTAGTAGGGATTAATATTTAACAATACTTAATACTGTTGGATTATTAAAATCCAATTTTTCTTTAGACTGATATATATATATGAATATCATATAAAGTATAAATCATTGGTGAAGGCGCTCACACGATACACATCACATCATATCACATACCCACCAATTACAATTTGTCAGGTCACACTACACCACATACTCAAATCTAATAGCGGTGATGGTTTCATACCATGTCACACTACACCACTATACCCCACACGCATAAACAACAAACACAGTGCACTACGAGAACATGCCGCGAAAACAAAAATTTGCGGTGTGAAGGGGGTGGTGGGGTGATGCCAGGTGGCGCCGAGGCTCGCTGTAGCCTCACCGTGCCTGCACCCCCACCACCCTTATGCATGTTATTTTGAAAATTTTGATGGTAAAGTTGTGTATTTCTAACCAATGGCTATGGTTACATATCCTGCAAAGTGAAACGTGTGATGGATTTAAAAATAGAATAGCTACACGAATGGTATAGAATAAAGAGCGTATCAGTGTGTGTTTGTTTGTAACAAACATAAAAATAAAAAAATAAAAAAAAGATAATTTTAAAATAATATATTTGTAGGTCGTTGGACCGAACATTTATATACCTTGCATGTGAAAGCCTAAACTTACGGTTGACTCTTTGTTGATGAAAGCCTAAACTTACGTTTGAATCTTCTACTCTCAATAATCAAAAGTAGACAACAAATCATGTTAATCTATAAATTAATTTTGTGTTGGTTGAGGCGGTCCTGATCAATTATATAAAAAAACAAGCATCATTTCTAATATGGGATTAGTGGAGATGGTGATGTCATTAAACCCAAAAAAATTATATATTTTAGGATTATTCTACATTCCTACTAACAACGTTTTAAACTCATCATCCTAGCTAATTACTCCATTATCGAGAAAAAATAATTGTGAATGCCGTATAGTTGATCGTGATCGAGTGATGGACAAAACATGTTTCATAAATTCAAGCCTGCTATACGTCCAAGCTTTTGATGATGTTTCTAGTCTTTGTACCATGTTTTGTTTAGGCTTAGGGATCATGAGGTCAAAAGTAAAAACAAATATCTATCAATATCATTAAGGTGTAAATGAATCAAGCAGGTCGTGAGTTACCGAAAATCAACTTGTTAACAGCTTGAATCCAATCAAATTTATACAAGCTCGAGCCTATGTATATTAGAGCTCACGTAACAAACAAGCGCAAGCTTTTCATATCGAGTTCGGCTATATGCTTGAATATCAAAGTAACTAATATTTATATGAATATAACCTTTTTTATTTAATATTTAATATAACAAATATATAGTTACGTAATATATTATTATTTATATTTATAACTGTAATAAAAAAGGTAAATATTATGTATTATGTATAAAGTAAAAAAAACACATGTATATAACGTAGATATATACGTATATAATTGCTCAACTTCTTTTAAATCAAACGAGTCGTTCTCGAGCCTAAACAAGGCGACATGTTTAGGATATATCATGGTTGGAACTATAGAGGGTTCTCGAGGGTTTGTTATAAATAACCTGCTCCTGACTAAACTTTTTATTGATAGTGGTATAAAGTTATAGGTTTTTACACCCAAGCAAAGCAATCGTAGCATGTATAATAAAACTATTATTTGAAAAGTTATGGCACCACTTATCAATATATAATATAACATATATACGTACTTAAATGATCTTCATGGGAATATAGACTGCACTTATGGGCTTTATTATTGTTGTGAACTAAGAAATGAATGGGTTTTTAATAGTTTTAGATTAATGGCTTTTGAGATCAGGAAAACCCACCCGAAGTAGCTCCCGGGTTAAGATTTCATTGTTGGCCCATAGTTTTTGGTCGTTTTGTATCATAGAAATAAAAAGACTTAATTGCCCTCTACGAGGGATCAATATAACAATAAAATAACTAAAACTTAAATAAAATAACAAAAAGGACAATAAACAAATAAGGAGAACATATGAATACTATATGTTGCGTTTTGTCTCCTCTACTCGTCTCCATGCCATAAGCATTTCCTACATCTCACTTGCGTAAGACAAGAAATCTACACCCTTTAAATAAAGGGGCAATTTCGGCAATTCAAACATTAAAAAAAATGTTGATATACTATTTTTTTCTCATTATACTATTTGTTACGATAACTAATAGACTATGTTAATGCAAATATAAAGTATGTTTTTTATATATTTATGTCATCAAGTTTCATGATACAAATAAAAAATTACTACATAAGTATGTCAACTCACGAGCATTTAAAAAGTAAAGCTAATAGAGGGTAAATATTTTGGTTAAGAATATTATCAGTCATTTAAGAAGGCGCAAACATGTTTAGATAATTTTAAACCTATACGTTTCTGTAAAAGGTTACATTCCTTAAAGAAGTTAGTCAAATAAAACAGTCAAATTATTTTATAATCACGTTTAAATCAAAAGTGAAAGAAAAACTTCTTTATTCACCTGAAAAAGAAAATCTAACATGTTTTACTATTTTACAAACACCTAAACAAAGGATTTTCTAGACTCAAACATATATATATAATTTTGTCAAAATCATGAAAACTCTCACAGCATGATGTTCTTCGTGTAGTTCTTTTCATTGCCGTATGTTTGTTTGTTTAAATATCAATATTGGGTGTCCACTTCACAAATTTAAACTTTCAAATGTGTTGTATACTATTTAGTGATTTCTAATACATTTTATATATATTCATAGCAAAATCATTGTTAACAAGATAAGCAAGGAGCAAAACCATAGATAACAAGATAAGAAACGAGCACGCATGAGTTATTTTAAGATTCAAAACACTTATTTATAATAGGTTATATCTATCATCTTAAAGAAAAGTTACATGTGATGTTTTTCAAGCTAATAGAGAAGTTATCAGAGATTTGTATCATATTAAGAAAACAGTACTATAATCAAATTTTTGTAATGGTTAAAAGAATGGTAATGAGAACTCTTCATCGAATGTATAAATGAGAGTGACCGATGCAAGATTGACAATATCCCAAAATAATTAGTATTTTGTAGTAAGCCAACACTTCCGAGTTTCAAGAAACAAAATAAGAGCTATAATTTCTTAGTAATTTTTCTTCTTTAACTTTTTCCATTCCAATTACATAGTATTTAAATACAAAGAAAGAAACAACTAACGCCTAATATGCAGGAAATATGGAGCCGTAACAAGAAAACATGAACTACACTTCTACCCACACTACAAGAAATGTCACCATTAGAGGCGACAGATTTAGCGGCGACAGTTACCATTAGCGGCGACAGTTATTAGCGGCGACATTAATAGCGGCGACTGTCGCCGCTAATGGTCAACGATCCGTCTGACTTCGCTAAACTTAGATCTGGCCGTTGAAACTCTGCTAGATCTGACGGCTGCCATTTAATCGTACGTGCCACCTTTAGCGACGACACCTTTAGCGGTGACGTGTCGCCGCTAAAGGGTGTAGATCTTCTAAAACCGGGAATCTCCCCTTTTTCCCCTCTTTCCCTCCACACCACATCTCCATTCCCGCTAAGCAGACTGTTGAAGCTCCGGCGACCATCATTTCACGACCACCACTTCGTTCATCATCTTCCTCATCTTCGGGTCATCATCTTCCTCAACATCCTTTCATCATCTTCCTCAACATCCGGTCAACATCTTCCTCCGTTTAGCACTCTCAAAGTCCGCCCATCACCACCCCTCAACGTCATCCTCAAATACCGGTCACCACCGTCGCCACTGTTGCTGTGGATCTCGACCACCGTCGCCGCTAATACATTTAGTTTTCAACACAAACTAGAAGGTAATTTTTTGGTTTAAACCTAAATTTATGTTTGTTTATGTTAATGTATGGTTCAAACATGTTTAGATTTGTATATTTAGTAGGTTGAATACAATTTTTAGTAGGATTTGTGTAATTTTTAGGTGTGGTTGTTTGTATGTTAATAGTATTGAAGATGATGAAATAGAATACTTGTTAATGTTAATATGTTTGTATGTTAATATGTTAATAATGTATGGTTCAAACATGTTTAGATTTGTATATTTTGTATGGTTCAAACATGTGGTTGTTTGATCTAGACTTTTTGGGTATTTTGTTATTTAGTTTAGTTGTATTTGTATGGTTGTATTTGTATAATTCAAACATGTGGTTGTATTTGGGTATTTGATAAATAGAATACTTGTTAATGTTTAGTTTGTTTAGATGTTAAACTATTTAGATTAGGATTAGAAGTAATATTTCTTGTTAGGATGAGAAACTAAATTTGTTGATATATACTTTTAGTTTTGCTAAATATTTGAACTATTTAGATTAACGATGTAAATGGTTAACTTATAATTACGTATGATGAATAACAATAATAAATTGACTTTTAATCGTTGTTCATTATTAGAAATTAGCTTCTAATCACCATGATTATATTCCTCCATTTAAATTGTAAATTATATTGCAGTGCTGTAATCATGTCTGTCGATAAAAGTTGGATTCTTAATCCGAACCGTAGATCACCCGAGTATCAACAAGGACTCAGCTCTTTTATCGATATGAGTGAAAAATATATCGACAAATATGGCATGATTAGATGTCCGTGTAGGAAATGTCAGAATACTCAATTATTAGGATGGGTTAAAATGAAATATCATTTAGAAATATGGGGCATGTGTCAGACGTACAAGGATTGGATCTATCATGGTGAAAGTTTAATTCCTGAAGTTGTGGTTGTAAATGATGTTGAGCCAATAAACGAAATGGCTGACGTTATCGAAGATGTTATGGAAGAGAGTAGTGGTGTGCGTGATGATTTTGAGGACTTGTAAGAGGAAGTTCAATCAGAATTATATCCTGGTTGTACTAAGTTTTTTTCTCTTGACTTTTTAGCAAAGCTTATGAATATTAAGGTGAAAATAAATGGACCAATAGCTCATTTGATGAGCTCCTTGAGTTGTTGCAGTCTTCACATCCTGAAGGTAACAAAATTCCCTCTTCTCACTATGTAGCCAAGAAGACATTAAAGAAGATCGGTTTAGGGTATGAGTCGATACACGTGTGCAAATATGATTGTGCTCTTTTCTGGGCAGAAAATCTATTGTTACAAAATTGTCCAGTTTGTAACGAGAGTCGGTGGGTCGATACAAATACAAAGGGCAAAAAGTTACCTCACAAGGTGTTACGATGGTTTCCTTTAACCCCCAGGCTACGCCGCTTGTATTCTTCAAGGCACACTGCAAAAGATATGATTTGGCATAATACCGGACGATCAGAAGATGGTACGATGCGTCATCCTGTTGATGGTTCTTCATGGAAAGATTTTGATATAAAGTACCCTACCTTCTCGAGAGAACCCCGAAACGTCCGCCTAGGACTTGCAGCTGACGGTTTTAATCCATTTGGTAACATGAGTTCGGCTCATAGCACGTGGCCTGTTATACTCACGACATACAATCTGCCTCCATGGTTATGCATGAAGGAGTCGTCATTCATGTTGTCATTGTTGATTCCTGGTCCTAAATCCCCCGGGAAGGACATGGATGTTTTTCTTAGGCCATTGGTGGATGAGCTTAAGCAGTTGTGGGTGTCGGGCGTACGTACTAAAGACATGACGACAAACACATTTTTCACAATGAGGGCGGCTTTGTTATGGACTATAAACGACTTTCCGGCTCGTAGTAGTCTATCAGGTTGGAGCGGGCAGGGCTACAAAGCATGCCCGACTTGTAACGAAGACACTCCTTCGATGCGTGTCACAAATAAAGTCGTTTATGTTGGTCACCGTCGGTTTTTAGATGCAAACCTTGAATGGAGAACAAATTTGGACTTCAACGGGGAACCCGAGATAAGATCCCCTCCGAAACAATTTAGTGATACTGACATAGAAACTCAATTTAGTCGGCTCCGCCACCGTTTACCGGGGAAACATCCTGATTTTGGAGGTGTTAAATCAAAGCGGGAGGAGTATGAGTTAAATTGGTCCAAACGGAGCATATTTTTTGAACTTGAGTACTGGTCTTCTCTACAGCTAAAACACAACTTAGATGTGATGCATATAGAGAAAAATGTGTGTGATAGTTTGCTAGGTACTCTTCTAATGAATGAAAAGATCAAAGATACACCAAATGCACGGGTTGACTTGAAAAATCTAAATATTCGGAGTAGGCAATGGTTAGAGAAAAAAAATGGCAAGTGGTATAGCCCCCACCCGAAATACTCATTGAAGACTAGTGATCGAAAGTTATTTTGTGAGTTTATAAAAAATGTAAAACTGCCTGATGGGTTCGGATCTAATATCAGCAAGAGAGTGATAGATAATAATACTAACATTACTGGGTTGAAATCTCATGACTGTCATATTCTCATGCAACGGTTGATACCGATTGGTGTTAGAGGTTTTTTGGCCAAAGATACTTATACACCAATAGTTGATTTGTGTACGTCTTTTAAGCAACTTTGCTCCAGAACACTATTAATTGACGATATGAAGAAAGCTAAGGAGGCAATTATTATAATATTATGCAAGTTAGAATTGATCTATCCTCCAGCGTTTTTTGACATTATGGTTCATTTGGTTTTGCATTTACCTGATGAAGCGATTCGTGGTGGTCCAGTGTGTATGAGATGGATGTATCCGTTTGAAAGGTATATGAAAAAACTAAAAAATTATGTCAGAAACAAGGCAAGACCAGAAGGTTGTATAGCTGAAGGTTATGTTGCTGAAGGTTGTATAACTACACTGGTTGCATAGTCAACGGTGTTAGGTTTATGGTACTTGCACGTGACGCGCAACGCACAACACAAAACTCAGGTGTTTTAGTGGAGGGTGAGAATGGTGAGAAATATTATGGCCAAGTTGAAGAGATTATTAAGTTGTGCTATGTAAATGGGTATTCAACAGTCCTATTTCGTTGCAAATGGTTCGATACTCGAAGGGGTGTTTCATACGACAATAATATCACCAGTATCAACACCGAACGTGAATTGGACAAAGACGATCAACTCATATTTGCTTCCCAAGCTAAACAAGTATTCTACATCCGAGAACCTTCTCGGAGAAACCAAAGCAATAATCACCGGTGGGTCGTCGAGAATGTTAATCATCGTAAAATTTGGGATCGACCGCCATCCAATGATGAACTCGTGGAAAACATTCAAAATGTTGATAATGAATTAACAGAAGATCTGGACGTCGTTCATAATCATTCTTCATCTAATAATGTACTTTTCATTGACTTCACCCAATACTTTCAAAATGTTGATAATGTCACCGATGGCGAAATTGCAAGTGAAGTTAATCCACCAAATGTTACTGCTAATGTGATGTCTGAGGACGAGGGTGATTATGATGAAGAGGATTTTGATTATGACACTGAGGGGTCTTACAGCGAGACTGAAGTATATGGGGGAGACTCCGATTAAGTATATATTTAATCTAAAACTTTGTAGACATGATATCTTGTTGTAGTTGAAAACTTTATTCTTATTTTAATTTTGATGTTTTATATCTTCTAATTTTTACAGACATGATATCTTTTTGGATTGTTTTGATACATCTTATGGCTGATGTAATGAGCCATGGAGGTGATGGCGCGGGGATCCACCGATTCCTCCTTTTGGTGGGCCCGGAAGCCATCAGTTGGATGGTAAGTATTATATTTTCATGTTTATTTATTTATTATTAATATATATTGTAAGTATTGCTTTTTAATATAAATGCAGGCTCGCCTTCCCAGAAAAGAAGAGGGAAGGCCAAAAATAAAAAGTTACAGCATGAGTTAGAAAAGAAAGGAGGACCTTTATCTCTTCCTTTTGATAGAGCTGCTACATAAAGCCCAGTCGATGAACTTACCGATATGTTTGTTCGTGAGGTTGGGATATACATGGAGGCCAATTATCCCTTTAATGTTCGTTCGTGGACTGATCTTTTTGATGCTCAGAAGAATGCGTTGGATGAGCATATGGCGGTAACTTTTATATGTTTTATGTTTATTGTTCGGTATTTATTTAACTAACTTCATTTTGTTTTAACTTAAATGTAGCGACGCTTTGATTTTGATGAGATTTTGCGAGATCGTGAACGCGCTCAGATTGAGGGTGGCATTCGTTCTGTATATCTCAAACGATTCAGAGATCGAAAAAACGTTGCCAAAAGACACTTTGATCGTGTTGGAGGATATGAAGATGTGGAACAAGCAAGGCTCAACCCTCCAAAGGGAATGAATCATGAAAATTGGAGCAAAACAATTGATTTTTTTCTTAAGTGACGGACACAGAAAAGCCTCATCATCAAACAAAGCAAACCGGCAACAACAACAATACACTAATCGTGGTGGGACTACCTCGTATAGTAGTTATTGTTACAAGAAGGTAATGATTTAATTATTTGTATGTGTATTGTAGATAAGTATTTATTTAATATATGATATGCTTTTAAATGTTAATCAGAATAAGAGCAGACTTGAGGCATTTCAGAATGCTCATACCAGTAAAGATGGGAGCTTTGATACGGAGATAGCTGAGCAACAATACGTAAGTTTTATATAAAGTAGAGTTTTGAAATATTAAAGATGAAGCCTTTGTGTATATATATATATATTAAATAACTTCTTGTTAATTAATATAGAATCAGCTCAAAGGACGGTTTGATGAGCTAAGTCAATCCCAAAACGAAGGAAATAGTTCATCACTGAACGAGGTTGAAGTTTTTGAGTCGGTGTTGGGAGAACGCCGCGGGCATATTAGAGGGATTGGGCGTAAACCGTCTTCATCTGCAGGGTCGACTTCGTTTGTTCCTGATCAGGAACAAACACCTCAGACATTATCAGAGGTATTAAAGTTTTATACGTTTTATCTTGAAGTTGTTAAATGTATCATTGTTGGTTTATCTTAAACGGGTCAAAATGGGTAAATTTAAGTTGAATTATGTACATTATGGTTGAAATGGGTCAAAATGATACAAACACACTTGATATAGTTAAAACGGGTCAAAATGGGTAAATTTAAGTTGAATTATGTACATTATGGTTGAAATGGGTCAAAATGATACAAACACACTTGATATAGTTAAAACGGGTCAAAATGGGTAAATTTAAGTTGAATTATGTACATTATGGTTGAAATGGGTCAAAATAATACAAATACATTTGATATAGTTAAAACGGGTCAAAATGGGTAAATTTAAGTTGAATTATGTACATTATGGTTGAAATGGGTCAAAATGATACAAATACACTTGATATAGTTAAAACGGGTCAAAATGGGTAAATTTAAGTTGAATTATGTACATTATGGTTGAAATGGTTCAAAATGATACAAACACACCTGATATAGTTAAAACCCTATTAATTTGACTTAAAACGGGTCAAAATGGGTAAATTTAAGTTGAATTATGTACATTATGGTTGAAATGAATCAAAATGATACAAACACACTTGATATAGTTAAAACGGGTCAAAATGGGTAAATTTAAGTTGAATTATGTACATTATGGTTGAAATGGGTCAAAATGATACAAACACACTTGATATAGTTAAAACGGGTCAAAATGGATAAATTTAAGTTGAATTATGTACATTATGGTTGAAATGGGTCAAAATGATACAAATACACTTAATATAGTTAAAACGGGTCAAAATGGGTAAATTTAAGTTGAATTATGTACATTATGGTTGAAATGGGTCAAAATGATACAAACACACTTGATATAGTTAAAACCTTATTAATTTGAGTTAAAACGGGTCAAAATGGGTAAATTTAAGTTGAATTATGTACATTATGGTTGAAATGGGTGATACAAACACACTTCAAGGTGTTGGTGTATCATTATATACTTAAAGTTATACTAAGAAGCAAATACCACAACTTATATGTATGTTTTGTTTTGTAGGCACAAATCGCAAGTTTGTTTCAAAATGCAAACTTTATGTCACAAATGACGCAACTTATTGCCTCCCAAAAAGGTACACAACAAGCTGGTGAAGATGATGATTCGGACGAGGACGATGAATAGGATAGCGGTTAAGTAGTTTAAGTTTATTTTGACGACATTAGAAGTTGAAGTTAAACAATTTGTATGTTTATGTTATTTGTGTTGTTAAAACTCGTATTGTACTTCTTAATACTTATGTTATTTGTGTTGTTTGAAAATCTGGAAATTTGGTTTTATTTACAGGTTTTCTTGGTTTATAAAATGGAAATTAAAAAATAAAAAAAAAATTTAAAATTAAAAATTGACTTTTAGCGGCGACATTGTCGCCGCTAATAGTCTTCCCGGAATTTTTTTTCAACTTTATAGCGGCGATATTGTCGCCGCAAATAAGAGTATTAGCGGCGACATCATTAGCGGCGACTCATTAGCGGCGATATTTTCCACATTAGCGACGAATCATTAGCGGCGACTCATTAGCGGCGACATGTCGCCGCTAATACTAATAGCGGCGAATATCGGTATCAATAGCGGCGACAAATGTCGCCGCTAATAGGCTTATTCCTTGTAGTGTCACCTTCCAAAAAAACAATTGAAAGAAAAATATTAATATTAATAATAATAATAATAGAAAAGAGAACGTGGGTTGCATGGCTTGAAGTGGGCATTGGGTCCTGGGTTGATCCCCTAGCTAGGATCGTATTGATAAAAAAATAAAATAATAATAATAATAATAAAAAAGCTACGATCGTATTGATAACTCTCAATAGGTACTTGGAACTAATTTATATCATGTCATATTTTACTCTACATTTCTCAGGTTGCTCTTTTTGTTCCTTGAAGTTTGAAAGTCAATTTAAAATTAAATATAAAACAATCAAACTTCCAAATTAAAATATAAATGTAATTTTAACTAAAATTAATTATTTAAAAAGTAAAACATATTTAGTAATAATCGATATCATTTATTGAGAAATAATTTTTTGAGATCTAATCCACTTGTCTAAAACTGATGATGTTGACTACGGGCGTGAACCAAGTGCGTGGAGACTCAGGTGGCTCGTGGTCTATATGGGAACACCAAACCACCTTATGCGTGAAGACTGTGTGAGAGATTTGCACTGGAAATCTCATGTACGTGAGATGTAAACATTTTTTAAAATTATCATAAAAATCTCGGTTTTGGTCCCTGTGTTTTGCAAATTGACTCCACTTGAGTACCAACGTTTATTTTGTCTCCATTTGAGTACCAAAGTTTAAAAAAGTTGTCCGTTTCAGTCCTTTTGACTAACGGTGTTAACTTTTTTCCGTTAAGTGATTGTCAATTTACTAAAATACACCTCATTCAAAACACCATCTTCTTCTAAACCTCTCAAACACCACACACCACCACCCCTAACCTCTCAAACAAACCCACCACCACCGGAGCCATCATCATCGGCGCCGGCCTCTCCGGCCTAGCCGTCGTCGTCCGCCTCCACTCCCACAACATCCCTTACTCCTCCTCGAAGCCTCCGCCGTCCGCACCCAGATCGCCACCACCTCCAATGATCGCATCCACCACCGTCACGCACTGTCACCACCTATAACCCACCAACCACCACCAAATCCGGCCACCACCATCGACGATGCTCTCTTTATCTCTGTTCGTCTCTCTTTCAGTTACACAACCACCCCTTGAACCAGAAAGCGGATTGGGGTATAGTGGGGTGGGGTACAGTAGCGGTGTTCTGGCCATCGAAAGGTGGCCATCGAAAGGGGCATGTGGTGATGGGGTTTCGACCACCAAAGGCGGCGTACGGTGATGGGGTTGTGGGTACCGGAGGCAAGTGGCGGTGGAGATGAGAGAGAGGGGTTTGCTCCTGAAGTCTTGACCTTTCAAGACACTGCATCTTTCCTTTGTTTATTTCAAGATTCATCTTTCAATTCACAAACTTCACCACATTAGATTCATCAATTTAGGGTTTAATATGTGTGAGAAAGAATATAGAAAGAGATGGGTAGATAGATAAAGATTCAATTAATTGATCCAGCTACAGACCTCTATCTTATCATCAGCATCATCAATTATCCATACCCAATTCAATTCACACCTTTGAAAGCTGAATCAGTTCATTCATCCAACAATTTGCTTATGTTTTGTTCAAATAAACTCCACCAGCAATAACCCTTGCACAGATTCAATTCATTCACAGGTAATGTGTTTGTTTTGTGTGTATGTGTGTGTGTGTGTGTTTTTATCTCTTTTTATAGCTTTCTGCAATCAAAAACAGGTTTTTTATAACTCTCTTGATTTGGGTATTTCAGTTTTTGTGTAATCAAAGTTCACTGAGAAGAGTTTTAACTTTTAAGTTTTAAGGGCAATTGGTTAATTGATGAATGTACCAATTTCTTGATTTTATGTGTGGAGGTGTGTGGAGGTGGAGATTGAGTGTGTTTTATGGTGTTTGTTTGTTCAACTCTGTATCAATTTCTTGATTCTTGAACCACAGTTTATGGTTACGGTGGTGTGTGGTGGCGGTGGTGTGTGGTGGTGGTGGTGGTATGTGGTGTGTGGTGGACATGGTGATATTTTTATAACTCTTAGGGGTATTTTGGTCTTTTTAAAAAAATCTAACAGAAAATGTTAACACCGTTAGTCAAAAGGACTGAAACAGACAACTTTTTTAAACTTTGGTACTCAAATGGAGACAAAATAAACGTTGGTACTCAAGTGGAGTCAATTTGTAAAACACAGGGACCAAAACCGAGATTTACTGTTTTACTAATGAATAAATTTGATTGATTTTGAAAAAGAGTGTGTGATGGATTATGTTCTTCAACGTATCACCTGTGATTATTATAAAGCAATTATTGTTGATATCCTTCAGTGGAGCTTTCTCTTTATAAAAGATATATTCCAGTATATCGTATCGATTCGGGTGAATGCGATACCTATGATATTCCTTGTCCGGCTTAACTTTTAAAAAAATCCAAATGCATAGTATTGTTTATATTTTTCCAGGAACATTCAACTATAAATTTTAAAGGAAACTAAAATAACTATTTTTGAGCTCGTATGCAATTTTATACTATTTGAATGTACATTTAGAGAATGATGAAACCATTATTCGGTTGTATTTAAAACAACTTTAATAAAATTTGAGATTAACAATAAATACTATTAACAATTATACTATTTGAATGTACATTTAAAGCCTACACTACATAACAATTACACTACATAATAAATTATAAAAAAATTAAAACAAATCCCTCTCTCTCCCCGCTCAACTTCGACCGCCCCCTCATCCACCAACCATCTCCCTCCTTTAACCCCCTAAACCCATTTACACACTCCACTACCCCTCTCTTTCCCATACATGCAACCCAACTCCCAGCTCCATCGCTCTCTCTCTGTCACACCCCAACCTTGACGACGGAATAATCGAGATGTGAGGGTTAAGATTGTTCACAGCCACATAACGCTATATTTAAATCAAATATTCAAATTATAAGTTTCAAAAGACATTACAAACATAAGTCTCAAATATAAATAAGTTCAAACATAACATAACAAAACATAGTTCTTTTATTTCATTAACTAGGTCCAAATCCTAGATTATTGCAAGCTTCAAAAGATCACTTTAAACTTGGGCTTAACCTGAAACATGATAAAAATAAAAGGTCAACTAAAAATAGTTGGTGAGTTTCCAAGGTTTTCATACATAATATGATAAGGTTACAAGTAGCAATTCATGTCATATGTTATAAGCTAGTAAGGTTATAGAACACATATCGTTACAACCAAACCTCGACTTGATTACAAGTATAAAAGACTGCCTAAGTGTATTTGATTCCCATGATGAACAAGCATACGTCATCAGGAGTCGGCAATACATCGACTTTAGCACCAAATAGGCTTGTCAGGCCCAAAGATCTAAGACGTCGCCAGGCTAGCAATAGTTAATGATTGTAAACAAACTATGTATCTCATATAATCACTTACAACACACAAATAACCATGACAAAATATAAAGATGAATTGCAAGTGCTTTACAAGTCTTAAACGTTTATAAGTGTAAGTTGTATAAGTATCATGTTTCACCCCAAAGTGTGAAAATATATAAAAAAAGGGCAAAGAAAACTCACATGGCAATAAGTATAATAATGATGATTAATAAGAATAATAAGCAACGTTCCAACGTAAACCTTCACGGGATACCTAAGAATATATATTTACAATATTTAAGTTTAATTTTAATGAGTTTTAACGTTTTAACGAGAACTAGAGTTTTGGATGGAATTTGGGGATTTTTATAAGTATGTCAAATATTTTAATAAAGAATTTATCACCTATGTATTTTAATAGAGAGAAATAAAATTAAACCATTTTTAACAATTAATAGAGTCTAAATATAAAATTTAAATAAACATTTAAAAATAATCATGATTTTTAAAAGGTAACATTTGGTTCAATAATTTATTATTTATTATTGAAATCCATTTTATTAGGATTAAACCAAGAATAACCTTTGTTAAAAGGTTTTAAAGGAAATTATTTAATTATTTAATTTAATAAAAATACAGAAAATTATTTGGTGCCTATAGAAATATTTAAAGTTTACAAAAACATTTTTTATATTTATTAAAAATTTTATATAATTAATTTAAGGGCTAAAACCCCTTAAAAATACATGAGGGTGCCCGGGTTCAAACCCGGGACCTCATGCTGAAAGGGGCAAAGTCTTAACCAAAGAACCAGGGCCGCGGCCTTGGTTTACGCTGGTTCTAAATTCTTTTAAACCCAAATTAAGAGGTTTCCCCCAACCTCAAGAACCCTAGTTTGATCTTGATCCAAATCAACACCAAATCGAATATGTTTACAGAAATAGACATGGGGCTTTGATTCCCCATGTAATTTCGAGTATATATGTATGTTCAATTACCCGATGTTTGTTTGATTTCGTTGTCCCAACTTGAAGAATAGCCGCGACCAACGTCTCGCACTGTTCGTGTTGCAACGGTTGATGATATTCAAATTCGTGACACATGAAGCTTCCAAGGATCTTGATGATTAAAAGCCCTCTAACAATTTCACCTAAGATCGAGCTAATGTTGTTGAACACAATGGGTGTGGGTCGTGATGAAAGGGTGGGTTGTTTGGAATGATCAGATGTGATTCGGATAAAATTAACCTTGGTAGAGGTTCAGGAATAGTTAAACGTTTGTTTAGGTTCCAATTAATTGGGTTATCAATAGGTTTTAATTGTCGATCGGTTCGAAGGTTGATGGTGAGCGGTTACCGAGCTCAAACGTTCACCTATCCGGCTTTAAACTTCAATTAAAACACATTAAGAGTTCGAAACGGTTCATGCGAAGCTATTACGGTCGAATGGGTCAAGATTCTGAGCGTTTCGGGTGGTCTCGGGGTCCACCGGTGCCGCGCCGGAGCTTCGCCGGCCGGCGACCGGGACAAAAAGGGGGGTTTGGTTTGGGTTTTTAATAAATTACATAAATGGCCCCTGTAGTTTAGAGTTTGTTATTTTATGCTATAAACTTTAAATTTAAGTTTAAAAACATTACATAAATACCCCCTGAACTTAATTTAAGTTTAAATTTTAACTAATTTATTAATTTCTAAGCTTTTATAATAATAATAATAATAATATAATAATAATAATAATAATAATAATATAATAATAATAATAATAATAATATTATTATTATTATTATTATTATTATTATTATTATCATAATCTATTTTGCTAATAATAATATTATTATTATTAACATTATTATTATTATTATTAATGACATAATTATTAGTGCTATTGTAATTTAATAGATATATTATTAAGATTTAGCACTAATAATTATGTTATTAATACTAATGATAATAATGTTAATAATAATAATAATATTATTATTAGCAAAATAGATTATGATAATAATAATAATAATAATAATAATTATTATTATTATTATTATTATTATTATTATTATTATTATCATCATAATCTATTTTGCTAATAATAACATTATTATTATTATTAACATTATTATCATTAGTATTAATGACATAATTATTAGTGCTATTGTAATTTAATAGATATATTATTAAGATTTTATACTAAAAATTAGGTGACAAACTAATAGGTACACATAACAACCCACAAATTTCTTAAAAAGGCATAAATAGTCCTTACAAAGTTAACTTTTAATTTAACGAAAATACGAGATGTTACAGTCTCTCTAACTTAAAAGAATTTCGTCCTGAAATTAAGAAAAATGAAATTATACAAATAAGAATGGGTATTTTTTCCTTATGTGCTCCTCACGTTCCCAAGTAAATTCAGCGCCACGCTTATTCTCCCAGCGTACCTTGACGATTGGAGTAGTGGTGGTTCTAGTCTTTTTCATGATGCGATCCATAACTTCAACGGGTTTCTCGACAAAGTGTAATGACTCGTCGATCTGGATGTCATCCAACGGGACATGCAGACCTTCGTCAGCCAGACACTTCCTCAAATTTGAGACGTGGAACATAGGATGAACTCCACTAAGGTCGGAAGGTAATTCCAGTTTGTAAGCCACCTTCCCAATCCTTTTCAGAATCTTGAAAGGTCCTACAAATCTTGGAGCCAGTTTACCCTTCTTTCCAAAGCGAATAACACCCTTCCACGGTGAAACCGTAAGAAGAACCATGTCCCCAGCTTGGAATTCCAATGGCTTACGTCGCTTATCAGCATAGCTCTTTTGTCGACTTTTTGCCACTTCAAGGTTCTTTCGGATGATAGAAACTTTATCGGTCGTCTCTTGTATAAGTTCAGGACCAGTGATGAAGTTTTCACCAATGTCGGTTCAGCAGATCGGTGAACGACATTTACGACCATAAAGTGCTTCAAATGGTGCCATCTTGATACTCGAGTGGTAACTATTGTTATACGAAAATTCCGCTAGCGGTAGATGCGTATCCCAATCACCACCAAAGTCAAGGACACAAAGTCGTAGCAAATCCTCCAAGGTTTGGATGGTTCGCTCGGTTTGACCGTCAGTTTGGGGATGGTAAGCCGTGCTTAGATCCAATTGAGTTCCTAAGAGTTCTTGCATAGACGACCAAAAGTGTGAAGTGAAACGAGCATCTTGGTCAGATATGATGTGCAGAGGTACCCCATGACTACTTACAATTTCATCAACGTATATACGAGCCAACCTTGATGTCTTGTAAGTGTCACGTATGGGTATAAAATGCGCCGACTTGGTCAATCGGTCGACGATCACCCATATGCTATCATGTTCACGGGAGGTTTGGGGTAGCTTAGTTATGAAGTCCATAGATATATGTTCCTATTTCCACATAGGAATCTCGGATTGTTCAAGTAACCCACTTGGACGTCGATGTTCGGCTTTAACCTTCGTACACGTAAGGCACTTAGCTACATAAGTTGCTATGTCTTTCTTTATTCCAGGCCATTAATATTGACCACGCAGGTCCATGTACATCTTATCGGAGCCAGGATGAATAGAATAGCGAGTTTGATGAGCTTCGTTCATGACAAGGGTACGAAGATTATCAGGATTTGGAACCCAAATTCGGTTTGCGAAATACATCAACCCATTAGGCTTCGTCTCCAGTTGAGTTAGAAGTTATGCTCCAGTTCATCTTTCATTCTTCCCTCTTGTTGAACTATTTGTTGAGCCTCCAAGATACTAGACTCGATGTCACTATCTATTCTCAAGTTTTGTAGCAGTACGGTAGTCTCGTTGACATCCAGTCGTATCTCGGTATCGAATCTCTCAAAGTATTAAACCATTGTCGTCGATCACGAATTTCTTGAAACGAGGTCATCTTGTTATGGACTTTACGACTTAGTGCATCGGCTACGGCATTTGCTTTCCCGGGATGGTAACGAATGTCACAGTCATAATCACTAATCAACTCAACCCAACGACGTTGTCTCATATTGAGATCTTTGTGATTAAAAACGTGTTGAAGGCTTTTGTGATCGGTGTATACTATGCATTGCGTACCATACAGGTAGTGTCTCCAAATCTTCAAAGCAAAAACAACAGCACCAAGCTCGAGATCGTGTGTTGTGTAATTAACCTCGTGAACCTTCAATTATCTCGATGCATAAGCTATGACCTTTCCTCATTGCATAAGAACACAACCAAGGCCTTGTTTTGATGCATCACAATATACGGTAAAATCAGCGTTTCCATCGGGTAGGGTCAAGATAGGAGCATTGCACAGTTTGTGCTTTAATGCTTCAAAAGCTTCTTCTTGCTCGGGCCCTCACTTGAATGGTTTATTCTTTTGTGACAAAGAAGTGAGCGGCTTCACGATCCTTGAAAAGTTGGCGATGAATTGCCGGTAATAACCAGCAAGACCAAGGAAAGAACGAATCTCGGTCGGAGTCGTGGGAACACACCAATTCTTCACAGCTTCCACCTTTGCAGGGTCAATGTGAATTCCTTGGCTATTCACCACGTGTCCTAGAAATTGAACTTCCTCGAGCCAGAAGTCACACTTCGAGAACTTCGCGTACAATTGCTCTTTCTTCAACAACTCAAGAACTTGTCGCAAATGCAGTTCATGCTCGGTGTTGGTCTTGGAGTAGATAAGTATGTCATCAATGAAGACGATCACAAAATTATCTAGATAAGGCTTGCATACTCGGTTCATGAGATCCATGAAGACAGCAGGAGCATTAGTTAAACCAAAAGGCATCACCATAAACTCATAGTGCCCATAACGAGTACGGAACATGGTCTTTGGGATGTCATCATCATGGACTCGTAATTGATGATATCCAGAACGTAGATCAATCTTCGAGAATATAGCAGCTCCTTGAAGTTGATCAACAAGTCATCGATACGAGGAAGTGGATAGCGGTTCTTGATGGTAAGCTTGTTAAGCTCACGATAGTCGATGCACATACGAAACGATCCGTCTTTCTTCTTCACGAAGAGGATAGGTGCACCCCAAGGCGAACAACTAGGACGAATGAAACCCTTCTCGGTTAGCTCTTGAAGTTGACTAGAGAGTTCTTGCATTTCCGATGGTGCAAGCCGATATGGTGACTTAGCCAAGGGGTTTGCTCCCGGTATCAAGTCAATTTTAAACTCGACTTCACACACGGGAGGTAAACCACTAAGGTCATCGGGAAATACTTCAGGAAAGTCTCGCACGATAGGGAAATCCTTAAGTTCTTTCCCTTTGACTTTCGTGTTGACCACGTAAGCCAAGAAGGCCATATACTTCTTGCTTAAGCATTTTCGGGCTTGAGTGCAAGACATGATTTTAAGTCCTTTGGAAGATTTTTCGCCGAACACTTTCAAAGTATCTCCAGAGGGTAACGGTATACGAATGCACTTCTCAAAGCAAACGATCTCGGCATGGTGTTTGGCTAACCAATTTATACCAATGATGACGTCAAAGCTACCAAGTTTCATAGGTATAAGATCGATAAGAAAATCATGCGCGTCAAGTGTCACACCCCCAAACCACGGCGGTTTCCCGCGGGGAGCGAACGTCATGGTTTCATAGTCACTGATTGACCACTACATGGTTTTGTAAAACATACGTCTCAAATAAGTTTAAGGTACATCATTGTTCAGAGTTAAATTTGCGAAAGCAATAGTAATAAGGTAAATTGTTTTCAAAACATGACATATATGGAAATGAATATCCCAAACAACATGAATGGCCCTAAACATGAGATGATCCATGCTAGCTTAACTTGTTGCATCTATCAATTACCTGAGAAAACATGCATGAAAAATGTCAACATAATGTTGGTGAGCTCACAGGTTTTAAGTAATAATAAATAGTGTAAAGGACCACAATATTTTCTATGATTTGATTGTTTTACATATAATGCTACAAATTATATAAGCGCCGCAACCGAAGCTAGACTGTAAATGTAATAAATTGCCCCTACCCATGCCTACCATGAGCATGGGTGTGAACAGGCTAATAATGCACCCGTTTAGACCTCCAGTCAAGGTTAGGGTAATTAACCCGGGTGGGGGTAGTCAAACCCAGTAGTACTATCCATGATTACCTCGCTTTGGGAAATAAACTAACAGTTCGATAACAGGGGACTTCATATGGTAAGTAAACAACTTATATAACATGTGAAATCATTAACAAGTAAATGTGTCCAAGGAAATTATTAATTTGTATGTAATCTCCCCCAAAAGGAAAATAAGTGAAATGGGGCCGTGAAACTCACCTCAATTGCACGCGTGAATACTAGCAATAGTCTGTATGTATGATTGGTCTAGGAATCTTCTAAACAAAATCACAATATATTCATGAGGTCATGATTACTAACCCTAGATGGTCATGCATAACTCATCCACAAAGTTAGTTTTGAAAATGTTACTTGACTAATTAGACACGTCGAGTCGTAAATGTTTTATTTATATTCTTGTCTTCATCTTTATCTTCCTAAAGATACATAATGTATTGAAGGTGTTTTATATTAAGTATAATGGTATTATACTTTCCATGTGTATGGGTTTCCTTTTTACCAAATATCTCCAAAAGTTTACTTTATCTAAATGTAGGCATTTGACAGAATCAAATGGGATTTTTAGGTCTGGTTGTCATCCTCTTTTCATGGTACAAAGAATTTTTATAAAATCTGATACTTTTATCACATCTAGATATATATCTTAGTATTCCAAAAAGGTATAGCTTGTATCATGCAACTAAGTTTAAGTGCCTCGAAATGGTTCATGAAGCAACCGATGTCAGTGCAGCATTTTTCTGTACATGTCTATGGAATTCACCTTTTTGAGGGGTCAAAACCTTCATTCACAAATAGATCCTATATTACTTTTAAACCTAACACCTTAAGCTAAGTTATCATAGAAATAAAGTCTTTATTTTATTACTTTAAGCATAACTTATGCCTCATTCTTTCTGCCCTATCTATTCTGCCAAAAAATCAGGTTCAACACTTTAATTTGTTTGTACGTTTTGGATAGGTTATACTCATCTAAAAATTTCAAGGTTGGATAGGTTAGAAACTAGACATCCTAAAGTTTATGTTTGGCTCAAGAAACGGTTCATTTGATCATGTTTATGTCGAGTTATGGTGTTGAAAACACAGAACATAAATCTGCCGGAAAGTGTCTTACATGTTTTGTTACTTTTTAAACTTTGCTAGAGCACTTTTTAATAAAACCCAAAAATTGTATTTCAGGAGTTGTTCAATAACAAACAGAGGTGCAGTTTATATACACCAAAGATACCAAAATAAAAGCCTTGAAATAAGGCAATACAATCAATTAGAATAAAGAGTGGCTTAAATTAAGGAATAAAGAGGGGCTTAAATTAAGGAAGAATAATTTTCTTTCCAATACTCCCTCTCAAGTTGGAGCGTGCGGATCACAAATGCCCAACTTGCCAAGCAACAATCCGAGTTGTCGAGATCCCAGTGGCTTTGTAAACAGGTCTGCAATCTGGGACTTGGTGTCAATGTGCAGCGGCACAACTTCATTTGACTCAACTCGTTCCCTAACAAAATAGCAATCCATTTCGACATGTTTCGTTCGTTCGTGAAAGACCGGATTATTTGCTATATGTTTAACTGCCAAATTGTCACAAAAGAGTTGTGTAGCATTGTTCTGTTCAACATTTAGTTCTTTCAGAAGCCATCGAAGCCAGAGAATCTCGCTAACAGTTGATGCCATGGCTCGGTATTCTGCCTCTGCCGAAGAGCGAGACACTACCGTTTGCTTCTTTGATTTCCATGACACCGGTGACCCGCCTAAAAGGAGCAAGTAACCACTCCTTGATCTTCTCGTGTCGGGGCAGCCGAGCCAATCCGAGTCGGTATACCCGACTAAATTTGTCCCTCCCCCTTTAGAAAGGAGAATGCCTTGTCCTGGCGTCCCTTTCAAATATCGTAACACCCTCATGGCTGCTTCCATATGATTTGCCCGTGGATCACCAACGAATTGACTAAGAACGTTGACCGAGTAGGTGATGTCGGGTCTAGTCGCCTGCAGGTACAGGAGTCTCCCCACGAGTCTACGGTACTGATTGGCATCGGCCCGAACTTCTTCATCATTCTTTGCAAGTTTTGTATTTTGTTCCATTGGAAAGGCACTCGGTTTGCAACCCATCATCCCACTGTCCTCAAGAATGTCAAGTATGTACTTTCGTTGGCTCAAAATTAATCCTTCTCGAGTACGTGTCACCTCAATCCCCAAGAAGTATTTTAAGGGCCCGAGGTCTTTGATGCTGAATTTGTTATCAAGAAAGGCCTTGGTCTCTTCAATCTTCTTAACATCATTCCCAGTGAGGATAACATCGTCTACATATATGAGAGCCGCTACAAACGATTCTTTGGATTTGAAGATGAGTAAGGAATGATCGGCCCGAGACTGTTCAAAGCCGATTTGCTGTAGGGAAGTAGTGAACTTTTGGTACCAGTTTCTCGAGGCTTGCTTTAGACCGTAGAGAGATCTTCTTAACCGACAAACCTTGTTTTCGTTGCCTTTCTCAAACCTTGCGGTATCTTCATATATATTTCTTCATCCAGCTCTCCATGCAAGAAGGCGTTATTCACATCTAGTTGGTTGATCACCCAGTTTCTTTTGGTAGCTACAGCAAGCAACGTTCGAACGGTAACAAGTTTGGCTACTGGTGCAAATGTATCATGGAAGTCGATCCCTTCCATTTGTGTGAATCCTTTTGCAACCAGCCTGGCTTTGTATCTTTCAATCTGTCCATCTGGCTTGTACTTCAGCTTGTACACCCACTTTGACCCTATAGCATGTTTCCCTTCTGGTAAATCTTCAAGGGTCCACGTGCCATTTTGTTCGAGTGCACGGATCTCACGTTTCATTGCTTCGTTCCAATTGGGATTCTGCACAGCTTGTTTAAAAGACTTGGGCTCATCATTAGAACTGATGGCTGATAAAAAAGCCTTATGAGAATTTGTGAATTTATCATAGGAAATAAAATTGGCAATAGGATGTACCGTAGAGGAACCTTGATCGGAGTCGGGTGACGATTGGTCTATGGACGGAGGAAGATTGACGACGTAGTCGTTGAGGTGAGCTGGTCGAGTTCGGCTTCTTCGTTCTCTAGGTGGCGGTTGCATCGTTTCTTGGGCTTGGACGTTACTGCGCTCTACACCTTCTTCACAAATTGGACCGAGATCATCAGGTTGTCTATTATTTTCTACTGGCACATTTTCATGACTTGGTTCATTATTAAAATGGTTTTGCATGTGCATGTTGACTTCATGGGGTGAGTTGTTTGCCACTGTGTTGGTTTCTTCCACTTTATTTGTGGCCATGTCATTCTGATCATGAAAGCACCAGAAAGGGAGTTCAAATATTTCGACATCTTCTTCCTTTTCAATGCATTTGTTGATTTTGTCATAAGGGAAAACATCCTCAACGAACTTCACATCTCTTGAGACTACCATTTTCTTATTTTTAATGTCGAAAACTTTGTATCCCTTTGTTCCGTAAGGATATCCTAAAAATATCCCAGGTCTCCCTCTTTCTTCAAACTTGTCCCCTCTTGTTTCAGTGCTTCGGTAGTAAGATAAACAACCAAAAACCCTCATGTGGTCATAATTGGGCCTTTGATTGTAAATTATTTCATAAGGGGTCTTGTTATTAATAGTCGTGGATGGTAGCTTATTTATGATATAAGCTGCGGTTAGGATACATTCTCCCCAAAAGGTTGATGGCAATTTAGCTTCAAATTTTAGTGCTCTCGCTGTTTCGAGTAGATGACGGTGCTTTCGTTCAACGACTCCATTTTGTTGCGGAGTGTGAGGACATGTGGTCTCAAGCAACATTTCCTCTTCATTGTAAAAGGTTACCATTCGGTTAGAGGTAAACTCGCCTCCATTATCGCACCGAATCCTTTTAACGTTTTTATTAAATTGGGTCTTGACCATTTTTTGGAAACTAATTACGCAATCACTTGCATCCGACTTTCGTTTCAATAGGTACACCCAAACTGAGCGACTAAAGTCGTCAACTATAGTCAAAAAATAGTTTGCTCCGGTCAGAGAGGGTGTACGGTATCGACCCCATATGTCACAATGCAAAAGTTCAAAACACTCCTTTGATTTGATAAAACTAGTAATAAATGGTAGTCTAGTGAACTTTGCTCTAGTACAAGAATCACAAGTTTCATCATTTGTCTTCAAAGAAATGAAATCAAAACAAGAAAGTTTACTGTGAGACGCATGCCCCAAGCGTTTATGCCAAAGATTACTTCCAACAGCCATAGCCATCCTCTCGCCTCCAATCCTCATCCGATATAGACCATTCTCGCATCTACCCGTTCCAATCAATTTCCTCGAACTCAAGTCCTGCATGACAAAGAAATCCGGGAAAAACATTATAGTACAATGTAGATCCTTAGTCAATCGACTAACGGATAATAGGTTACAAGTGAATTCAGGCACATATAAAACATTTTTAATCCTTGACCCATTTGGCAAAGTGCATGTTCCCTTGCCCTTGACTGCTATGGAATCACCATTAGGAATGGTGACTGGAACATCATGTATTGTTTTGGATATCTCATGAAGGGCACTTAAGTTATGAGTTATGTACTCGGTGCAACCCGAGTCCATAATCCATCCGTTACCTTTGTCGAAAATACCTGCCATATTAGCCATAGGTTGAGTAATTTCCACGTTAGCCGTATTTTTAGTGGTAAACATGTGCAAAAGTTGTCGGTACTGTTCTTCATTTAGCCCCGGTACGGGGCTGGTTCCACTCTGCCTCAGTTCATTTGTGTCTTGCCTCGTATCAACACATGCGGCTTTAGCCTTTCCTTTCTCTGTCTTTCCCTTTCCCGGCCACCAATCCGGGTACCCGATCACTTTAAAGCAACCGTCACGGCTATGCCCGTCTTTGTCACAAAGGACACAGTGCTCTACCTTCTCATCAGCAGCCTTTTTGTTACTCTTGGGTGTGTTTCGGTTTCCAGCAGACCCGTTTTTCTTCATGAAGGCTTGAAACGCAGCAGTGTCGGTGTTTGTTTTCTTGCCCATGGATACCACCTTCTGTTGTTCGTCTTCCGAAACGAGGTGATACGCTTCTCCTAGACTGGGTATGGGTTTCATGGCAAGGATTTGGGTTCTAATAGTTGAATACTCGTTGTCGAGTCCGAGTAAAAACTCGTACAACCTTTCCTTATCCTTGGAGTCGGTTATCTTTTTGCTCGCACCACATGTACACCCTGCACAAGAACATCTTGGAATGGAGAAAACTGCACTTATCTCATCCCAGATGGTTCTCAGCTTGGTGTAATAAGCTGATACGGAGGAGCCGTCTTGCTTTGTCATCATCAGCAATTGTTTGAGTTCATAAGCCCTCGGTGCATTCTCCTTCCCGAAGCGCTCCTGCAAGTCTTTCCATATTTCTTCCGCTGAATTAGCGTATTTCACACTAACTCTAATCTCCTTTTCCATGGATGTAGTCAGCCACCCTCTAATCATGGCGTCACATCGGAGCCATGGCATGTGTTCGGGGTGTGTTTTTTCAGGTTTCTGAAGGGTCCCATCGACAAAGCCTATCTTGTTTTTGGCAAACAGAAAGGTCTCCATCTCTGAAACCCAGTCGAGGTAATTGCTGTCATTCAAGGTTTCGTTTACGTGTAACTGCCGTGGATAATCAGATGGGTGGAGATAGTATGGTGAGGTGTGGTCTGCGACTGCGTTGCTGGTCGCATTTGATTCTGTTTCTTTGTCGCCGGCCATGGGTGGCAGCCAGTTGGTTTAGGATTTTGGGGTTTTGTTTGAGCGTGTATTGGAACAGCGCTCTGATACCATAATAAAACCCAAAAATTGTATTTCAGGAGTTGTTCAATAACAAACAGAGGTGCAGTTTATATACACCAAAGATACCAAAATAAAAGCCTTGAAATAAGGCAATACAATCAATTAGAATAAAGAGTGGCTTAAATTAAGGAATAAAGAGGGGCTTAAATTAAGGAAGAATAATTTTCTTTCCAATACTTTTGGGATGAGTTAGTGAACATGAACAGATCATGGTGATGTATAGAAGATTAGAAACAAGGGGCTAACCTTAAAAAAGTAAGGAGAAAGAGATGGTAGTCTTGAAATGCAAGGAAAAGAAGACTTGATCCTTTGAACTAAGAAAACCAAACAAGAAAAGTGAAGAAGATGTTGTAGGATGCTTGGACGCTTCAAAAATCACTTGGTATTCAACAATGGCACTTGAATCACCCAAGATTTGAAGAAAATAAGTTGAAAATCAAATGAAGTGGTGGTGGGGGTGCCTTGGCTGAAAATTTAGAGAGGGAGAGGAGGAGGAGAGATGTTGGGTGTGTGGTGTGTTGATGTATGCTTTGTTTGAAGGCTTTATAGGCCTACACCCCTTTTCTTGCAAGGGACTTTGAAGCATGAGTGTATCACACCATGGATAAGAGGATGAGATGGGGCTCTCTACTTATAGTAGTGGGGTTAATCCCCTTTAATCAATGTCAAGTATGTTTCACAAAAGAGGAAATCTCTTGATTTTTGCAAAAGTTGCATGTATTTGTCAAGAAATTGAAAAGACAAAAGAGGAGGGGGGGGGAAGGGAGGGGACGGCCAAGGGAGGGGGTAGGGGGTTTTGTTTTTATATTTTGTATAGTATTGGGTATTTGAGTGGTATTTGTTGCACCATAGGTTTTTTTTACATATTCTTATATTTTTACTTTTTTCTTTTTCTTTTAAAATACATTAAAATATTATAAGAATTCATATAATATTAGATATTTCAATATTGATGATATGTAAATAATAACTCATTTATCTAGTAGTTGCGTTACAAGCGTTTTATTCTGGTAACATATCAATTTACGCGTTAAGGTTTTTCTTAAATTTTAAACTTTTCCCATGTATTAGTATTGGAACCTAAGATACTTTAAAACACTTTAAAGTATTTATTGATATATATATATATATATATATATATATATATATATTAATTATCACCAATGTCCTTATGTGCTTGAATCGCGTGTAAAAATGGTAACTACGCCGAATTACCGATGCATGAGATGTTATACGCGAAAGTTTGCAATGCATAAAACGACTTCAATAATTGTAATTAAATTGAAAATCAAGTGTCATAGGTGTAATTATAATCAAGTCAAGATCGGGTATTGACCTGAAATTGCCGGTTGTCACATCAAGACTTAAGATGCAATCACGGATAACGACATCCACGGTGATCGGTTCTCCATCGGCAACTTCAACGGTGAGAGGTCTTTCTAGTTTTGTATGTGGCTTAGCAAGTATGGTTTCAAACTTTAATGAAACAAAACTCTTATCGGCTCCAGAATCGAATAGAACATATGCATAAGTTTTATTAATAAGGAACATACCTGTTAAATTTTAAAGGTATTTAATGATACAAGTAACGCATGAAAAGAATTAGGTCGCAAAGTCAAAGGTAGGTTAACGTACCATTCACCACATCGTTGTTTGCTTGTGCTTGGTTAGCGTTGATGTTGAAAGCACGTCCTCGGGCTTGTGGAACATTACCCACAAGACGAGGGTATTGTGGGCAGAAATGACCAGGTTCCCCACAGTTGTAGCAAACACGGTTTGTGACCATGGCGGTATTGTTAGGTGCATGGTGACAAGTCGCCACCAAATGACCATATTTACCGCATAAGGTGCAGATACGGCACGGTTGATTCCCCGGATGATGATACCTACACGTGTTGCACATAGGTTGAGGACCAGCATAGGCCCTAGCCCCAGGCACTTGTGCCACAGGTGCAGCGACAGGTACAAGTTGTCTTTGGGGTTGTTTGGGTGCAGCCACGACATAGTTGCGTGCCGGTGTCAACTTGCGCTTCTTGTTGTTGTTGTTGTTGTGGGACAGTTCAGCTTTAGTCTCCTTAACGGCCTCAGTAGCCGTCTTTTCCAACTTCTTTGCACCTTTCACAGACATGGTGCCTGCTCGTATATGGTTCTCGGTGAGTTGAGCGGTGATAGTGATGGCTTCCTCCAAGGTCGTGGGTCGGCTACCCATCACAACATCTTAAATTTAGGGTGGTACACCCTTTATGAACTTCTCAATGTTACGGGGGATAGTGTCGACCATATGGGGCAGTAGTAAACTCAACTCATGATGTAACATCTGGTATTATTGAGTTAATTAGAAGTTAACATTGTTTATTATTGTAAGGACTATTGTTGTCATTTATGAATCTCATGGGTGGATTATGTGTGCAATATTTAATTTGAAAGTTAACGGTTTTATTAAAGTAAGCATAAATGTTTAATAATAATAATGATAGTAATAGTATTAGTAACAATAATACTAATAAATTATAATAATAATAACAATAATAATCACTAAGTTAATGATAATAATAATAATATTAACATCAAACAATATTCTTTATCTTGTAATAATATAAGTTAAATTATGTTAAAAATTGGAATTAATAAGTTCTTTTACATAGAATGATAACATTAATAATTACAGGGACTAAAGCGTAATTTATAATAAAACCAAAACCCAAACTCTGGGTTGAAATGTTAAAATATAAACCACAGGGACCAAAGGTGTAAAACTTTAAACCCAAACACCCTCTCCCCGTTTTTCCGGTGAGCCTCCGGCCGGCCTCCGGCCGCGGTTCCGGCCACCCCAAATACCCATTTTAAAGCCAATTTTTGACACGAAACCGCTCCCAAATCTTTTTAGAAGATGATCCGAACCACTATGCATCGATTAAACCGAAATTAAGTATACGTTTTCTAGATTAATTGATCAAGAAACCGACGAGAATTAATCATCCAACGTTCGGACATTAAACTCCAATTATAACCCAATTAACTAAACCTAATCGAACGTTTATCTACCCCTAATCGATTGCAATCACCAATTACACCTGAATCAAACAAAAACAACGAGTTCAGGCATCATCTTCATCGCGACCTGCACACGAGCCGAACATCACCTTCTGAGTTTTATTTCACGCAATTGATAGAGGGCTTTAGATCATAGAGGTCATTGGAAACTTCCTGTGTAACGAATTCGATTTTGATCATCATTTCCTTCTCGAATCAAAGCCATCCCCGTCGCGACTCTTCTCGGGTTCATACTCGTGAATACGCAATCATTTCAGGTAAATCTAATGACCCTCACACTCTATTTTACATGGGGATCAAAAGCCCCATGAATATAATCGTAAACCCATTCGAATTGATGTTCAATTTCGGATCAATCAAACTAGGGTTCTTATGAAATTGGGGAAAACTCCTAAATTGGATTTAAAACAAATTAAAACCAATGCAAACCAAGGCCGCGGCCCTGGTTCACTGGTTAGACACATGCGCCCTCACTTTGAGGTCCTGGGTTCGAACCCAGGCACCCTCAACTATTTTTTTTGGGCCTTTTTGAGCTTTAAAAAATTATATAAATTTTCTAAAAATTATAAAAATCAGTTTTATAAACTTTGTTTATTTTAAGAGTTATCTAATTATTTTCTGTAAATTATTTCTTTAAACACTTTAACGATTTTTATAAAATATTATTAACAAATGTTATAATTGGTTTATTTTTATAAAAATAAACTTTAAACTGTTGGAATCACTAAATTATTATTAGTTATTGTGTTATATTTAATTATAGATTAATTATGTTAATTATAAAATTTTATTTACATTTTATGATTTAATCATTATAAGGATTTAAGTTCTTATAATTTCACAAATTATAAAAAAAAGGATTAATTAAGTTTCTTTCATTGTGTTAAAATATATATGATTTCGACCTTACTTATAAAAAATCCCGAATTCTTATTAAGACCTTAGTTCACGTTAAAACGTTAATCTTATTATTAACCTAAATCTTGTAATATTTATATATCTAGGTGCCTTGTGACGTTTTATCTTGGAACGACATATATTATTCTTATTGATCTTCATTATATACTTAATTGACATGTGAGTTTCCTTGCCCCTTTTTATGCTATTCTACACCGTTTTGGGGTGAAACATGTTACATTATTCAACATACACTTATAAACGTTTAGATCTTATAAAAGCACATGCAATTCATACTTTTATTTTTGTCATGGTTATTCGTGTTATTGTAAGTCTTATATGAGTTACATATATTGTTTACAATCATTAACTATTGCTAGCCTGGCGACGTCTTAGATCTTTGGGCCTGACAAGCCTATTTGGTGCTAAAGTCGATGTATTGCCGACTCCTAGGAGCCGTATGCTTGTGCACTAGGGAACCAAGTACACTTAGCCACTCATATAAACATATAATCTAGTCGAGGTTTGATTGTACTATATGTGCTTTATAAACTTGCTAACTCATAACCTATGACATGAATTGCTACTTGAAATCCATGGTATATTATGTATGTGAAACCCTTGGGAACTCACCAACTTTATAGTTGACCCGTTATTTTTAACATGTTTCAGGAAATGCCCACGCTTGAAGCCATCATTTGAAGCTTGCAATAAACTAGGATTTGGACCTAGCTAAATGAATAAAATGCTTATGTTATGTTTTGTATTGTTTGGAACTCTTTCATATTTGAGACTTATGAATGTATTTCATTTGAAACTTATGATAATATTATTTTCATTTAAGGATAGCGTTATGTGGCTGTGAACAATCTTAACCCTCACACTTCGACGATTCCGCCGTCAAGGTTGGGGTGTGACAGATTGGTATCAGAGCCCATAACTATAAGGATTTAGGTTATTAGAAATGGTGACCTAGACTATAGTTTATGCATGAACCTCATAGAATAATATTATTATTCTTGGAATTATATATTGTTTGCAAGCTACATAATGCTATGTCCCTTATGTGCAATTTGATGCCTTAGCATAGGATTGCCTAAACATTTCTACATGTCTCCCAAAACTTACATTTGACTCTTAGACTCTCCCCGAACATGAAATCTCTTAATCTTATTCTCGACGACACGTGGAATCGTATACTTATGCTTATGACTTGGATCTTTAGGCGTTATGTCTAATCTATATAAATCTCATCAAGGTTTTGATTTCATGAACCTAAGAAATATTGTGTGACACATAGACACCTGTATTCTGGATTTCCTGGCAAAAAGCCCTCGGGCTAAGGCAAGCGTATTCGTATAAATCTCATTGAGGGGCCCGTTACGCTACCTGGGGATTTCTGGGATGAGTGATAAACTATGGTCAAAATACACATATCTCTAAGGCAAATGGGTCAATTCACCTTGACGTGTCAACGTTTCCAAATGGTAATGCGTTACCAAAATGGAATCATTCTGTGTACCTTACAACCCTTAGCTTGTCTTTGTCTAAACTACTATCCTTTGTTATTCTCATTCCTGTAACTAACTCATTTTGTATATCTAGCATGTCTCGTCATCATGGAAAGCGTGGAAGTTCCGACCGTAAGCTTGCAGCAATGATTGCTCGACAAATGGCTGCTGTACTCCCAACCATGGTTGCTGAGCTTAATAGCACCCTGATGGCTAATAGCAACAACAACACTAATAGGAACAATAGTGGTGCTCAGGGAGAGAATAACAACAATCAACAAGGGAACACCCGTACCTGCACTTTCAAGCACTTTAGCTCTTGCAAGCCCACTAGTTTTAGTGGCAAGGAAGGAGCCACTGGTCTTCTTGAGTGGTTCGAGAGTATGGAGAACACTTTTGTCAACTGTGAGTGTCCCGAGGCACTCAAAGTTCGTTATGCCACAAGTATGCTACAACAAAGGGCACTTACCTGGTGGAATAGCGAGAAAAGAAATCGGGAGCTGATGCTATTTTAGCACTCACTTGGGAAGAGTTCAAGACCATTGCCATCGCCAAGTTTTGTCCAAGGAGTGAAATACAAAAGCTTGAGGAGGAGTTCTGGAACCTAAAACAAGACGGTGGTGATCACCTAACTTATTCAACCAGGCACCACGAACTGAGCATCCTGCTGCCTCACATGGTCGACACTGTACCCCGTAACATTGAAAAATTCATCAAGGGTGTACCACCCCAAATCCAAGATGCCGTGGTGGGTAGCCGACCCACGACCTTGGAAGAAGCCATTACTATTACCGCTCAACTCACCGAGAATCATATACGAGCGGGCACCATGTCTGTGAAGGGTGCAAAGAAAGTGGAAAGGGCGGTTACTGAAGCTATTAAGGAAACCAAAGCTGAACCATCTTATAACAACAACAACAACAATAAGAAGCGCAAGTTTACGCCAACACGCAATTATGCTGTGGCTGCACCCAAACCATCTCAAAGACAACTGGTACCCACGGCTACACCTGTGACCCAAGTGCCTGTGGCTGGGGCTTATGCTGGCCTTCAACCTATGTGCAACACCTGTAAGTATCATCATCCGGGGAACGCCCCGTGCCGCATCTGTACCTTATGCGGCAAATACGGTCACTTGGTTGCGGTTTGTCGTCATGCACCTAACAACGCCACAACTGTCACCAATCGTGCTTGCTATAATTGTGGAGATCCTGGTCATATGCGTCCACAATGCCCTCGTCTTGCGGGTAATGTTCCACAAGCCCGGGGACGTGCTTTCAACATCAATGCTAATCAAGCACAAGCAAACAACGATGTGGTGAACGGTATGCTAAATTCAACCCTAACATTTATGATCTAAGTCTCTTTCATACATTACCTATATCGCTAAATGCCTTAAACCTTGAACAGGTATGTACCTTATTAATAACACTTATGCATACGTTCTATTTGACTCTGGAGCCGATAAGAGTTTTGTTTCATTAGAGTTTGAACCCGTACTTGCTAAGCCACATACGAAACTAGAAAGACCTCTCACCGTTGAAGTTGCCGATGGAGAACCGATCACCGTGGATGTCGTTATCCGTGATTGCATCTTAAGTCTTGACACCCACGATTTTCTTATTGATCTTATTCCTATGAAACTTGGGAGCTTCGACGTCATCATTGGTATGGATTGGTTAGCCAAACACCATGCCGAGATCGTTTGTTTCGAGAAGTGCATCCGTATACCGTTATCATCTGGGGATACTCTAAAAGTGTTCGGCGAAAAATCTTCCAAAGGGCTTAAACTCATGTCTTGCACTCAAGCCCGAAAGTGTTTAAGTAAGAACTATATGGCGTTCTTGGCTTACGTGGTCAACACAAAAGTCAAAGGGAAAGAACTCAAGGACGTTCCGATTGTCCGAGACTTTCCGGAAGTATTTCCCGACGACCTTAGTGGGTTACCTCCCATGCGTGAAGTTGAGTTTAAAATTGATCTAATACCGGGAGCAAACCCCGTGGCTAAGTCACCGTATCGACTTGCACCATCAGAAATGCAAGAACTTTCTAGTCAACTTCAAGAGCTAACCGAGAAGGGTTTCATTCGTCCTAGTTCTTCGCCTTGGGGTGCACCTGTCCTCTTTGTGAAGAAGAAAGATGGATCGTTTCGTATGTGCATCGACTACCGTGAGCTTAACAAGCTTACCATCAAGAACCGCTATCCTCTTCCTCGCATCGACGACTTGTTTGATCAACTTCAAGGAGCTGCTATATTCTCGAAGATTGATCTACGTTCTGGATATCATCAATTACGAGTCCATGATGATGACATCCCTAAAACCGCATTCCGTACTCGTTATGGGCACTATGAGTTTATGGTGATGCCTTTTGGTTTAACCAATGCTCCTGTTGTCTTCATGGATCTTATGAACCGAATATGCAAACCTTATCTAGATAAGTTTGTGATCGTCTTCATTGATGACATACTTATCTACTCTAAGACTAACACCGAGCATGAACTGCATTTACGACAAGTTCTTGAGTTGTTGAAGAAAGAACAATTGTACGCGAAGTTCTCGAAGTGTGACTTCTAGCTCGAGGAAGTTCAATTTCTAGGACACGTGGTGAATAGCCAAGGAATTCATGTTGACCCTGCAAAGGTGGAAGCTGTGAAGAATTGGTGTGTTCCCACGACTCCAACCGAGATTCGTTCTTTCCTTGGTCTTGCTGGTTATTACCGGCGATTCATCGCCAACTTTTCAAGGATCGCGAAGCCTCTCACTTCCCTGACACAAAAGAATAAACCATTCGAGTGGGGGCCCGAACAAGAAGAAGCCTTTGAAGTATTAAAGCACAAACTGTGCAATGCTCCTATCTTGACCCTGCCCGATGGAAACGATGATTTCACCGTATATTGCGATGCATCAAAACAAGGCCTTGGTTGTGTTCTCATGCAACGAGGAAAGGTCATAGCTTATGCATCGAGACAATTGAAGGTTCATGAAGTGAATTACACAACACATGATCTCGAGCTTGGTGCTGTTGTTTTTGCCTTGAAGATTTGGAGACATTACCTTTATGGTACGCAATGTATAGTCTACACTGATCACAAAAGCCTTCAACACGTTTTTAATCAAAAAGATCTCAATATGAGACAACGTCGTTGGGTTGAGTTGATTAGTGATTATGACTGTGACATTCGTTACCATCCTGGGAAGGCAAATGTTGTGGCCGATGCACTAAGTCGAAAGGTTCATAGCAAGATGGCCTCGTTCCAAGAAATTCGCGATCGACGACAATGGTTTGACACCTTGAGGGGATTCGATACTGAAATTCGACTAGATGTCAACGAGGCTACTGTACTGCTACAAAACTTGAGAATAGATAGTGACATCGAGTCTAGTATCTTGGAGGCTCAACAAAGGGTTCAACAAGAAGGAAGAATGAAGGATGAACTGGAGCATAACCTTCTAACTCAACTGGAGACGAAACCTAATGGGTTGATGTATTTCGCAAACCGAATTTGGGTTCCAAAACGTGATAACCTTCGTACCCTTGTCATGAACGAAGCTCATCAAACTCGTTATTCTATTCACCCTGGCTCCGACAAGATGTACATGGATTTGCGTAGTCATTATTGGTGGCCTGGAATGAAGAAAGATGTAGCGACTTATGTAGCTAAGTGCCTCACGTGTACGAAAGTTAAAGCCGAACACCAACGTCCAAGTGGATTACTTGAGCAACCCGAGATTCCTGTGTGGAAGTGGGAGCACATATCCATGGACTTCATAACCAAGCTACCCCGAACCTCTCGAGGACATGATAGCATATGGGTGATCGTCGACCGATTGACCAAATCGGCACATTTTATACCCATACGTGACACTTACAAGACATCAAGGTTGGCCCGTATATACGTTGATGAAATTGTAAGTCGTCATGGGGTACCTCTTCACATCATATCCGACCGAGACGCTCGTTTCACTTCGCACTTTTGGTCGTCTATGCAAGAACTCTTGGGTACTCAATTGGATCTAAGCACGGCTTACCACCCCCAAACTGATGGTCAAACCGAGCGAACCATCCAGACCTTGGAGGATTTGCTACGCCTTTGTGTCCTTGACTTTGGTGGTGATTGGGATACGCATCTACCGCTAGCGGAATTTTCGTATAACAATAGTTACCACTCGAGTATCAAGATGGCACCGTTCGAAGCGCTTTATGGTCGTAAATGCCGTTCACCGATCTGCTGGACCGACATTGGTGAAAACTTTATCACTGGCCCTGAACTCATACAAGAGACGACCGATAAAGTTTCTATCATCCGAAAGAACCTTGAAGTGGCAAGAAGTCGACAAAAGAGCTATGCTGATAAGCGACGTAAGCCATTGGAATTCCAAGTTGGGGAGATGGTTCTTCTTAAGGTTTCACCGTGGAAGGGTGTTGTTCGTTTTGGAAAGAAGGGTAAACTGGCTCCAAGATTCGTAGGACCTTTCAAGATTTTGAAAAGGATTGGGAAGGTGGCTTACAAACTGGAATTACCTTCCGACCTTAGTGGAGTTCATCCTGTGTTCCATGTCTCGAATCTGAGGAAGTGCCTGGCTGACGAAGGTCTGCATGTTCCGTTGGATGACATCCAGATCGACGAGTCATTACACTTTGTCGAGAAACCCGTGGAAGTTATGGATCGCATTATGAAGAAGACTAGAACTACCACTACCCCAATTGTCAAGGTTCGTTGGGAGAATAAGCGTGGAGCTGAGTTCACTTGGGAACGTGAGGAGCATATGAAGAAGAAGTACCCGTTTTTGTTCGCATAGTTTCATTTTTCTTAATTTCGGGACGAAATTCTTATAAGTTGGGGAGACTGTAACATCTGGTATTATTGAGTTAATTAGAAGTTAACATTGTTTATTATTGTAAGGACTATTGTTGTCATTTATGAATCTCATGGGTGGATTATGTGTGCAATATTTAATTTGAAAGTTAACGGTTTTATTAAAGTAAGCATAAATGTTTAATAATAATAATGATAGTAATAGTATTAGTAACAATAATACTAATAAATTATAATAATAATAACAATAATAATCACTAAGTTAATGATAATAATAATAATATTAACATCAAACAATATTCTTTATCTTGTAATAATATAAGTTAAATTATGTTAAAAATTGGAATTAATAAGTTCTTTTACATAGAATGATAACATTAATAATTACAGGGACTAAAGCGTAATTTATAATAAAACCAAAACCCAAACTCTGGGTTGAAATGTTAAAATATAAACCACAGGGACCAAAGGTGTAAAACTTTAAACCCAAACACCCTCTCCCCGTTTTTCCGGTGAGCCTCCGGCCGGCCTCCGGCCGCGGTTCCGGCCACCCCAAATACCCATTTTAAAGCCAATTTTTGACACGAAACCGCTCCCAAATCTTTTTAGAAGATGATCCGAACCACTATGCATCGATTAAACCGAAATTAAGTATACGTTTTCTAGATTAATTGATCAAGAAACCGACGAGAATTAATCATCCAACGTTCGGACATTAAACTCCAATTATAACCCAATTAACTAAACCTAATCGAACGTTTATCTACCCCTAATCGATTGCAATCACCAATTACACCTGAATCAAACAAAAACAACGAGTTCAGGCATCATCTTCATCGCGACCTGCACACGAGCCGAACATCACCTTCTGAGTTTTATTTCACGCAATTGATAGAGGGCTTTAGATCATAGAGGTCATTGGAAACTTCCTGTGTAACGAATTCGATTTTGATCATCATTTCCTTCTCGAATCAAAGCCATCCCCGTCGCGACTCTTCTCGGGTTCATACTCGTGAATACGCAATCATTTCAGGTAAATCTAATGACCCTCACACTCTATTTTACATGGGGATCAAAAGCCCCATGAATATAATCGTAAACCCATTCGAATTGATGTTCAATTTCGGATCAATCAAACTAGGGTTCTTATGAAATTGGGGAAAACTCCTAAATTGGATTTAAAACAAATTAAAACCAATGCAAACCAAGGCCGCGGCCCTGGTTCACTGGTTAGACACATGCGCCCTCACTTTGAGGTCCTGGGTTCGAACCCAGGCACCCTCAACTATTTTTTTTGGGCCTTTTTGAGCTTTAAAAAAATTATATAAATTTTCTAAAAATTATAAAAATCAGTTTTATAAACTTTGTTTATTTTAAGAGTTATCTAATTATTTTCTGTAAATTATTTCTTTAAACACTTTAACGATTTTTATAAAATATTATTAATAAATGTTATAATTGGTTTATTTTTATAAAAATAAACTTTAAACTGTTGGAATCACTAAATTATTATTAGTTATTGTGTTATATTTAATTATAGATTAATTATATTAATTATAAAATTTTATTTACATTTTATGATTTAATCATTATAAGGATTTAAGTTCTTATAATTTCACAAATTATAAAAAAAAAGGATTAATTAAGTTTCTTTCATTGTGTTAAAATATATATGATTTCGACCTTACTTATAAAAAATCCCCGAATTCTTATTAAGACCTTAGTTCACGTTAAAACGTTAATCTTATTATTAACCTAAATCTTGTAATATTTATATATCTAGGTGCCTTGTGACGTTTTATCTTGGAACGACATATATTATTCTTATTGATCTTCATTATATACTTAATTGACATGTGAGTTTCCTTGCCCCTTTTTATGCTATTCTACACCGTTTTGGGGTGAAACATGTTACATTATTCAACATACACTTATAAACGTTTAGATCTTATAAAAGCACATGCAATTCATACTTTTATTTTTGTCATGGTTATTCGTGTTATTGTAAGTCTTATATGAGTTACATATATTGTTTACAATCATTAACTATTGCTAGCCTGGCGACGTCTTAGATCTTTGGGCCTGACAAGCCTATTTGGTGCTAAAGTCGATGTATTGCCGACTCCTAGGAGCCGTATGCTTGTGCACTAGGGAACCAAGTACACTTAGCCACTCATATAAACATATAATCTAGTCGAGGTTTGATTGTACTATATGTGCTTTATAAACTTGCTAACTCATAACCTATGACATGAATTGCTACTTGAAATCCATGGTATATTATGTATGTGAAACCCTTGGGAACTCACCAACTTTATAGTTGACCCGTTATTTTTAACATGTTTCAGGAAATGCCCACGCTTGAAGTCATCATTTGAAGCTTGCAATAAACTAGGATTTGGACCTAGCTAAATGAATAAAATGCTTATGTTATGTTTTGTATTGTTTGGAACTCTTTCATATTTGAGACTTATGAATGTATTTCATTTGAAACTTATGATAATATTATTTTCATTTAAGGATAGCGTTATGTGGCTGTGAACAATCTTAACCCTCACACTTCGACGATTCCGCCGTCAAGGTTGGGGTGTGACACATGATGCCTAGTTGAGTAGGCCAAATGGTCACCACCATCTTGTTTCAAGTTTCAAAATTCTTCCTCCAACTTTTGCAGTTCGCTTCTCGGGCAGAACTTCGCGATGGCGATGTTCTTGAACTCCTCCCAAGTAAGTGCCAAAATATCATCAGTTCCTCGATTCCTCTTCTCGCTATTCTACCAGGTAAGTGCCCTTTGTTGGAGCATACTAGTGGCATAACGAACTTTGAGTGCCTCGGGACACTCACAGTTGACAAAAGTGTTCTCCATGCTCTCGAACCACTCAAGGAGACCAGTGGCTCCTTCCTTGCCACTAAAACTAGTGGGATTGCAAGAGCTAAAGTGGTTGAAAGTGCAAGTTTGGTTGTTGCGCCCTTGGTTTGAACTATTCTCTCCTTGACCATTCCCATTGTTGCTAGAATTGGTCATCAAAGTGCTATTGAGTTCAGCAACCATGGTCGGGATGACAGCAGACATTTGTCGAGCAATCATGGCGGCTAGCTTACGATCAGAACTTCCACGCTTTCCATGATGACGAGACATGCTGGAATATGCAAAATGAGTTAGACACTAGAAAAGAGAATAACAAGGGTTATAATTTAAACAAGGATAAGTCAAGAGTTATAAGGCATATGGAATGATTCCATTTGGTAACGCATTACCATTTGGAAACGTTGACACGTCAAGGTAAATTGACCCATTCGCCTTAGAAACTTGTGTATGTTGGTCATAGTTTATCACTCATCCCAGAAATCCCCAGGTAAGCGTAATTAGTCCCGTAGGATTTATGCGAAACGCTTACCTTAGCCTGAAGGCTTTTTGCTAGGAAAACCAGAATACAGGTGTCCATGTGTCACACAATATTTCTTAGGTTCATGAAATCAAAACCTTGATGAGATTTATATATATTAGACATATCGTCTAAAGATCCAATTCATAAGCATAAGCATAAGATTCCTCGCGTCGTCGAGAATAAGATTAAGAGGTTTCATGTTCGGGGAGAGTCAAAGAGACAAAGTTAAGTTTAGGGAGATAAGTAACAATGTTTAGGCAATCCTATGCTAAGGCATCAAATTGCACGTAAGAAGGCATAACAATATGTAGCATGCAAACATTGTATATATTTACAAGAATATAAACATTATTCTATAGGGTTCATGCATAAACTATAGTCCAGGTCATCATTTCTAATAACCTAAATCCCTATAGTTATGGGCTTTGATACCAATCTGTCACACCCCAACCTTGACGGCGGAATCGTCGAGATGTGAGGGTTAAGATTGTTCACAGCCACATAACGCTATATTTAAATGTAAATATTCAAATTATAAGTTTCAAAAGACATTACAAACATAAGTCTTAAATATGAAATAAGTTCAAACATAACATAACGAAACATAGTTCTTTTATTCCATTAACTAGGTCCAAATCCTAGATTATTGCAAGCTTCAAAAGATCACTTTAAACTTGGGCTTAACTTGAAACATGATAAAAATAAAAGATCAACTAAAAATAGTTGGTGAGTTTCTAATGTTTTCATACATAATATGATAAGGTTACAAGTAGCAATTCATGTCATAGGTTATAAGCTAGTAAGGTTATAGAACACATATCGTTACAACCAAACCTCGACTTGATTACAAGTATAAAAGATTGGCTAAGTGTATTTGGTTCCCATGATGAACAAGCATACGTCATCAGGAGTCGGCAATACATCGACTTTAGCACCAAATAGGCTTGTCAGGCCCAAAGATCTAAGACGTCGCCAGGCTAGCAATAGTTAATGATTGTAAACAAACTATGTATCTCATATAATCACTTACAACACACAAATAACCATGACAAAATATAAAGATGAATTGCAAGTGCTTTACAAGTCTTAAACGTTTATAAGTGTAAGTTGTATAAGTATCATGTTTCACCCCAAAGTGTGAAAATATATAAAAAAAGGGCAAAGAAAACTCACATGGCAATAAGTATAATAATGATGATTAATAAGAATAATAAGCAACGTTCCAACGTAAACCTTCACGGGATACCTAAGAATATATATTTACAATATTTAAGTTTAATTTTAATGAATTTTAACGTTTTAACGAGAACTAGAGTTTTGGATGGAATTTGGGGATTTTTATAAGTATGTTAAATATTTTAATAAAGAATTTACCACCTATGTATTTTAATAGAGAGAAATAAAATTAAACCATTTTTAACAATTAATAGAGTCTAAATATAAAATTTAAATAAACATTTAAAAATAATCATGATTTTTAAAAGGTAACATTTGGTTCAATAATTTATTATTTATTATTGAAATCCATTTTATTAGGATTAAACCAAGAATAACCTTTATTAAAAGGTTTTAAAGGAAATTATTTAATTATTTAATTTAATAAAAATACAGAAAATTATTTGGTGCCTATAGAAATATTTAAAGTTTACAAAAACATTTTTTATATTTATTAAAATTTTATGTAATTAATTTGAGGGTTAAAACACCTTAAAAAATACATGAGGGTGCCCGGGTTCGAACCCGGGACCTCATGGTGAAAGGGGTAAAGTCTTAACCAGTAAACCAGGGCCGCGACCATTGTTTACGCTGGTTCTAAATTCTTTTAAACCTAAATTAAGAGGTTTCCCCCAACCTCAAGAACCCTAGTTTGATCTTGATCCAAATCAACACCAAATCGAATATGTTTACAGAAATAGACATGGGGCTTTGATTCCCCATGTAATTTCGAGTATATATGTATGTTCAATTACCCGATGTTTGTTTGATTTCGATGTCCCAACTTGAAGAATAGCCGCGACCAACGTCTCGCACTGTTCATGTTGCAATGGTTGATGATATTCAAATTCGTGACACAGGAAGCTTCCAAGGATCTTGATGATTAAAAGCCCTCTAACAATTTCACCTAAGATCGAGCTAATGTTGTTGAACACAATGGGCGTGGGTCGTGATGAAAGCGTGGGTTGTTTGGAATGATCAAATGTGATTCGGATAAAATTAATCTTGGTAGAGGTTCAGGAATAGTTAAACGTTTGTTTAGGTTCCAATTAATTGGGTTATCAATAGGTTTTAATTGTCGATCGGTTCGAAGGTTGATGGTGAGCGGTTACCGAGCTCAAACGTTCACCTATCCGGCTTTAAACTTCAATTAAAACACATTAAGAGTTCGAAACGGGTCATGCGAAGCGATTACGATCGAATGGGTCAAGATTCTGAGCGTTTCGGGTGGTCTCGGGGTCCACCGGTGCCGCGCCGGAGCTTCGCTGGCCGGCGACCGGGACAAAAAGGGGGGTTTGGTTTGGGTTTTTAATAAATTACATAAATGGCCCCTGTAGTTTAGAGTTTGTTATTTTATGTTATAAACTTTAAATTTAAGTTTAAAAACATTACATAAATACCCCCTGAACTTAATTTAAGTTTAAATTTTAACTAATTTATTAATTTCCAAGCTTTTATAATAATAATAAGAGTAAATTACTATTTTGGTCCCTGTGGTTTGGTCATTTTAACCATTTGAGTCCAAAAACGAATTATCTAACAAATCAAGCCATATGGTTTGTATTCTACAAGTATTTCAGTTCAATACACTAACAGGGTTAGATTTTTCAGTTATTTTTTAATAAAATGACCAAACTGCCCTTGGACTGAAATGGTTATTTTTTAATAACCTCAGGGACCAAAAATGTAATTTACTCTCTCACACAAACATATTATATATATATTATATAAAAATATATATATATATATTATATTATTATTTATTTTTGTATTGTATATATATTGTATTATATATATATATATATTATATATTATATTATATTATATATATAAAAAATATATTATATTATTATTTATTTTGTATTATATATATATCGTTCAATTCTATAAGCTTCTTTTTATATTTTTTTTGTATTTATACATATTTTTAATTATTTGGCTCGTTTAAACGTAATTTATCGCTCTTTTATTTGAACGTATTTTTACTATTTGTTTATTAAAAAGCTTTCTTTTTCAAACCATCCTGTTAAAATTATTTAGCTGTTTGACTAATATATGTGTGTATATGTTAAAATATTTTTAGTTTTTATTTTTTAAAGTTTTAAAAATATATTTTTAAACCGTTTGGATTTTAAACTGATAATTTAATTACTAAAGAACATTTTTAAGTGTTTATAAACCATTTGGTTTTCAAACATCACTCTTTATACAATTGGTTTTTAAAATTTAAAAGGTTGGTTTTCTAAACAATTTTTAAAATCACTAATCTTCAAATTGTTCGGCTTTAAAATCTTTCGGCTTTTTAAACATATTTTTTATAATCATTCGGCTTTTTAAAATTATTTTTTAATCGTTCAACTTACTTAAATGTCTTTTAAAATCTTTTCGCTTTTCAAATGTTTTATTTAAATAGCTTTTTAAACCGTTCAACAAATTAAACTTCGTTCTAAACTTGTTTGCCTTATTTGAACGTCTTTCAAATCGATTGTTATTCAAACGTAACGATTAACTTAAAAAGTTTAAATAAACTAAACACATATAATTTTAATATCGTAAAAGCCCTAATTGTAATAATCAAAACTCAAGTTAATCCTTAAAATAATACAAATGACATAAATTTATGACAAAGAATCAAAAAGAGAAAAAAGATGTTTTAATAAAATGAATTGTTGAAAAAGAAAGCATTTTAATAAACGAATAGTAAAAAGACGTTCAAATAAAAGAACATGATAAAATTACGTTTAAACTAGCCGAATAATGAAAAACATGTATAAATACAAAAAAATTTAAAAAGAAGCGTAATAGATTTGAGCGATTAAAAAAACGCGTTTAAATAAAATAACAATTAAAAATAATTTGCGGTTTAAATAAAACAAATAGATTAAAAGGACATTTAAGTAGCTTAACAGTTTAAATAAAAAGTATAATAAGCCAAACGATTTTAATTTTTCTGTTAGATAAAATGAATGGTTTAAATTCGACGTTTAAAACCAAGCGATTTAAAATTAAAATGTAAAAAAATTGAAAAATAAAAATAAAAAAATTCCGTGTATATAACATATATATATATAATATGTTTGTGTGAGAGAGTAAATTTCGTTTTTAGTCCCTGAGGTTATTAGAAATAACCATTTCAGTCCAAGGGTATTTTGGTCATTTTATTAAAAACTAACTGAAAAATCTAACTCTGTTAGGATATTGGACTGAAATAATTATAGAATACAAACCATAGGGCTTGATTTGTTAGAAAATTCATTTTTGGACTCAAACGGTTAAAATGACCAAACCATAGGGACCAAAATAGTAATTTACTCTAATAATAATAATAATAATAATAATATATTATTATTATTATTATTATTATTATTATTATTATTATCATAATCTATTTTGCTATTATTATTATTATTATTATTAACATTATTATCATTAGTATTAATGACATAACTATTAGTGCTATTGTAATTTAATAGATATATTATTAAGATTTTATACTAAAAATTAAGTGACAAACTAATAGGTAAACATAACAACCCACAAATTTCTTAAAAAGGCATAAATAGTCCTTACAAAGTTAACTTTTAATTTAACAAAAATACGAGATGTTACACTCTCTCACAAAAATCAGCCAAGAAACACCCAAAAATTGCATTGTTCTCTCCATTTCAGCCTCAAGAGTCGAAGATTAGCATCAGCTCAACATCACCGAGTGCAAAACAAGCTAGAAAGTGAGTTTTAGTGAGTGTTTACGTGAGGTTCTCGCAAGAACAAGGTGTTCCAGCTCAAGTTCATGAACCAACAGCTCTCACACTCTCTAACTCAATGAACCCGAATAAAATAATTTCTTGAGTTTTTCCTCTCTTTTTTATAAAATCTTACTTCTTTTCTTCAAAAACAGAAAATTTTGATATTAACTAATGCATTTTGAGAACTATTGACATCTTACAAGGTATCTTTTAAAGTTAGAATCTGAACCAAGGTTGGTGCACACGTTGCACCACCGAAAACCTCATTTCTCATGAGTTTAAGCATCAAAAACCCCTTTATTGTTTTGAAAACCCCTCAAACCATTGTTAAGATCTGAACAAAAACAGTAAATGAACTTCACTAAAACATGTTTTAAAAGCTACAAAAAGTTTTGGTGACATTTATGCTCAAACTATGGGGATTACATAAGTGTAAATGTGGTATTTCACCCTTAAATGCAACATAAGGTGCTATGCATGTAAGAATCCTTGAAATAATGCTTTTTTCCGGTGGTTTGGTGATATTAAACATATAAAATTCATGAAATTTGATAAACATGTTAAAAGGAGTAGTTTTATGGACTAAATAGGTGAAATTAAAAAGTTAGAAGTTTAAAAAGTTCTAGGACCTAAAATAAGTATTTTAGTTATAAAAACCTAATTTTATGATTTATTGGGTTAATATATGATTTTTATGAATTTATTTAAACAAATATAAGCCTAAACTAAGAGATCTTTAGATAAAATTTTAAAATAGTGTAACAAGCCTAAACCAATAAATTCATGTTACTTAAGTAACTTAGAACCCCCAAGATGATATTTTGGTGGAAAGTATGGAATAAAATGGATAAAAAACAAACTTTAGGGTAAAAATTGTAAATTTTAAAACTTGAGGGACCAAAGTGTAAATTCAGCAATTTCACCTAAATTTTGATCAACTATAACTAAAAATACTTAAAACTTATTATCACCTTAACAAATTGATAAGAATCATAAAAACTTGTCATTCACATGATGAAACCCTAACTTTCCTAAAAAGGAAACTTTTTGACGTAAACTCTAAGTAAATGATGCTAGATGACCTTGTGATCATAAAACACACCTAGTTACACCTACAATAGTCTAAGAACATAGAGCTTACTACTTGTATCTTGATGATAGGGTGCTAGGACTTGAATCTTTTTCCGTGCTCTAGGAACCATTGATTAACCCTAACGTGAGTTTTAGTGTTCCCTTTTTACTATTATTTTGGGATAAAGCATGCTATGTTTAAACTGAAATTATTTATGTGCTATTAGTGATACTTATATGTTATGGTTAATGTTAGAACATGCACTTACTTGTATCACAATCATTAATTCTTGTGTGAACCGCTTGTTCTATATAGGTAAATCTACTTTGGGAATCCCCCATACACAATGCCTTCCGTCATGACCCAATAACTTAATAGGAAGGGTACCATACTGAGATCCTGAGGGGTCGTTTGTGTCATGTAACAGGTATTATAAGATGCTATGATAAACCATCCAGCGGGTATGGTGCACTGTTTGAGGCTCAATTTTCCCTATGGGTTAACCGATATTAACACAAGTTTTGAAGAGGCTAACCGGGGCTGTATGCAGGGTTGATTGTGACCCTACAATAGTGATACTTATGTAAAATTAACTTGGATTCTAAAGAGTTCTTTTGTTTTTAAACTTTAAGCACTTAAATTCATCAACTTTATAGTTGACCCAAAACCTTTTTAGCATGTTTTAGATAATCTTTGAAGGAAGCTTGGTTATGTTGGAGAAGTACGTATGGATGACTACCCATGGCATTAATTGTTTTGAAGCATTTTGGGCAATTTGATTACAATGTCTGTTGAACTTTCTAATATTTTGTTTTGGGTTTTTGACTTATGTTATGGGCTCGACTTTTACAGCCCACATAAGTTAATTAATGTAATGTCATGTGATTTCTCTTATTGTGCGCTCTTGTGATAGTTAGTTTCCGTTGTCATGTATATTACCAGTCTGTGATGTCCTACCCTCCTTGGGCTCGGGGTGTGACAAGGGTTGGGTGTAACACTTTAACAATATAACAACTTTTCTTTTAAATTTCCGGATAATCGGATATCCGAATATTCATAAATTTTCAAAGTCGATATACCAATCCGAATTTTTTGGATGTTTGATATTTCATATATATGATTTTCTAGATATTTTAGATTATTTGATTTTCCAATTTGATTCTTGAAATCGGATATTTTTTAACACTCCTACATCTGAGGTGTAGACACAGCTTTTGCTAGTAGGATTAGGGGTGTTCAAATTCGGATATCTGAAAATTTTGGATAGTGAATTTCACTATCCGAATCCGAATCCGAAATTCTGATATCCAAAATTTCGGATTCGAATATCCGTTCCAAAAAAATTGTACTATTTAATAAATTTTATAAAAATATAATAATTTTATTGAAGTTTTATCGGATGTCCGAAGTTTTTAATTAAAACGACCGAAATATCTAAAAATATCCAAAATATTTAATTAATATTTATTTTTTTAAAATTTTTATAAAAATATTTTGGATATTTCGGATATTTGAAATATCCGAAAATTCTGAAAATCATTATCCGAACCCGAATCTGAAATTTTGGATATCCGAAGTTTGGATATTCAACTTCGGATATTCAAATTTTCGGATATCCGAAATTTCGGATATCCGAAATTTCGGATATCCGAATTTTTGGATATCCAAATTTTCGGATATCCGAAATTTCGGATATCCGAATTTCGGATATTTCGGATTCGGTTTTGGATTCGGATGTTTTAAAACACCACTAAGTAGGAGTGTAGGACCTACCCCAACGTGACAAGTAGTCTTATGTGCCTTTAACTTGAGGCTGACAAAACATATTTTATCATGTTTAACAAGTTAGGGACGACACGATTAACCCCAAATATCAAATATGAAAACAACTTGTTTAACTACATTATCTCATTTCTATAAATTCTTTCCTCATGTTTTCCGGATAAAGAATAAAATTGATACAATCTAACCTTCTAATTTGAAAAAAAATAAAATATTACATAATATACTTTTTGTTAACATGTTTAACCTTGTAATAAACATATATATCAAAAATTATCAACCATATATGAAGAGATAATTATTTAAAGACGTTACAACTTCCAACATGCAATTTTATATTGGATTTTTTTTATGATTTATATCTATTTGGTTCTCCTCCTTTATTTTAATATTAATATTAATATTAATATTAATATTAATATTAATATTAATATTAATATTAATATTAATATTAATATTAATATTAATATTAATATAAATACAGCCAGAGCGATGGATCACTCCGACGAGTGGGACTGAAATGGCGACGGTGGCAGGCGGCAATCTATCCGTACCTCCGGCAGCGACTAAACGCCATAGTCGTACCTCAACTCCTGGCTTCTGCAGACCTCTATCCACCATCTTCAACGCTTCTCGTTACCGGAAACTTGCAAAAACTAACCGTGCCTCAACTGCAACCACCACCGTCGAAACTAAGCAGGTATAGATGTGCATTTTTGTATCATGATATTAGATGTGCTTTGAAGGATTAGGAATCCGAAATTTTCATTTAATTCGAAAATGAATAAGATGATTATGTGCTGAATTTGAGTGGTTGACATTCGTATAGTATGAGATTAGGCTTTCTTTTCAATTGTTTCTTTTTGGTATTAATTGCTGTGTGTCTTTGACTCAAATTATGAGTTTTATGCATTATTTAATGAATTGTTCGATCAATTGGTTTTGGTTGTGATTTCAACTGTAGGTTATTTAATGGCATATGTAACCTGGCCTCCATGTCATCATATCGTCTAATTAAACTTGTTTACTTTGTATGCAGGGAACTGATTTCAGTGAAAGTGAAGGGAATGGAAAGAAGGAAGTACTGGCTTGCCCCATTTGTCATGAAATGTTAATATGGAATGGTGATCCAGTTTTCTCAGTGTAAGTTTAATTTCATCATCATCAGCAGTTTTAGATAACTCCATTTTTGATCAACTTGACATTTTCAGCTGTTTATATCACTTTTTTCCTAGCCATATATTATCCTTACTTTGAATTTTATGTTTTATATCTGCAAAGTAGAATACTAATTTCTTCATTAATATTGTCTGTCTGTCTGTCTGTAGAGATTCTACTCCTATGTCTAGTTTAAAATGCAGCACCTGTAAAAAGGTTTACAGTGGTAACGACACACATCTTGATTTAACATTAACTAGTGGCTCCAAGAAATATAGTGAATACGTGCCAGCTTCTTCTGAGCTTTTCAGGTATCTTCTAAAAACCTAACAAATTTCCAGTTGTGGCAGATATATTTGACTGAGGTAATTTTTGTCCAGTTATTGTGTATGAGATAGTATACGGGTGGGTACCTGGATACCAATGGCCACCTACTTTTTGTGTAGAAAACTATTTACATTCAAACATTATTGAATGAAACTTATACTTCACCACAAACAATGTTATTTATCCATACGCAACTGTGAAGATCATGCATTTGCTGATGCAGGTTACCTTTAGTATCATTCCTGTATGAGAGAGGCTGGCGACAAGCTTTTTCAGTATGGGGTGGTTTCCCGGGCCCAGAGAAAGAGGTAAAATAAAGAGTCGATTTAAATTCATATACTTATGAATGCGCCGATTTGGGTTATGTTTGATCTCTAACTAGTCAAACAAATAATAAAGTAGCTTAAATTTGAAACCTGTCAAGCAGCTCAACCAAACAGGTCAAGCCAGGTGAAATGTCTTTCAAATACGTAGCACCTCACAAATTTTTTAATCTTTAATTTGAGGTTATTATTGAAATATTATCGACACACTTTTCATTTTCAAAAGAATTAGTATCTAGACTGAAAATGTTTCAGTTCAACCCAACTTGTACAAACATTACTCCTTTATATTTGAACACATTACCTAGCTTGTCCTTTCGCTCCTTCTTAAATTTAATATTGCAGATTTTAACTTAAATAAAAGCCAACATTTGTTTTTTCATGAACGGTAAACTACACTACCCCTAAACTACACTGTAAACTACTCCCTACCAGTTTTAAACCAGGGTTTACTCCAAAGAGGCTTTGCCTTTGCCAACATTTGTTATGAGGTGAAATGTAAAGAAAATCTAATTTTTGGTATTGTTTATTTACAGTTTGAAATGATGAAAGATTATCTCAAGCCAGTCATTGGAGGAAGCATTATTGATGCTAGTTGTGCTAGTGGGTTGTTCTCGAGGCTTTTTGCAAAAAGTGGTCTATTTTCTCTTGTTGTTGCACTTGATTTTTCAGATTCGATGTTAAAGCAGTGTTATGACTACATTAAGCAGGATGAAAACATTCCTCAAGAGTACATAGCTTCAATTTCTTGCAGTGAAGTTTTATATCGCCACTTAATTTTCATATATTGTGATCAATTTCTTATGGAAGCATGGTTTTTTAGGAACTTAATCTTGGTTAGAGCTGATATCGCACGACTTCCATTTGCTTCAAATTCTATTGATGCTGTACATGCTGGTGCAGCTCTCCATTGTTGGCCCTCACCGTCTGCTGGCGTAAGGATTCTGTGTATGTGTGTGTGTGAAAATAACTTGTTTACAGGTGTCATGCCCGTGTCACAGCATGCCACTTCACTACTATGTCAACACAGTCAAAAGTTGGCTACATGTAAATCGAAACTTTCGAAATTTGTTGTTCTAACTCAAAGTTTTCAAATGTTGATTTTTATGTTGAAAAGTTGTTTACCTGAAATAGAAACTGGACCAAATTTTCTTAATAGCAAAATTGGACCCGATTTTCTTAATGGCAAAATTGGACCAAAATTGATCAAGTTTTATACAATTAGCCCCCTTTCTTTATAAGATAAAATTACTTTTCAAAATATGCAGGGGTACTAATACTAATAATATTGCATAACTTTTCTAAAGTAACAGTTTTGGTAATTTTTCAAGGTAATACATAGTTTATGTTGAGCCAAATGTGTTACAACTTACAATGATTTGGATAGTGAGAGGATATCTTAGTTACCTTTTGCACTTTGGACCTTAAGAGCTAGAGGTGACAAAATGAGTGAGTTGGGTGTGTTAGGGAAAGAGTCAAAACATGTTATTTTTGTATAGAGGTCAAGTGAGGTTGGTTTTTTTTTTTGTCCACTTTTTTAAAAGGTAAGTAATGTATAAATTGTGATTACAAACACTTTTATTTCAATAATTTCCTCCTTTGGCTTGTTAATTGTAGAATATAATGCGATAAGTAAATGTGTCAAAATTGTCACATGCAGTGAAACAATTGTTCAAACACTAACTACCTTTTAGAATAGATTTTCAAGGAATTACATAAAAGCTTTATGTATTTTACTATCTTTGTTTCTTTTTTCTTTCCTCGTATATTTGACTTGAGTATTCTTCATATCCATTTTGACATTATTAGCTATACGGTTTTGACAGGTAGCTGAAATAAGTCGAATTCTTCGACCTGGAGGAGTTTTTGTTGCCACCACCTACGTCGTTGATGGCCCTTATTCATATATCCCCTTTTTATCGCCTATACGTCAGGTAGGCATACAACTTGATAACATGCAGAAGTAAGCAAATTTAACAAAAGCATATCGGGTTTCTTTGGTAATTACACAATATGTATGTATTAGAAGTTCTTTAAAAATAAAAGGAAAACAAATGTTTTCAGGTCAACCCAATTCGAAGTGACCCATTTCAAAACATAACAAAACTAATATGTTTTTGAGTTTTGACCCGTTACTTACCTGCATATTTGCCACCTATTGAGTTATTAATTGTGCTGACAGTTTGAACTTGTAATTTTAGAATATTAAGCAGTTATCAGGGAGTCACATTTACCTATCTGACCGTGAATTGAAAGACTTGTGTTCAACTTGTGGACTGGTGGATTACACATGTGCTAGAAACAGACGATTTGTAATGATCTCTGCTCGAAAGCCGAATTGATCATGCCCAAGTTGCCCAAGATTGATTATTACTTAAGATAAAGGTAGTTCTGGCTTATCACATCTCCATAAAAATTTTATATTATGCTGTAAATGAATAATTCACAAAGAAAATGATTAATGTAAAATCATTTAACTTTCAATTCACTCGTATAGTTAAAACAGTTTGTATGTTGAATGGAGACCATCATGTTATTCTGCGATCTAATTTCATTTTGTTTTTATCATATTAGTAAACTAATGCTCTTTGGCAACTATTAGCACGTTCAACTAGTTTTAATAATTTTTATTCTATATATTTAGCCTTAAACAATGAAACATAACCTGAATTGATTTAAACATCATAACATAACTTTGAATCGACTTGAGTACATGAGATGAAACATTAAAAGCAAAGCACATTAAATTGAACTTGAATCACTTAAAAATCAAATATTTCATCCAAACTCTAGCCTGCATATAGGATGTACTGTATACTAAAACCTTCAGGTTCAAATCTAGCTTCTACTAGGTATTTTTGCACAATGCTACTTCACACAATCTCATTGCTTTATAGGGTATTAATGGAGTCCCATAAAATCTCCGATCAAAGATCCTTACGGCTAAAAAAAATAAAAGTTGTTCCCTTTTCTATACCACTGTTTAGCGTTTTCTATATCTATACAATGGGTTCAAGCCAACATAAGCAAACATTCCCAAACTGTATGCACCATGGTCTTAAACATCTACGCCACCATATTTGCAAATGTCAATTGTCTATAAAGCAACATCTTCTCGTCACTTTCATCTAACCCGGCTGAATCTTCTCCACCAACATACTCCATATCCATACTCGTTCTATCATCATCATACATATCGCCATCAAACCCAAGCCTCGGCTTTCCATCCATGGGGCTTGAGCCCATTGTTTCCATCTCTGCTTCAATGAGCACTTCCATCTGGGCTCGTTCCCTATCTCTTGAGTAGGTTCGATATAAAAATGAGTAAATGAAACAACATAACACCATTGGAACCCCGATCGAAACATAGAGTGCTTTAGCTAATGATGTGGCATTCTCTTGGTCTGTTGCAATGGTTTCAGAACCTTTTTCGATGGGTATGTAACCATAAACGTGCTGGGCTAATATCCCAACTATAGGAGGAGCGAATGATGTTAATATTGACTCGAATGACCGATCTAACGCGTAGATACTTGTTCGTGATTTCTCGGGAACGATTTCTGCAAAAATAGGACTATGTAGACACCAGGTTAAGAAAAGTTAAAAGTCCTAACAGAGCAGAGTTATGAATTGATAAGAAAATAGAGGTGGCAAGATGGGTTGGTCGGTTGAGTAGGTAAAAACACGTTCAGGCTGGGTTGGCGTGAAAAGATTATTGTCCATTATTTAATTTTTGATAATTGACTAATGCATTATATATGAGTACAAAAAAACATTAGTAAACAATAATAATCTAAATCTAAATCCTTCCTATGTGAGCATTTTGGAGCTTGTATACATAAAAATACACTTTAGGAGACTTCCCACATGCTTAGCAAATTGACTCGTTCCATTTTAAGCTAAAAAGTCTTATTCAACCTGTTTATGATTACAAATAACCTAAATCGACCCATTCATAAGTAAACCGGGTGTAACACCCCAGCCCGAATAGGGCTGACGTGTCACTATTACAGATATCAAATCAAAACCCAATTCATGATATTAAGGAGATTGTCAAAAGAAATAAATTCAAACAAACTCCATAATCCGAAAGAACCTAATTAAGTTGTTCAATACATCAATTAAAGTAACAGATAATCTTGGTCTTCAATTCACTCTTCGCTGGTTTCCCGGATTACCCTGCTGACCTGACGTGCATGAAAACAAAAGCACGCCTGAGCATAACGCTCAGTGAACGGAATAGCGGATAACAAAAATCAACAGATATGCTGATAATCAAAGAATTGGCAGATATCAAAAATAACAGACATGATGATGATCAAAGAATTGGCAGATATTAAAGATAACAGACGTGATGATAATCAAAGAATTGGCAGATATCAAAAATAACAGACATGATGATAATCAAAGAATTGACAGATATCAAAAATAAACAGACATGACGATAATCAGAGAATTGACAGATATCAAAAATAACAGACATAAGACATATATCAGATATAACATACCCCGAGCTAATAATCATATCATATAATAACTGAACAGGGGGAACACAGGTAGCGAGCCCGTGAACCAATGTGAAATGGAGTATGGGCAGACATACAAACCATTCACCAGAGTCCTGAATGGAATGGTGTGTAACCATCCATCAGGAAATAACAGAACTAGCCTAGGATCGATCCATACGCCTCTGAGGAAATAATAATATAACCAGACATAATTTCAGAGTCCTCTTTAGAGACGCCGTGATCTCAGCTCACCGCCACGGTTGGTGCCACGTTATCGATGCCGCAATAACGCGTCTTGGTCACCCCCAAGATAGGGAGAGCTCGGGTAACAAATTCAGAAATATATAGTAGTCAAGCTACTTATAACAGAATCAAAAGTAAATTATCTATGTATTACAGGAATCAAAACTAGAGATGAACAGAAATCAAATACAAGACAGGAATCAGGAAATCCGTACTACAAAGTAACGGAAACAAAAGTAAATACTTATGATAACAAAGAAACAGAATCCGTACTACTAAGTAACGGAACGAAAGTGAATATTATGATAACAAGGAAACAGATATATAATCATATCATAACATAGGAACATGTGATAATGAGTTCAATTCAATAAATCTTAATCACAGATAAAATAATACTAAATTCAAAGTGGCATGACAAAAATAATAATGAATCATGATATCAATAGATGTACGACCAACTGAAACGGATAGAAATATCAAAGACGTTCAGGAATTTCAACGGACGGTGGAAATCAAAGGGTTTCCTTAATCAAATCGAATACCACAACAATAAAGAGTGAGGTAAGAATCCGTACCTTATACACGAATGACAATAATCAGAAACAAGGTCTAGGCTCGGTTAACGCTGCGAGAACCTACGATAACGTAACGCAAATTATAGTTTGGAAAGTTCCAGTTCTGCCCCTGTCTTTTCGCACTCGTTAAAAATACTAAACGATGTTTAAAAATTCTGAAAATCTCCAGTTTATTAGATTAGTGATTTCTAAACAACTTCCATTTAGAAAAGTTTCTGATTTGGATTACCGAAATATGAGAAAAACGTGGATCTTTACAGCTGCGCAGAACTGCTAGCTGTTACGAAAACGATCGTTTGGAGGTCTAAACGAATGAGTTTTTCGATGTTTTATATATCAACAGATTCGTCTTTCGACAAACTTCGTCATGGACATAAGGTTTAACTTATTTGGATCTGTTATGTAAAAGTTATGGCCTCCGTAAGTTGGCTGTAAAATACGTATAAATCAAGGTATTTTGATAAACCGTAAAAATCATTTCTGGTTAAAACACATCCGTTACAGGTTTGGAAATATCTTATAAATAAGTATAAATCATGATTTATCCGTAATTAAAGATAATACAGTGTTCAATAACAAATTAATAATTTAAACTATTATTTTGAGTCCATTTCTATAAAAATGGCTATTTACAACATTTACAAATAATTCTTATAAATATTATGAAGGTGTTTTTAATAACTAAAATTTTCAGAAAATTACTTAGATACTTTTAAAATAAAAGAAATTTATAAAAGTTATATTTATGATTTTTAGGAATTTTTATTTGTTTTTAAAAGCTACAAAAAGGCATAAATAAAAATATAGGAGGTGCACGGGTTCGAACCCGTGACCTTCATCCCACACTCCCATACACAAACCAGTGAACCAAAGGCATATAGCCGCAAGATGTCATGGTTTTATTTGGTTTTAAACACAAACAAGCCAATCCCCAAATCCATTACAAACCCTAGGTTCAAATCCCATCCAATTGGACACGAATTCGATTTTGATTGCTCTTGAAATCATAGGGCTTTTAATCCCCATCTAAAATCGAGCTAATAGGTGTGTTCAATTACATGTTAACCAATCCCGAATCCAAAATCCCCAAATTTCAAACCGTATGAACCCTAGAAACAATTTCTATTCAATTGAACATCAAATCAATGTTAATAGCCAAATCAATGTTGGGGCTTTCATTCCTAGACTAAAATCGAGTATGTAGGTGGCTTTAATTACCTCTATGATGATGAGATGAAGCTGAACTGATCGAAGAACGGGTCGCGGTCACGTGGTGATCGTTGGGTGAGCAAACCTCGATAGAATTCAAATTAAATTGACAGGAAGCTTCTAATGACCCCAAAGATGAAAAGCCCTATGTTAATTTCGGTTTCAAGTGTGCAGAGGGTGGTGAACGACCTCGGTGCAGGTCGCCGACTTCGAGGGAATCGGGTGGGATGTTTGTGTGTGTTTTAATCGAAATTGAAAGCATAGGTAGATTAGGGATTCGTATATGATTGATTAGGTAGCATTTAATTCAATTATTATGTCCGTTTAGTGCGATTTAAAACGGGTAAAGTGGCCGAAAGTTTTTGGATCGATCGCACTCCCGTTTTTCGAATTAAAGTGGGGTATTATGTCGAACCATTCACGCGAGTGTGTCGGGAATCAATGATTGAACTGAATCGATTTAAAATTGGTTGTTTGGGGGTCGCCGGAGCCACCGGATTTGGCCGGGAATAGTCGCCGGCGATGGAATCAGAAAAACGGGAGGGGTGGGGTTGGTTTTAACCAAATTACACACTAGGTCCCTGTGGTTTATGCCTTTTTCAATTATGGGTATTATACCGGGTGTTTCGAGTAATTTGTACTACGGGCTAAAACGTATCGAGTTTTCTAAAAAAGTGACTTAAGAAGTTGTAAGTAAAGTATCCAAACACATTTTAGGCAAATTTCGACCTTTTAACCCAGTTTGCAAAATGTTGTTGGCTATTTTTCTTATTTTGCCCGTCTAGCCATTAGAGATAAATACAACTGAAACAGACTCATTTTGAGTAAATGGATTAAAAATCGTAACGTTCTTTGTGTCCATCTTTCTTATCAGGTTTAGGTGTTTGTTTTGTTCGTCATACTTACATATACATATCCTACATGCTTCGAATCAACCATTGTTTTCTTCAATTCATCTTCTTTTTTAACCGAGTCCTCCTTTTCATCCAATTCATCGTTATCTTCATCTTGTAAATATATATGTAACTGAGAAGTGATGATGATGGTGATGGCGATTGATACTTCAAAGAACCAAAAGAAGAAAAGACGTGGTCAGATGAGTAGGTCGATGGGGTTGTGAGGCAAAGGGATTACAGGATAGAATGGGATGCAGGTGTCGTTGTGGTGTCGCCGGTGGGGTTGTGGATGGCGCGGCCGCACAGGGTAAAAGGGGTTGCCGGCGGCTGTGAAGTGGGTTTGAGATGATCATAGATAAGATAATTAGGAATCAAATAGTTTAAAAAAGGAGAGAAATTTGAGTTTTAAAGTTACTAAAATTAAAAGAGGTTAAAATTACTTTATTAACCTCTTAAATAAATAATAAAATAATTAAAAGAAATTTTTTTAATTGGTTGAGAGTGGTTTTTATGATTTTTATTTATAAGTTTGGTTTTCATTTGACCCTCCCCTATATATATACATATATGTATGTATAGATATACATACATATATATGTATATGTATACGTATATATATATATATATATTTACATATGTATATATATATATTATATTATATACATATGAATATATATATGTGTGTGTGTGTGTGTATATATATATACTAGTTAAATACCCACGCGTTGCGGCGGTTTATTTTACGTCAAATACAACCGGGTATTAAATTCAAGAATTGATGTCTTAAAAATTCTCCAAAAGCATAAACTAATGAATTCTATCCTAGTATTGCATTTCTATTAACATGTAAGTAACAATGAGTTAAGTTCATATCTCCTTAAGCATATGTAAAGGTTTTTGATGCATAACTGTAATAAAATTATAGTAAAAGAGAATATAGATTTGATAATACATGATCAATGCGCATAACGAGCAAAAAGTTTCACCAATAACTTTCTACGTGTATCAAAACCTTACCCATTTGACCCGATAAACACTCCACAAAATGAGATTCAAAGGAATGTTTTTGGGACACAATAAAAACATAAGATGAGTTCTATACTACCTAAGTATTTTTACCATATTGATGAAAAATACCAGAAAGATACTTCCATTAGTTTTTACTTATCACTGATTATAAACGAGACAAGCTAGAACTATATATATTTTGTCAAAAGTTAAATTCAAAACCAACCAATTCATACAATTCCAAGTGGGTCCTGGTCTAGATTTGGTCCACTTCAGCCAGTAGAAGAACTTGGTTCTTGCTTTCTTTTTAAGTGATTGCATTATTTTTAACATCTACATCTAAAAGGATAGGTATTTAGCGTTAATTTTTAACTTTTACAGATTAACATGAACTATAAATGTTAACCAAATCTCCTACTTTTTTTCTTGCTCAAGTTTGAATCCCCGTAAACTCAGCTTCTATCGATCCTGTTATTTCCCCATCATTTGTGTTGGTATGAGGTAATCTCATTCAATGTTGTTAGGACCGGATCGGACCGGCCGGTCCGACCGGTCGAACCGGGAATCGGAGGCCTGTCCGGTCCGGTCGATATAGGTTCGTTTTTGGAGCTTTGAACCGGCCGGTTCGAACCGAGTCGGCGGTTGGACCGGCCGACCGGTTCGGGTCCGACCGGATTTTGATTTTTTTTTTTTTTTTTTTTTTTTTTTTTTTGATTTTAGTGGGTAAAAACGGGGTGTTAAACCATAAATTAGTACTTTGTATATACAAATATAGTTAAGTTTTATATATAACTAAAATATATGTATAAATCATATATAAATTACTTATATTTAATTACATATATAAATATAATTAAAATATAGTTAAATCCGGTCCATCCGGTCCGACCGGTCCGACCGGTCCGACCACCAAACCAGTAAGCCGTCCGGTTCGACGTCCGATCCGGTTCTGAGAACATTGATCTCATTTACTTAATCATTTGCTCCTGTAATATCATAAAATAACCTCAATAAGCTGCATAATGAGTGTTATATTGTATGCACGTTTTTATAAACTCTTTATCCATAAGTATTCAACTTTTTAATTCTGGATATTTAGAATTTATTTATTAATTGGCCTAATTGGAGAACATTATGAAAGGTGAAAAAAGGAAAGAGTTGGATTTAGTAAATGCATTTATGGGCTAAACACTTGCAAGGAGTTGTATGTTTAAATGTATGTCTCAAATATTTATCAAAACAAAGAAAAATGCTGCCAAAATCAAAGGAAAAAAATAATTACCTCATGTTTTCAAAATAATTAACACAAGTATCATTTCTAGAAAGGACTAATGATATCAGAAGCTATAAATTTTAATTTTTAATTAGTTGCACCGCAGGACCTGTGCTATTTGATTAAGCTCTTCTTCCCTTACAAAATTTTCTGAAAAATAATTATTCAAGGAATTAGTACATAATATGGTAGCTTGGTGCATTGGCGCAACAAGATTAACTTAATCTAATTTTATCCTTTTAGCAAGTTAGTCTTACGCATTTAGTGGTTAATTGTATTTTTTACATAAAAATGTTGATTTGTAAGTTTTATATTTGAGGGGTTTAAATTCAAAATTTATCCTGTAGAATTAAGCTTACACAATACCAAATCAAAATACACAAGATCTAGTTGGTCTTCCAAATTTAGGAGTATCGTCTTCTTCCTTTAACAGTAAATGAAAATATCATATAAGATCCGATTAGATTATAACATATTCATGCTCCACTAAATTATGAAACGAAAACAAACAAACAAATTTTGTTAAGGTATATCTAGTTTTGGTTCATTTGTTTAACAACAATTTAATGAATTTTTTTAATTTTTTTCCTTTTGCACTTAGACATAATCTACATCTTAATTCTTAATACATGGGGAATAGCTAACTATATTCTTGACTTACCTTTATGGTTATGTTAACTTGAGTTCAGAATTCAGCTTCTAAATTAAAAAAAATCAACAATGTCATTCTTCACAGTTCATCAATCAACAACCCCATTAAAAATACAAATGCAATTGTTGAAGGTAAGATTTAAGGAAACGTAACAGAACAATTAAGAATTATAATGTCAAAAATCTCTAGCATATCACATAGTTACTCCTAGTCATATCACAGATTCACCACCCATTTTACCAAATTTATTAAATGTTTGAGAAAATCACAAAGTTACATTGAAGAATCAAGGATTCAATACTGCACAATCAAGGATTCAATCCATTTACCAAATCGCAAGGTTATCCAATTCATATCAAAGATTCACCACCCTTTAACCAAATCTACTTAGTGTTCAATAAAATCACAAAGTCACACTACACAATCAAGGATTCAATAACCCATATACCAAATCACAAAGTTACCTTATTCATATCACAAATACACTAACCATTACATTTCAAAAGTTTATATAAAAATGGAACTTGAATTAACAAGGAAATATGCAAAGAGGATTAACAAGGAAATATGAAAAGTTTTAATGATAAAATTTTAACGGGAGGTGTACATAGACACTTTACCTTTGTTTTAACTATTGCAGACAGTCCATATTCAGTAATCGCCTCTAATTTGATGAGGTCTTTGAGGTCAAGTCCCTAAAGATCTTCTCCTTTCATTTGCCTGTCATAATAGACATTGGCTTACATTTTTACAAGTCAACTAAAGCCTAGAGAGACAAAGAATTCATATAAGAATAAGGGAAAGAACCTGCAGTTTGTATCTTAATTAAAAGAATTCAATATGGGTTGTGTTTTATAGGTCAAACTAAAGTGTTGTAGGGAAAAATTTGTGAAGCAGCTAAAGTTTTGTTGTTAAATTATAAATGTAATAGCATGTGTGGGTCAACCATTAACCTGACCCAACCCATCTTAGCTCTTACAGAAAACAAAGAGACATGCATTACATATAAAGTTACATTGTTCTAAAGTCTTAACATTTATAAGATCACTGAAGAATTAGATGAACATTCGACCATCAAAACTTTAGAGGTTAAGACTCTATAATGAAACCAAGTTTGCTTAAGCTATAGATTTTTTTTCTATTTGTTTGCTTTTACCATCATAATCCTACCGTTATTAGCATATTAGCAAATTTTTTGCTCTTAGGTTTTTCTAAGTTTATTTATACATATCATTATCATGTGTGACTTTGTGAGTTGAGTTTTTGTTTACTTGATATATCTTAGACATAGTTCACAACCACTTGTTATAATCACAATCATTATTAACGGTAACAAAAATACACATTTGATGCATAATGATTAGCAATATGTTTTTGTATAAAGTGCTCTTATTGATCACATTGTAGTTAGAAAACAACAGGATTACAATAACAATTTGCAACAATCATGCCTACAAAACAATAGAAATACAATAATAATTTGAATCTTTTTATTAAACCTATTTTAAAAGGTTGGATTCATGAAAAATAAAAGTGTGGGTTGAGCCATTATAACTATTTCAAACCTCTTTCTATTTTGACCTGTTTGAGAAAAAATCCTACCCGGATTAACCTAGCAATAAGTAGATGGGTTGAAATGTTTGCTACTTACTAACCAAAAGCAACTGTAAACATGAGAACATACCATTGACTTAACAAAAGAGGGATTATTCAGACTGCACTTCTTTAATTTTGTATGACCGCAAAGAAAGGCTGCGTGTTCCCTATCCAAGGTTGTCACTGAAAGCAAAACAATAATGCAGGGAACATCACATAATCATAAGTACCATGAAGGATCATTAGCAACGTGATGATCTTTAAGTCCAAATGGACAATATAGACTATTTGGAAAGTGGTCAGAATTCCTAAACACTTCTATAACCGTTTAATGATTATTTTATGCAATCTCAAACACCCCTTAGAACTAAGGTCAGTACCTTACAAAATTGGAATGAATTTGAGTTAAATGGCATGCTTATGTGTATAAAACACCACACAATCTATGAAGGCAAGTAAATATGATTTTTAGTGTCAATTGTCAAACTACTGCTATTTAGATGCAATCTTGTTACCAAGTTAGATTAACCAAAGAGTGAAAATTTCATATTAAATTTAACTATTTAAGGTAGAAAAGAAACTTGTTTGATTTATAAACTCATATAACACCTAAGATTTAACTGTTTTTGCCAAATGAATTTTAAGATCCAATTACTTTAAATTGGGGTGCTATAATATTTATAAATATAATGACAACCTTAGAAAATAGCCCACATTCTCGATTTTTTTTGCATTTTCACATGTTCACCAATTTTACCAAATGTATGGCAAAATGTGAACCATTTTATAACAAAGAAGAATAAATCAATGCAGTTGATATCAAGAGACAAGGAAACAGAACTATATTAACAAATCTAGTGGCTGCATATGCAGATATGCTGTCTCCCTTACACTTTTCACCTATAAATTCATTCAAAGACTTCATGTAAAATGGTAAACACAGACGATTAGAACTGAGAAATTGAGTCACTGATTAGAAATTATACCTTATCAAATTTCATCGCCTCAAATGTATTCAAACACGAAGCCTTATACTCAGGCAACAAATCCGCCTCCACAACCGCCAGCTTCTCTTGCACCACTGCTGCAGCCTTCCTCACCGACCAGTTCTCACTTCTAACAACAAATTCTGTTGTAATCTTTACCAAATTCCTTACACTCATCGCTAAGTTTTGAATCCTTAAAGAAATAATAAAACCTTTTCTTGTATGGTGGAAGCCGATGATGGTGTGGTGCTGTTGTTAGTGTGGCGATGGTGTGACGGTGTTCTTGGTGTGGTGGTAGCCGCCGATGAGGAGGTGGTGTTGTCAGTGTCGTCTGGTGCCCAGAGATTGATGGGGTCGACTTGGAAGAGGGATGAGTTCGGAGACTTTGAGGTCGGTGTAGAGGGTGTAGCCTAGGAGGGCGGTGTAGGAGTCGGTGGTGGAGCATGGTTCGATGGTGGATTTGGGGGTTACGCCGGAGATGGTGAATAGGAAGAGGAGGATGGCGGGGATGCAGTGGTGAGTGGTGGTTGTGGGCGGCATTTTGCGGTGGTGGGATTAGGGTTTTGGAGATTTGTGGTGGTGGTGGTGTTGTTCTTGCAGTGGGAGTGAAGAGTGGAACTGAAGTGATGGCCATTAAAGGGGAAGGGGTTGAAAGGCCGGAGGGTGAGCCGATGAGGCGGTGCTGGAGGTGTAACGACCAGTGGAGGAGAACTGGGATGCTTAACGGGCGCGTCTTACGAGAGGAGGGAAATTACCCTTCTACCCATCCTTTATGCATTATAAAGGAGTAGATATATATATATATATATATATATATGTGTATATATATATGTATATATATATAGGAGAGAGATCAAATAAAAACAATGTTTATAATTGAAAACCATAAAACCACCACTATCCAACATATAATTTATAATTGATTTAATTTTTTTAATTATTTAAAGTATATTTGAGTTAATTTCAACCTTATTTTTTGAGGTCATTATATATTTTTAAATTTAAATTCCAAGAAACGACGATGATGACGAAACGATTTACATATACATAACTTGTATGAGTTACATGTATGTAGCTCTTAGTTGTACACTTGGTAACAAGTACTTACATATACATAACCTCTACATGTACGTAACTCTGCTACGCTGCTATGTCTGCTATGTAAAACTGTTGGTATTAAAATCCAAAACAAAACAAAGTAAATAGGATGCGGTTACGTTTAGAATATTAGTAATATTGTATTCTGTCATAAATCTTTTTATAATAATGTTTTTATGGAACTTTGTAAGTAATGCATCGCTACATTGGAGTTTATAGTAATTCAAGGTTACTGATTTTGTGGATCTGCACTGGTATTATAAATTCGTTTTACAACATAATGTGTTTCCTAATTGAAATTGAAGCAAATGACATAAGATATAAGTGTTACACAATCAATGTTACAAAAACAAATCCTACAGATGTATAATATAGACGGTCCATTGTAGTGTAGTGTCCCGATGCTATGTGAACCCTTTGCTATTGAAATTTTAAAACAAAAGTAAGTACGTGGGATGTAAGTGCGTTTAAAGTATAATCAGCTACAACATTTAAAATAAACAAAGACCAGTGTAGTAGTAAAAAAATTCATTTTACAAGATAATTGTTTTCATAAATGGTATTGAAGGAAACTAGATAACAGAGGAATGTTACACCATCAATGTAACTAAAAACATACCTACAACTACAAATGTATAATATAGACGGTCCACTGCACTGCGGTGTTACACGGCTATGTAAATCGTGTGGTATTAAAATCCAAAACCAAAACAAAGTACATGGGATGTAGGTGCGTTTAAAGTACATTCAGATATAAAACTTAAAATAAAAAAAGAACATTGTACAAGTAAAAATTCATTTTACAAGATAATTGGTTTCCTTAAATGGTATTGAAGGAAATCAAATATAAGAGGAATGTTACACCATCAATTTAACTAAAAACAGACCTACAACTACAAATGTATAATATAGACGGTCCACTGCATTGCGGTGTTACGCGGCTATGTAAAACGTATAGTATTAAAATTCAAAACCAAAACAAAGTACATGGGAAGTAGGTGCGTTTAAAGTACAATTAGATATAAAATTTAAAATAAAAAAGACCATTGTACTAGTAAAATTTTATTTTAGAGGATAATTCGTTTCCTAAATGGTATTAAAGGAAATCACATAAGTGAGAAGTGCTACTACATCAATGTAACAAATAAAAACCCTACAACTACAGATGCGTAGTATAGACCGTGTTTTAGAAAATGAGTTTCATAAGTACTGTATTACTAAAATGCAAAACCAACAGTTTGCATGTTACATCGGAGGTTTTAGGCAAATGTATCAAAGCAGCAAGTTGTATATTGAAATTTAAAAAGATGAATTAATTAAACATTTTGGAGATAATTAGTTTCCATATTGAAATTTATAGAGAAAACATAAGAGTAAGATGTTACAACATCAATGTAAAAAAATAACATTTTGCAATATAAAAAATGGGGATGGTTCCTAAGAAAACCAATATTTATGTCAAAACCAAAGAAAACCACGGAAACCAATAATATAATTCATAAATTTTATGTTATTTTAATTGTTAAAAGGGTATTTAAGTATTTGTTACATATATGTTGAACATAAATACGAGAATGAAGATTCTTACATATACGTAACACTATTTCAAATGAAAAATGGTTACGTATACGTAACCTATATGTGAGTATATCTAAAACCATGCTACGGTTTTTCATTTGACTCATACCCTTATTTATATATGTGCACACACAAATATAAAGAGTAATGATAAAAAAAATTTAAGTTATGTGATCAATTTAATTGGTTTTCTCTAGTTTTCACATAACTTTGTGGTTTTCTTAGGATCCCTCCCCTATAAAAAATATAGTAAAGATGGTGAACTGCAATGTGGTGTTATGCTACTATCTAAACCATTTTGAAATGAAATCAAATAACAAACGCAATGTTTAGTTTTTGTGTATGCGATGGATTGAATTGGGGAAACCTTTTACATACCTTAACCCTAATTTATATTGTTCTTGTTTTACGGTAAGCTTACCGCATCTTATGAAGATTTTCTTTTAGCTAAATCCTGAAATATTTTAGTGGATGAACAAAATTTACAAGCCTAACCCTGTTTTTTTGATTTGGGATTTTTGTTTCACAGTTCATGGTTTTTACCCTTTTAAACCATTTTTTGCTATTAGTTGTTTTTATCAGCCAATCCTCTGTTCTACATTTTACATTTGATGATTGTGTTGCAGGGGAACCAGTATGAAGCTATCTAATTCTTCAAGAATAGGTATATGTGTTTTTAAAATAGTTGTAGCATGATCCTACAACCGTAAAACTGTCAAAATTTATACAAACTTTTTTTTGAGTTTTTGTGATATTTACAGTTAGGTCAAGCCAACGACTAGCAAAGAAATCATTGAATCGATTCAAGAATACACTTGAAACTGGAATTGATGTTTTCTAAGATGATGGTAGCGATTCGGGTTAGTTTTTTTATTATTTGATTTGTGATTACTGTCTTGTTGTACTACATGTTAAAACTGAAGAATAATTATAATTTTACAACCATGCAGACTAAAACAAACAAACAAACAAACAAACCCAGTATATCCCACTCAAGAGTAGAGTCTGGGGAGGGTAGGTGGTGGCAAGTCTTTCCTCTATCCCGATAGGTAGAGAGACCGCTTCCAAAGAGACCCCCGGCTCGATAACAAAAGCAATAAAGCTAGGAAATCAACATATAATTAAACATATGATTTAAGCTATATGATATATGATACCGTACCCATCATACAGTAAACATTAAGATATCACCAAAAAGAAATATAAAATGAACAAGCCTGCATCAGGGAAGCAACAAATTTTCCCTAAAAAGGTCACAGTGTACTACATACACATGAGGCCCCGTAAGAAGTAATGAAAGTCCCTTCGTAGCTACAGAAACCACTAAAAGTCCTTAATTTTAATTCTACGTCTCCACTCGCTCCTATCCTCGATCATGTGCTCAGAGAGGTGCAAGTGTGCCATATCTCGTCTAATTATCTCTTCCCAAGTCAGCCTAGGTCTTCCTCTACTCTTCCTACCCTTTATGACGATGTTCTTCACTGCTCTGACCGGTGCTGCCATTGGTCTCCTCTTGACAACCATGCAGACTATGAAACAGAAATGGACCTTCCTATCATTGAACTTAGTTCATCCAAAAGCCGGAGTGTTAACGTTAGAAGAACCAGTATGGGGAACCCAAAAGTGGGTGTACTTGAAAAGTGGTAAATTACCAATTTTACCCTCAAAAGAGTTTAAAATCAGATGCGGCGTGGCAATATTATAACCTCAAATTTGGGTTAACGGGTTATCACAATTTTGACGGGTTATCATATGATCCGCTCCCTAATTTAATTTTTATAGTATTGTAAATGTAAAAGAGTTTGACTTAATTTCATGTTGGTTTTGCAAGGCATCAATTTAGAAACAAAAACCGTATTTTTAAAAGAAAATGAAAACAAAATTGTTGGACTAAATTCTCTTGGATGGGAATAATGATTTGTCGTTGAACATCAAGATATCACATGGCATAGGAATATAGGATTGATAGTAGAAAAATAACATGTGACAGAAATATAGTATTTTATTATAATAGTGAGATGTTTTTATGTATAACGTGTGTTTTAAGTGACAAAAATAAATTGATCAGTAACAAACAAACAAACTCAGTATATCCCACTCAAAAGTAGAGTCTGGGGAGTGTAGGTGGTGGCAAGTCTTTCCTTTATCACGATAGGTAGAGAGACCGCTTCCAAAGAGACCCCCGGCTCGAAAAATATATTTTTCGTTTAAATTTGCTGTTGTAGAATAACCGATCTATAGTCGTTTTAGCCGAGTGCCACTAAAGTAAATGCTTTTAGTATTCTACCATTCTTTAATTTAAAGTGGTAAAAATATGAATGGTAAAATTGTCAAAATATTCTAATTTGGTGGTGCGAAGGTAAAAGAGGTAAATTGGTAGTGATGATGAGAAATGGTTAAGAGCGTTAAAAACAAACTTTAGGATAATTAACAAAAACGAACGGATGTGTGTAAAGAGAAAATCGCAAAAATTTGCGACTTTAAATAGGAAAAGTTCATTTCTTGGCTATTCTCAAATGTTACCTTAAAGTCATTTAATTTTTTAATTGTTCTAATGAAATCCTTCAAGTCTCGTTATTCGTTTCAGTTTTTATGTAATTTTTACAAGTGTTAAACTGGTTTAAAATTAAATAATCTGAATGTATCATATATTAATCTTGAATAAGTGATTATTTTTTCTGCTGTGATTAAAAATGAACGGTTATAAATTTGGTCGTTTACTATTTAGTGACGTTTTTCTTCGCTGTTACCTTATAGTGCCATTACATGTAAAAAAAATAATCACTAAACGGTATCAAAATTCATATATCTTTAATTTAAATTTAAATCATTTAACATCAAGAATTTCAACAGTTATAAAAAAGTCTCATAATAATAAAACACATTGAAAATCGAAAGAAACTATAGTTTATAATTTTATAATTCCTAATCATTATTATTTGTCATTTATATATTCTTAAATATTTATTATTTTCTATTTTACTAATGGTTGATAACATTTTTTTTGGAACGGCAAACTTGTTAAAGCTCGGCTACCCGGGGCACCCCAATGGCGAAAATGCTCCCTATACGCCCGCGAGCACAAACAACGCTAGATAGCCCAAGCCCAGCAACCACCAATTCTAGGGATAACCCGTCTCCCGAAGGCCCAATGCAGTAACCCAGACCCACTAACAACATTTTGCTGCTGGTAAGACTCGAACTCACAACCTCCCCTTAAGAAAGTCTTGAGGCTACCACTTAACCAAATGGTTGGTGGTTGGTTGATAACATCTAACATACAAAATTTTTATAAAAACTAATGATTTTAACAAATAAATTTATTTCACTAATGTATTACATATGTCCTAACCTAACAAAAATATTCTTATAAAAAGAAATTTAAATGACTTTAGCAAAGCATTTAAAGAAATTGGTTACTATTAAGTGAGTTTTTTTCTTGCATATAAATATGTTGGGTTTTAATTCCTCCAAAAATATTCTTTGAACAATAATTGCACCACCTTGCTTCAAATTGTAAGGCTCTATTTTCAGGGCAACCTCACATTTGCATTTGGACATTAGAAACATAAGTTCTCGAACATCAAATTTCATTAATATACGTAACGGAACATACAAAAAAATTAATCGTTTAGACTTTTACATAAAAAAATAACTATCGTTATCGATAGAAAAATCTATGCCAGGATACCAGTCTCGATCATATGCCAGGTAGCTCTTCAATCCTTGCCAATCTCACTCCAAATTGTATAGCATGTCTGTCAATCTAATATGCATACAAAAAGTCAACGAAGATGAGTGAGCTCTAAGTTTACTTTAACAAAGCTCTATCATAAATATAAACGTTATCACATACTTTAACCTCCTCGCTTACACTAGGGTAGGATTACTTTATCAATTATAGAACTTGTTCTATAACTATACTTTAACTATAACTTTAACCGCTACTTTGTCATCAAGTTACCCCTACGTTATCTTTACTTTAAGCTTTACTCATTCGCTTCATCGCTGAACTTAGCAAAAAGCTTAGGTTCTTATCGGGTGAGAATGCAACTAATTCCATTCTCCTGTAACAGGTGAGCTTACCCAAAGTATGGCTTCTATCGAGAATGCACGAAGCATATATCCTATCAGGTTGAGCCACCGAAGTGTAGCTCCTATTAAGTTGAGCACACCGAAGTGTAGCTCCTATCAGATTGAGCACACCGAAGCGTAGCTCCTATCAAGTTCAGCACACCAAAGTGTAGCTCCTATCAGATTGAGCATACTGAAGCGTAGCTGCTATAAAGTTAAGCACATCAAAGCATAGTTCCTATCAAATTGAGCACTCCGAAGTGTAGCTCCTATCAGGTTGAGCACACTGAAGCGTAGCTCCTATCAGGTTGAGCACACCGAAGCGTAGCTCCTATCAGGTTGAGCACACCGAAACGTAGCTCCTATCAGGTTGAGCACACCGAAGCGTAGCTCCTATCAGGTTGAGCACACCGAGCGTAGCTCCTATCAGGTTGAGAACACCGAAGCGTAGCTCCTATAAGGTTGAGCACACCGAAGCGTAGCTCCTATCAAGAACGCACAAAGCGTATCTCCTATCAGTGCCTGCAAGATTTCTTTAGCGCTTAAACGTTTTCATAGTTGTGCTCTATCGGGATACTATCCTCGAACTATTATTCAAGTTCTTTAACATTCACATGAGATTCTATCCTCGTGCTTTAATCACTATCAACTGTATAATATATATATATATATATATATATATATATATATATTCATACTTTGACACTTTAGCATTAAGTTCATCGTTAATCTATCTCTATCGTCTGTGATACGAGTAAACGTTATACATAGGCAGTCAAGCTTTTGCACGAGAACATTCATTCGCGCGAGGACTTCCTCATTCGCGCGAGAACATCGTCATTCGTGCAAGAACATCATTATTCGCGCGAGAACATAATCATTCACGCGAGAACCTCCCCTGATGCGATAGCTTGCCGGACAAGTTTCCTCATTCGCGCGAGAACTTTTGAAAACTAACAGTTAGGCGCGAAAAACCTACTTTTCATGCAAGAACTCGCTCCCCGCGCGAGAACTTTTTTGCTGCGCCAACTTTATCCGCAAGACATCAATCCTTTAACTACTTTAACGTCTAAAACATACTATCAAAGTTTATATCATCATATTCTATCAAAACATTCAATTTAGGTATGCATATTAGCCCCAAAACATAGAAAACACGTAAAAGAGGGGTCTAGAACTCACCTCGTGAAGTATTAGCACAAACACTATCTTCCCGAAGCCTTTATCAAACGAAACTACATAACAATGTTATATATATATATCAATAATCGTTCCTTAGTACATAATACATGTTATTACATAAGTTATATACCTTAACACTTCGTTTCTTCGCTTTCTCTCTTTAAGCAGCCGTCCTCTCTCTCTAGCATCAACACTTTTCGCATAAGTAAGTGCCAGGCATGAGTGTTTGCAGCTTTTTATACCCAGCCCAACTTTTCGCGGGCTTCTTGCGCGAGAACATCTTTTTGCGCGAGAACATCTTTTTGCGCGAGAACATCTTTTTGCGCGAGAAGTACCTTTCGCGCGCAAGAAGTTTTTTTTCGCACGAGAACTTCTTCTGCTTTCACTTTTCTCGAAATTTCCGGGCGTTACACAAATGATAAATCCTATTTAAATCGGGCTCATCTATATGTTATTCAATCAGGACCACACCCTAACCGAAAAACTCCCTGCTCAGCCCCGAACATTTTTTCTTGAGTGAGATGCAAACCCACGACCTCGCATTTAGAAATATGTATCACAGATTTTCACCCTTAAAAATGTATTAGTTTTAAGATGCAAATATAAGTAGTTAGAAAAAGCAGGTTATCACGATTATTTGGTAATTACAGTTTAAAATTTTGTCAAATTGTCTTGTATTATAAGACATCACCTACATTTTCAAAAGAAAGTAACCACTAGTACAAAAATGAATTTAAGGGTCGGTTAAAATGGACATAAGGGGCAGTTTTTGGACATCCCCTAATGGCTGCGCACCTTATGCTATTCTGGTTTAAGGGGCGGTTTCATAAGGGGCGGTTTTTGAACCCCTTATGTCATAAGGGGCGATTTTTTAACCCCCTTATGTATATCATAAGGGGCGGTTTTTGAACCCCCCCTTATGTATGTCATAAGGGGCGGTTTTTGAACCCCCCTATGTATGTCATAGGTGGCGGTTTTGAACCTCCCTTATATAGTGTCATAAGGGGCGGTTTTTGAACCTCCCCTTATGTAGTGTCATAAGAGGCGGTGTTTGAACCCCCTTTATGTATGTCATAAGGGGTGGTTTTTGAACCCCCCCTTATGTATGTCATAAGGGGCGGTTTTGAACCCCTTATGTATGTTATAAGTGGCGGTTTTGAACCCCCCTCCTTATGTAGTGTCATAAGGGGCGTTTTTTGAACCCCCTTATGCCTGAGAAGGAATTTCAATTATTTAATATCCAGAAACTAATTCGCTGTACAAGATGCTCAATCAACCAAAATATAAAATTGCGTACCAAAAATATCACGTTACGCTGTCACATGTATTCTATACACCTTAAATTCCATAGATAACATCATTAAATCTTAAAAATATAAACAAATTGAGAACATCACCGGTTCAACTAATTAATCTTGTCAATCACTTCCGACATTAATTGTAAGACTAAATTATCAAGCTCTTCCTTTGTAACAAAATCCCTTGTGTATTCCATAACTAAAAACAAATAGATATATAATCTAGCATTATGTTAATAAATGTATAAAAACTTACACGAATAGGAAAATCATGTTGAACATGATTGACAAACTCTATCATATGCTTGATAATCATCAAGTCACATTCTCAATCATCTTTTTATTGCAAACACTGCATTTTATTCACAATCAATTGAGAGAAATTATTTTTTAATCAATTATAAGTATTGAAAGATCACATATATTAACCATTTTCCATTTCCACGCATTCGGGTCATTTTTTTCTCTTTACCAAAGATGTCTTGTAGTATTTTAACAAGACGGTATTGTTTCACGCCTTATTCATACAGATATACTTAAACGATTTACAACCTTGGATGATTAAAGAAACTTTCAAGAAATAGAATAAATCTACAAATCGATGAATCAAATTACAAACCTAAACAAACAACAAAGATTTTAAAATCACTAGTTATAAACTATGAAGAAAGGATTTGAGTAGCAAGATGCTCCACAAACTGATGAGTACAAGGAGATTAAGAACTTGATCTTTAATGAATGAATCAGAAAAACAGAGCGATTGAGAGCACATGTGAGTAAAACGGTCATTAGAAACCCAAACCGCCTTAGGTTTTTAAAATATGACTGCTGAAAGCCTAAAACACCTTTATAACCACACAGCTTCGGCCTTCAATCTTCCAGCTTTTACCTACTAAAATATATTCAAATAAAACAAATTAGAAAAATTCTAATAAACCAATGTTTAGTATTGAATTGAATATAAATATAAATACACATATATCTTTAAGATCTCCTCACAATTCAAGTAATAAACAAATCAAACAAGTTCAACCTTTTACTCAAAAAATTATGTTATTCTAATCCAATCGATCTAATTTTTTTTAAAAAAATCGGTATTTACCTTTTCTCTTAAAACATAGAGTTAAATTCAGTTTTGCTTCCGGAGTTTTGATAAGATATAAAATTTTCTTTAAAAAACATTAATTTTAGTCTAAAAGTTTAATCTATTGTTTTAATATAAGTCAAAAAAATTATATTTTTAATAAAATTTAAACAACTGATAAAACTTTTGAACCGAAAGTAAAACAAATAATAAAAAGTTTTGGAGGTAAATTAATGGTTATTATTTTTTTTTTGGATGAAATAAGTTACTTCTGTAAAATCAGGAATCAAAATCAGATTTCTATCTTGAAAGATTAATTAGAGCATTCACATCTCATTCCCCATTTATTTGTGAGTGTATATAGAAAATGATTATAAGTGGTTGTTAGTGGATGATTGGTAAAATGTTATTGTTTATTTGTAATATTTGGGGTGACACTATACACTTTAATAAATATTTTAATATTTTTTGAAAATGATTGTAAGTGGAGGAGAGGGAAAAAAATAAGAAATGTATAAAAGATCTTATTTAATTGAAAAAAAGAAGAAAGTTTTTTTAAAGTAACTATAAGAATGAAAATAAAAAATAAAATATAAATACTTTTAGAAAATATTAAAATTGTATATTTACCGTCACAATGGAGTTTTATAGGTAAAGTAAAAAAAAAACTTTAAAACCCAAATCATTTCACAATTAGCTACATTCATAGCCCAAATTTTTTCCCGCAGGAGACATGGAAACCACACTTTGTATGACACCCCACGTTTTCAGGATAACATCATTCGCGTTATCTAATTAACTATCCGTCATTTTGTATTAAATAAGTCTCATTTTAATAAATGAAAATTATTCAGTACTATTATTGTTACTTAACTCTAAGTTAACAAAGCAAATCAAAATCATGAAATGAAAACTTTGCAAACTTTATAGAGTTAAGGCACCTTAACGACATTTAACCAAATTTGATTAAGGTAACTTCAAGGGCCTGAATGTAGTCCCCCAAACTTGGTTTTATTGTATATTAACTTTAATCCCCACCGCGCATGCAACTATCGTAGCCCATAACCATAATTCACCCGAGTTTTTCCGCTCACCACTACCGCCGGTCAAAATCACCTCCGGCAACCCTTTTCTCTGATGGTTTCATGTATTCGATCTCTACGTTACGGTCTCGATTTCAGTTTCAATTTTGTTCGTTACATGTGTGGGTTAGTTTGGGTCGGCTGGAATGTGGGTTTAATTGCGGGTGTGCGTTGATGCGGGTCCCTTCATGTGGTCGTCATGTATGTGGGTCATTGGGTGTATGCGCTGTGTTATTGTATGTTTTTGTTGTATATGCCCGATTGTATGTTTTGTATGTTTTTGTAGTGGATGAATGATCTCATAGATATATTGTTCAATTCTAGTTGGTTGTTGTAGGAATGTTTATATACATGCATTGTGGGTTTATGTATATTACGCATGGTATGCGTATGGATCGGTCGAGAATGAACCAGTGGGGTCTGTGCTTGTGAATTTGAATGATTTTGGCCGGCTTTCAGGTGCATGGGTACATGGATGTTTGGTTCTTTGAGTGATGTGCGGGTGATGTGGTTGCTCAAAGGCAGCAGAAAGGTGGGTAAAGTGTGATGTTGGTAATCAGAGTACTAAAAATAAAGAGAAAGCACAATAGATTGCAGAGAATACTTTAAGATGTTTATTGGCTAAAAGCAGTGCATCGATTACATGGAAACAAGGACTATAAATACTATGAAATAGACACGTGAACTTCAACAACCCTACAAACTCTACTGATCACAACAGCATAACCGTTGGACATTTATTCAAATGAAGAAGACTTATTCAAACTTAATAATCCACGTGCATATGACTCAAATAATATTTTCATGCATAATTAGTTAGGATCATATTTCTTCATCCTCCGTTGATCCTAACTCTTGAACTCCCAAATGATGCCTGAAGTATGCAAACTTTTCATGAGTAACTGTCTTGGTTAAAATATCAGCCAACTGCTCATGTGTACTGCAGTGCTCTAACTGAACCAAACCTTGAGCCACGATGTCCCTTATGAAGTGATACTTTAATTCTATATGCTTCGACCTGCTGTGCAAAACTAGATTCTTGGACAGATTGATTGCAGATCGATTATCACAGTAAATCACAGTTGCTTTGCGTTGTACCCAGTTTAAGTCTTCAAGAATTCTTCGAAGCCAAATAGCTTGGCATGTGGCTGCTGTAGCTGAAATATACTCAGCCTCAGTACTTGATAAGGCTACTGAATGCTGCTTCTTTAAGCTCCATGAAACCACACCACTTCCCAACGAAAACACGTATGTAGAAAGGCTCTTGCGATCATCAATATTACTAGCCCAATCGCTATCGCTATAACCAACCAAATCAACATTCTTTGTATGTTTAAACCATAATCCAAACGAAGATGTACCTGCAACATATCGTAAGATCCTTCTTGCTGCTCCAAAGTGAATATTTGAGGGATCTTGCATGAATCGAGACACCATACTAACAGCATACACTAGGTCTGGCCTTGAATGGGTTAAATAAATAAGCCCTCCAACTAAACTTTTATATAAATTTGCATCAACCTTCTCAGCACCATCAAGAGTTAACTTTTCATTATGATTCATTGGAGTGGCTTCAATTTTACAGTCAACAAGACCAAACCGTGACAGAAGACTGTTGGCATATTTTTCTTGACTAAGAAATATACCATCCTTTCTATGCACAACATCTAAACCCAAGAAAAACTTTACTTAACCCATATCAGTCATTTCAAACATGGACTTTATACCTTCTTTAAATTTCTTTACCATATTTATGCATGAAGAGGTACTGATAATATCATCTACGTACATGCACACATAGATAATATTACCTGCTTCATCCTTTTTTACATAAAGAGTGGACTCATTCTGACTTCTGTTGAACCCATTCTGCATGAAGTATCCATCTATCTTCGCATACCATGCTCTTGGAGCTTGTTTTAACCCATAAAAGGCTTTCTTTAGTTTGTACACCGTATCAGTTTTGCCTGAACCTCGAAACCTTCAGGCTGTGCAACATAAATCTCCTCAGCTAAGTCACCATTTAGGAAAGCAGACTTAACATTTAGTTGGTGCACCTTCCAACCCAAGTAAGCTGCAATAGCCAAGATAACTCGAATTGTTTCAAACCGAGCTACTGGAGCAAACGTTTCTTCAAAGTCGATGCCATGTTGTTGGGAATATCCTTTAGCCACCAATCTTGCTTTGTTCTTAACGACCTTTCCATCAAGTCCCTCCTTGGTTTTGTACAACCACTTTACTGTTAAAAATATAATTATCTTAATCCAAATACATGTGTGTCTAAGTATAAGTTAAACTAGTGGGTCATTTATGTAATTATTAGAAAGTTAACTTAGTGTCTAAGTATGTAAAGTTTATGTATGTATAAGGGTCTAGTGTGGCAAGACCGAAACATGGTAACTACCAACATAGGTATAAATAGTTGTCAAGAGTCTGTAACATTGTAACATTCATTCATATCAATTCAATCATACGTTTGTTCAAGTTTCTCAAAGTTTCATCTTCATATTCAAGAACATAATCAAGAGCCTAAAGATCCTAAAGGGCCAACAATTGGTATCAGAGCCTAAGGCTCGAATCTAATCAGTGACTTGTTCTTGAAACTGCAATCAGAAAACCAAAATCGTTTCAGAAGACCCAAAACGATTCAGAGAACAACAAATCGATCAGGATAATCGATTCCGTGTTGTTAAATCGATTCAGGAGTAAATCGATTCATACAAATCATTTCAGAAGGGTTAAAACGATTCCGATAACAACAAATCGATCCGATAATCGATTCAGCGTTGTTAAAATTGATTCAGTGATAAATCAATTCAGACCGATTGCAGAATACAAGAACAAATCAAATCGAAGAAGCAACAAATCGATCAGATAATCGATTCCGCGTTGTGATTTTGATTTCAGTGTGAACGAATTAAAGAAATACAAAAATCGATTCCGTTTAAATCGATTCAGAAGAAGAAAAAATCGCATTTGTTAAATCGATTCAGAAAGAGGAACAACAAATCGATCCGAATAATCGATTCAGTGTTGTAAATCCAATTCAGAAATAATACAAGTCGATTCCATTTCAAATCGACTCAGACCAGAGAAGTGAAGATAGAAACAAATCGATTCGGAATAAATCGATTCAGAACCAAGAAAAATCGATCAGTACCATATCGATTAAGATAAAATTGATTTCAGAATACGAATCAATTCAGTAACGGTACGAAAAGAAAGAAAGAAAACATACCGGTCATGGTTGCGAGAGGAAGAAACCGTTTCCACCGATTGAGCGTAGATTCCCAGTCGTGTTTGAAAACCAAGCGACCAGAAAGAACGATTGTGAAGAATTGTTGTCGTCATCGCTCTTGGACCAAGAAGAAAGTTGAAGGCCGATCGAAGGGTTTTGCCATCACCACGTTCCCGTGAACCATCGAAGAGAAGAAAGTGGTTCGGTGCACTCCTGGTGTTCGCAAATCTCAGGCAAGAAGAAAAGGGGACTTTGCCCTAACCCGGTGTTTGCAAGTCTCAGGCAAAGGAAAAAGGGGATTTTGCCCTAATTTTGATCGTAAGTTTCAAAAGAAAGAAGAAATGGATTTTTATTCTAAATTTATTTTAAGTGGAAAGTAAAAGGAAGAAATAAAAATAAGAAACAAAGCGGTCGTAGGCTTCAAGAAAAGTCAAAAGAAAGAAATTTCAGAGTTTGAAAGTAAATTAGGAAAAGTGAAGAGTTAAAGCCAAAAAGAAAAAGTGTAGACTTTAAAAATTTGTGAGCAAGAAAGTTAGAATTTGAAAATCAAGTTTGTTAGTAGAAAACCAAAGTCAAGATGACAGAAGAATCGTCAACAGGAACCAACAAAAACGCAATAGTAATACATAAAGATTCATTTTCTCAATTCCAATGTCCCGTTTTGAAATCGATAAACTACAGTATATGGTCAATTCGCATGAAAACCATACTCAAGGCAAATGGATTATGGGAAACGATAGAACCTAGTACTAATACGCAACCCGATGAAAAGAAGAATATGACGGCAATTGCATATTTATTCCAAGCACTACCCGAAGATATGACGTTACAAGTTGCAAAGTATGAAAGTGCAAAAGAAATTTGGGATGCACTTAAGACAAGACATGTAGGTGTGGATCGAGTACAAAAAGCACGTCTTCAAACACTCAAAACTGAATTTGAGTTACTAAGGATGAAAGAAGAAGACACTATTGATTCATTCACCTCAAAGCTTAATAGTATCGTGACTAGAGCAAGTGGTCTGGGATCAACGTTTGATCAACCAACTTTAGTACGAAAACTCCTAAGCTCTGTACCTAAAAGGTTTTTTCAAATAGTAGCAACAATTGAACAGTTCGTTGATTTAGAAGCAACAACACTAGATGAAATAATTGGAAGACTAAAAGCATTTGAAGAAAGAACAAATCTATTGAATGAAGGTCAAGTGGTCAATCAAGAAAAGCTTTTATTCACCCGTCAAGAAAACAAGTCAAGTCATGGAAGAGGTAGTTATCATTCATCACGTGATCGAGGTCGTGGTAGATTTAAACAAGAAGAAAGAGGAGAAACTATGTCACATGAAAACTCTAAAAGAAATGATGATAACTATGAAGGAAAGAAAAGATATCCAAGGAACCAAAACAAATACACATTTGACAAAAGTAAGATAAGATGTTATAATTGCAGTGATCAAGGACACTATGCAGCAGAATGTCCTAAACCAATATATAAAGAAGAAGAATCACATCTCATAATGGAAGATGAAGATCCGGTTCTCTTATTAACACAAATTGAAGAAGATTATAATAAAAAGAAATGTGAAGACAAAAGAAAGCTTGTTCGTGTTAAAGAGAAAGTTCAAGAGATCAAAGAAGAAGATGTTGAAGACATGGATTAAGAAATTAGGGGGGAATGTTGAAAATATAATTATCTTAATCCAAATACATGTGTGTCTAAGTATAAGTTAAACTAGTGGGTCATTTATGTAATTATTAAAAAGTTAACTTAGTGTCTAAGTATGTAAAGTTTATGTATGTATAAGGGTCTAGTGTGGCAAGACCGAAACATGGTAACTACCAACATAGGTATAAATAGTTGTCAAGAGTCTGTAACATTGTAACATTCATTCATATCAATTCAATCATACGTTTGTTCAAGTTTCTCAAAGTTTCATCTTCATATTCAAGAACATAATCAAGAGCCTAAAGATCCTAAAGGGCCAACATTTACACCTATAATATTCTTGCCCGGAGGTAAGACACCAACTCCCATGTTTGGTTCTTCTCAATAGAACTAATTCTTTATGCATTGCATCACGCTATTTTTTATCTTTTGCAGCCTGTTGGTATGTAATGGGATCAGATATCAAGGCAAATTGACATTGTGAATTATCTCCCTCTTCATCTGACTGCCCTTACCCACTGCAATAATCACCAAGCCATGAAGGAGGTTTTGAAATCCTTTTAGAAGGACCAGGAACATCTGGGTTTAAAGATAAGGGAGGTGTAGGAGAGGTTGACGTTTGGGTATGAGTAGGTAAGGTAGATGAGGTTGATAAAGGTTCAGTGGTAGATATAGAAGTAGTATGGGGTTCTTGAGCGGGTGAAGTACAGGAGTTGTCTTCATCACTATAAAAAGGAAAGGGGTCCACAAAGGTGTAGTCATTTTTAGAGGTTTCTTTAGAATCTTTCCAATCCCATTTTGTATCTTCACAAAACACCACATCTCTTTTAGTAGAAAAGGCTTTAGTAATAGGATTGTAAAGTCTATATCCATGGCCCTGGTTGGAGTAGCTAATGAATATATTTTTCTCTGACTTAGCATCAAGTTTCTACCTTAGCTGTGCAGGCATTAAAGCAAAGGCTACACATCCAAATATTTTCATGTTAGTAACATAAGGTTTAGTACCTGACCAGGCCTGCAAAGGTGTAGTGTTCCCGAGCGCTTTGGTAGGTGATCTATTGATCACATAGACAATAGTAGATACAGCTTCAACCCAGAACACAAGTGGCATATCTCTTTCATGCAGCATACTTCGGGCTAGGTTCATCACAGTTCTATTCTTTCTTTCCACAACACCATTATATTGAGGAGTATAAGGCCCTATGAGCTCACGCTTGATGCCAGATTGAGCACAGAAGTCATTGAATTCGTGTGAGTAGAATTCACCTCCTCAATCAGATTGTAGAACTTTAATTGGATGACCACATTCTTTCTCCACCAATGCTTTAAACACTTTAAACTTAGCAAATGCATCATTCTTGTTGTGTATAAAATACACCCAACACATTCTTGTTAAATCATCAATAAAAAAAGATAATACAAGCTGTTTCCTAAGCTGGGAACTTGCATGGGTCCACAAAAGTCTGTGTGAACAAGTTCTAGCCTAGCTTTAGCTCGCCAAGAAGATGACTGAAAGGCAAGTCGAGATTGTTTACTAGTCAGACATGCTTCACATGTGATGGAGGTATTGATGCTTGGAAGGCCTTTCACCATATCTTTGTCATGCAACTTCTTTAGCCCTTTAAAGTTTAAGTGACCTAATCGACAGTGCATCGAAGGACTTCTATATCATGTTTTTTAAGTGGGTTCGTTACCGTAGTGACAAGACTAGTAGTATCAATAACAAACATATTATTTCTTGCTACTAGAACTTCCATAAGCTTCCTCCCTAATTCTTTATTCTTTATAATGCACTTTCCATCATCAAAGGTAATGGAATAGCCCTTCTTCATGAGTTATCCCACACTGAGTAGATTATACTCAAGTTTGGGAGTGTAGTAAACATTCTCCAAAAGCTTGTATAAGTTAGATCCAGTATGGATCTTACATGTTCCTTTCCCTTCAACTTTAAGCTTCTTCTTATCTCCAAGTCTAACCTCCAATTGGAATGATTCGTCGAGGTCGACAAAGCTTGCTTTGAACCTGTCATGTGATTAGAGCAACCAGAGTCGACGAACCATAAGTGATTAGTATTACCTTGAGTATTGCTGCTCGTCATCAGTGTTATTGGGTCATTCAGTTGTGGTATAATAGCCATAAGTAGATGTTGGTCGATTGCAGCCTCATCATTTTCTTCATTTTCAGCCAAGTTCAATTGATTGTCCTCATTGTACCAACAATCCTTTTGCATGTGCCTAAACTTCTTGCATGTATAGTATTGTGGAACCTTGTTTCTGTCAAAGGTTACCCTTCCACGACCAGCACCTCTGCCCCAGAAAGTTGCTCATCCACGTCCTTACCCTTTCAGAGATTTGTTTTGTTCTTGATACACCGGTAGGGCATGATCATCTTGACCTCCAGAACTTTTATTGGATTTGTCGAGTGTCATTCAGCCATTGATTCTTTCTTCTTGGGACTGTAGTAGCCCCATTAATTTAACTGGGTTAACTTTGGACAGGTCGTATACCACTTCAATAGATGGTATAACATAATCGAACTTTGGAGATAGACTTGATAATATTTTTTCAATAACTTTCTGATCAATAAGCTCTTCAACATATGATCTCTGTTGACCCACGTTGTTCATAACCCTTGAAAAGTAGTCACCAACAGCTTCATCATCTTTCATGGACATGTTTTCAAACTCCCATCGAAGGATTTGCAGCTTCACGGACTGAACCTGGGAATCTCCTTGATATTCAAGTCGTAGAATATCCCAGGTTTCTTTGGCCGTATCAGCGCTTGTGATGCGAGAGAAAAGACTATCGTGTACGCCGTGTTGTATGATAGTCATTGCTTGAGCATCCTTCTTCTTAGCCTCTCGAGTATCACGATTGCCTTCTCCGATAGCAGTGACCCCAAGGTAAACTACATCCTAAAGTTCACGGGATCGAAGGATAGTCTTCATTCATAGATTCCAATGTTCATAGCCATCTCCTTTGAACACAGGAATAATAGGAGCAGGGTTGTTGAGTGAAGGGTTTGTTACATCCATTTAGAGAGAATAATGATAGCAGAGGGTGATGGGTTGATTTCAATAGAAGGAGTTGTGCTCTGATACCAGATCCGTTGGTAATCAGAGTACTAAAAATAAAGAGAAAGCACAATAGATTGCTAAGAATACTTCAAGATGTTTATTGGCTAAAAGCAGTGCATCGATTACATGGAAACAAGGATTATAAATACTATGAAATAGACACGTGAACTTCAACAACCCTACAAACTCTACTGATCACAACAACATAACCGTTGGACATTTATTCAAATGAAAAAGACTTATTCAAACTTAATAATCCATGTGCATATGACTCAAATAATATTTCCATGCATAATTAGTTAGGATCATATTTCTTCATGTGATTCATGTGTTTGTGGGTGTTGTTTAGGAGGAGGATTAATTGGTGTGGCGGAAGATGGCCGTAAGGTTTCTTGTATGAGTGGTATGTGCTTATGGGGTGTGTGTTATGTCATATGTTCATGCATGTATATGAAGGTGCTTGCTGATGGCAGATGTATGTGCATGATTGGTATGCATGTGTGTTTTTAGTGTTTTTATTTTCATGTGCATGTATGTTGTACATATAAATGTATTAGATAATGTGATACGGGTGTTTGATTCATGTGTATAGTAAATATATATCATATGTGTTTATTATTTACAATACATACTTCATGTGTGCGTGTTAGATACAACGTATGTGGTTGATCATGCATAATTGAGAAAGTAATTATGCTTGCTTGTGCTTATGTGTCCACGGGTGGATTGGGATGTTTAGCATGGAACCCAGACGTGAAATCATTGTGACAACCCAGAAAATTTCGTTACCATTAATTAAACTATAGGGTTTAAACTGTAACATCTCGTATTTTTATTAATTAAAAGTTAATTTTATAAACAATTAAGTTTAAATACGTTGATGTTAATTTCAACAATTATAATAATAATAATAATATTGATATTAATAATTTGTAAGAATTATTAAGAAAATAAACATGTATTAAAATTTGGATTTATAAGTCCAGGGGGTATTATTGTAAGGTTTAACAAAAATAATAATAATAATAATAATAATAATAATAATAATAATAATAATAATAATAATAATAATAATAATAATAATACTAATAATAAAAATTTATTATGAAAAACTTAACCCTATTAACTTTAGGGTTGAAAATGTAATAATAGAAACTTGTTTTAAAAACTTTTAACATGAAATAATAAGTGATGTAAACCTCAGGGACCAAATGTGTAAATTTAAAAACACATCACCCCCCACCGTCGACCACCTTCACCTCTGTTTCCCCGGCCACTTTTCCGGCAACCTCCGGCGAAGCCAAAACACATAAATTAGCACGGTTCAACTCAATCACACATGCCAGACAATACCACGTGAAAGATTCGAACTGTTCCCCACTTTAATTGAACCGATTAGGTGCGATCTAAACCGCCCCATCTTCTTCCCCGATTGTCGGCCACTTTACAGGCCAAGATCGCTGTAACACCCCGAAAAGTTAAAACGGGTGAAATGGATTAGAGGCTTATTAATGGGCATTTAATAAAAGAAGGCAAAAGGGTTATGGGCTAGGTGGGGTTCATGGGCAAGATTAAGGCCCATAACCAGCCTTTAACCTGCCCAAGACACCACCATCTTCTCATTCCAACCCTAACAACAAAGAAATTCGTAGAGAGAGAAAGTAGAGAGAGAAAATGCAAGAAACTTAAGATTTGGGGCTTCTAAGATCAAGGGATTGAAGATCTGTGTGTTTATGCATCAAATCTTAAAGAAAGGAGCAACAAACAAGGTAAGAATCGACCTCTAAGACCTTCTGTAGATCAAACCCGGATTCTAGGGTTTTGGGGTTTTGAAAAGTTTAAAGAAACACATATAGGTCGAATTTTTACGTATGAAAACGTGTAAAAAGCTTAGATTTGGCTTCATGGAAGGTAAACTAAGGATTTGGACGTAAAAAGTTAAGATTTTGGGTTAAAAACGGGCTGGATCTGAGTTTTTGCTCATCCAGCGAAACTGGGCCCCGATCCAGCGAATTTAAGTATTCATCCAACGAAACTGTGTATTTAACCAGCGAAACTAGGAGAATCTTAGCGAAACTACAGTTTCGCTACAGCGAAACTACAGTTTCGCTACAGCGAAACTACAGTTTCGCTACAGCGAAACTACAGTTTCGCTGATAGCTTCGCTAAGTACTTAGGCTGACCTTAGACGTTGCGAAACTAGGAAATTCCAACAAAAGTTGGGCGCTCAAGGCAGCGAATTTGTCCACTTATGTGTCAGTTACATGTTATGATGACTAGTACTTGGTATGTTGTGTACTTAATAAGCTAAGTATTATATATATATTAAGTGAAAAATAATACTAATGAGAAGTGGAACTTAACGAATGTTACCCCGGGCCCGTTTGATGATGAAAAGTCTTGCAAGCACTATGATAGACTCCACTTATGTGTGAGTCTGATGTATGATGATGGATCCGTATTCATGAGCGGGCTATGTGCCTGCTAGTGTGGATCAACTGTCGGGGGAAACTACCATGAAGATGTGTACCGACGGGGATCGATCGACCGTCGGGGGTAGCGACCATGGATAACGTGTACCGACGGGGATTGACATTCGTTATCAATCAACATGGAGAGCTTGCTTAGTGCAAACCTCGCCGATGATGAAGTAAAACGAAATGAAAGAATAAAAGATAATGAACGTGCCTAATGTGATGCAAGTAATGTTTGTAGTATGATGTATGCGTGTTCATTATATGAAAGGATAAAAGATTATACTTTCTTACTTATATAAAACTAGAACTCACTCAGTGTGGCTGACTTTTTATGCATAATAGTGGGCAGGTAGACGCTGATGCTGAGGATGGCACCACGGAGCTACTTGGGGAAATATGGATGGCATTCCTATTAATGAAGTCTTTATTGTAATTAATGAACAAGGAATATGTTTTGTTTACCTTTAAAAGACAAATGTATGAGTACAATGGGGTTTTTAAGTTTTAAATGAATGTTTAATTATCTTCCGCTGCAATGTTTTGTTATTAAACTGATTTTGTGCTATGGTTAACCAACTGTGAGGTCTCCCGGGAACGGGGCCTTACAAGTTGGTATCAGAGCCAAAGTTTAAGAGAAATGGGTAAAACATTTTCTCAAACCTAAACTTAAACTGAGAATGGGACCAAATGAGGGATGCCAACCCAAGTAGCTACGTGCCATCAGGTAAAATATTTCAAGTAAACTGGCAATATGCGCGCGTGCTATTTGTTTTATATACGTGTAGATTTGAATGCTGACATGTGTTAGGATAGTGATTGCTTGGGACAGGAGGGTAAGGTAAGTAGTTAATCACACTTGGCCACTGTAATTAAGGACTTACCATACTTGTAATGATCTGAGCAATTAACTTGAATAACCATTTCGGTGTTTAAATCTTATAGGAATTAGATATGGCGGGTAGGAAAGCTGGGAAGGCTACACGTGGACGTCCTCGAGGTGGTCGTACCACTACACCACGTGTCACCCGGAGCAAAGCTAAGGCTCCCGAGACTGTGCACGAGGAGTCAGACCTCCATAGTCAACCAGAGGGCGAGGGATCAACCACCCTCAAGTCCACTGTGAAGGAGGCCATCGCCGATGAAGTCTACAATGTCATGCAAGATGTCTTACCCTCGGTGGTGAATGAGGTGCTTAAAGCAGTCAAGGATGGAGATAAAGCTGATAGGAAGGAGAAGGAAAATGAGAAGAATTCTGGAAGGTCCACTGGGAGGACGGAGGAATCTGAAGAGGAGCCATCAAACCCTAAGGTGGTAATCCACGATGACGACAGTGATGAGGAGGCTGAGAGGGAGACGGTTAGGGGGTGCAACTATGGGGCATTTCAAAGGTGCAAGCCCCCAACCTTTGACGGTAACGGCAATGCTACTGCCGCTCATCGATGGATCAGAGAAATGGAGGCGGTACTGGAAATTAGTGAATGCCGTGAAGATCAGAAAGTTAAGTTTGCCACTCATTCTTTCGTCGACTCAACGCTGTGCTGGTGGGACAATATTGTCCAGGCCGAAGGAAAGCGGTCGATAGCCAAACTGAGGTGGTCCGAGTTGAAGGAGTTGGTGCTGGAGGAGTATTGTCCCCATCAGGAATTAGACAAGATTGAGAAGGAGTTCTTGTATTTGGAGGCTGGGAACATGACTCATCAAGAGTATACCTCTAAGTTCAATGAACTTGCAAGACTTGTGCCAGACATGGTAACACCTGCATCCAAGAAGATCAAGAGATACATGCAGGGTTTGCCAGTGGACATCAGGAGGCACATGATTGCGGCTAGACCAGGCACGTTTAGGTCTGTGGTGGATTTAGCTGGAAGGTTGTACGATGAGAGAGACCCAATACCTATGCAAAAGAAGGTGGAGAAGTGGAGTGGGAACAAGAATGGAAATGGGAAGAGGTTCGGAGGTGATAACTTCAGGGGTGGAGAAAAGAAGATGAGAGCTGAGGGTCAATCAGGGAGACAGGAAAATACAGGTGAAGGGGGTGCCTGTAGAAAATGTGGAAAACGCCATTTTAGGGAGTGTAGGGTTGGGACTGGAAGGTGTTTTAAATGTGGGGGCGAGGGCCACTATGCTAGAGAGTGCAAGGCGGTGAAGTGCTACCAGTGTGGCGAGATAGGGCATGCGGAGAAAGACTGCAAGAAAGGAAAATCAGGAGGACCAGGAACAGTTAAAGCTGGAGACAAAGGGAAGGGTGACGGTTTAAAGGCAAAGGCGAGGGCGTTCAACATAACTCGTGAGGAGGCCAGGGTAGATCCAGAAGTAGTTTCAGGTATGTTTCTGGTGGATCACGAATATGCTTCTGTGCTCTTTGATTCTGGTGCTAGTAGGAGTTTTGTGTCTGCTGACTTTTGTCGTTCGTTGCATGATAAGAGTAGGAAGTTAGACGAGCCTTTCTATGTAGAAACTGCCATTGGTAGATCCACTAAGGTAACTGAAGTGGTTGAGGATTGCCTGATTGAGTTAGAAGATTGTAAGTTCCCTGCTAGGTTGCATGTTATGGCCTTAGGAGGTTTTGATGTGGTGTTAGGCATGGATTGGTTAGCTAGCTATGAAGCCAATATTGTATGTAGCAAGAAAATGATTTGTCTAACAGCGCCCGATGGTAGTTCTGTTATGGTTCGTGGGGATAAGGTGTGCTGTGTGCCGAAGGTCGTGTCGATGATCACAGCCGAAAAGTACATAAGACGTGGTTGTAGCGCTTACTTGGCCTACGTGAAAGATGTGAATGCGCCAGAGCCACAATTATCAGACGTGCCAGTAGTACGTGAGTTTCCTGACGTCTTTCCCGATGACCTGACTGGTGTGCCGCCTGACCGTGAAATCGAATTTCAAATTGATTTGCTACCGGGGGCGCAGCCCGTCGCTAAGGCACCATATCGATTGGCTCCTTCAGAGATGGTAGAATTGAGGGACCAGTTGCAAGATTTATTGGATAAGGGCTTCATCCGGCCAAGTATCTCTCCATGGGGTGCTCCAGTTTTATTCGTCAAGAAGAAGGATGGTAGCATGCGAATGTGCATTGACTATCGCGAGCTCAATAAGCTGACCGTAAAGAATCGATACCCATTGCCAAGAATCGACGACTTGTTCGATCAACTTCAGGGTGCCAGCTGGTTTTCAAGGATAGACCTGCGGTCTGGTTACCACCAATTGAAGGTGAAAGAACAAGATATTCCTAAAACAGCGTTCCGTACGCGTTATGGACACTACGAATTTCTCGTCATGTCCTTTGGTTTAACTAACGCGCCAGCTGCTTTTATGGACCTTATGAATCGGGTATGCCGGCCTATGTTGGATAGATCGGTGATAGTGTTCATCGATGACATTTTGATCTATTCAAAAAGTGAAGAAGAACACGCCAATCATATTCAAGAAGTATTGGAGACACTCAGAAGCGAGAAGTTATATGCTAAGTTCTCTAAGTGTGCATTTTGGCTTCGCGAAGTTCAATTTCTGGGTCATGTGGTTAATCCCAAGGGGATCAGAGTGGACCCTGTGAAGGTTGAAGCGGTAATGCAATGGGAATCTCCAAAGACGCCAACCGAGATTCGCAGTTTCTTAGGTCTGGCAGGTTACTACAGGAGGTTTATCCAGGATTTCTCCAAGATAGCTTCTCCTTTAACTAAGCTGACCCGGAAGGACGTGAAGTATGAATGGGGTCCTGATCAGGAGAACGCCTTCCTAGAACTAAACATGAGGTTAACGCAAGCCCCTTTCCTAACGCTACCTGAGGGGAACGAGGACATGGTAGTCTACTCGGATGCCTCATATGCAGGATTGGGTTGCGTGTTGATGCAACGAGGGAAGGTGATAGCCTATGCTTCTAGACAACTAAAAGCCCACGAGGCCAATTATCCTACACATGATTTGGAGTTGGCAGCGGTGGTGTTTGCATTGAAGATTTGGAGGCACTACCTGTATGGGGTGAAGTGCACCATCTTCACCGATCATAAGAGTCTGAAGTATTTCTTTGAACAAAAAGAACTCAATATGAGGCAGAGGAGGTGGCTGGAACTAATCAAGGACTATGACTGCGAAATTCATTATCATCCAGGCAAAGCTAATGTGGTTGCTGACGCCCTTAGCCGAAAGGGACGACCCGAACCAATTCGGGTGAGGGCTTACCAAATAATTATGACGCCTGATGTTATGAAGCGAGTGAGGGAGTTTCAGGATGAGGCATTAAGAGATGACAGAGTCAACTCTGAAAGAATGAAAGGGCAAACTTCAGATTTGGGGGAAAACACCCTGAGTGTTAGAACTCGATCTGGGAGAATGTGGATCCCTCTCTATGGGGATTTAAGGGGAAAGATCATGGATGAGGCTCACAAAACTAGATATTCTATTCATCCTGGTGCCACAAAAATGTACCAAGATCTGAAGAAAGATTATTGGTGGCCAGGAATGAAGCGTGACGTGGTTAAGTATGTAAGCAAGTGCCTGACCTGTTTACAGGTGAAGGCAGAACACCAAAAGCCATATGGGAAAATCCAGTCGTTGGATATTCCTGAATGGAAATGGGAACACATCACGATGGACTTCATCACGAAGCTACCTCGCACGACGAAAGGAAGCGACACGATCTGGGTGATTGTTGACCGTTTAACAAAGAGCGCCCATTTCCTACCAATTCGTGAAACGTTTTCCTCTGAGAAGTTGGCAGATCTATTCATCAAGGAGATCGTGGCTTGTCACAGCGTGCCAGTGTCTATCGTTTCGGATAGGGACACGCGGTTTACGTCTAAATTCTGGAAGAGTTTCCACGACTCAATGGGGACTAGACTGCATATTAGTACGACGTACCACCCCCAAACGGATGGTCAGTCGGAAAGAACGATTCAAACGTTAGAAGACATGCTATGAGCATGTGTGATCGACTTTGGAGGAAGTTGGGATGAGCACTTACCGTTGGCGGAATTCTCATATAATAATAGTTACCATGCCAGCATTGGTATGCCCCCTTACGAAATGTTGTATGGTAGGAAGTGCAGAACGCCTGTGTGTTGGGGTGACATCGGGCAAAAGGAACTGGGGAGCCTTGAAGTGATTGAGGTCACAACGGAGAAGTTAGATAAGATTAAGGCATTCATGAAAGCTGCAAAAGATACCCAGAAGTCTTATGCTGATAAGAGGCGTGACAAGGTTATGCTCAAGGTATCGCCATGGAAAGGGATCATTAGGTTTCGAAAAAGAGGAAAGTTAAGCCCGAGATTCATAGGACCTTTCCGCATCATCGCAAGGGTAGGGGAAGTGGCCTACAGACTAGAATTACCTGATGAGTTGAGTGGAATTCACCCTACGTTCCACGTATCTCACCTTAGGAAATGTTTAGCAGACGATGATGCATTTGTACCATTAGAGGACATTGAAGTTGACGAGCGACTGAATTACGTAGAGCAGCCGGTGGCCATCCTGGATCGGAAAGAGAAGCGCTTACGTAATAAAGTAGTTCCACTCGCACGAGTACAGTGGAGACACCGAAAAGGATCAGAATCTACATGGGAGGTCGAGGAGGAGATGAGGAAATTTTATCCTCAATTGTTTGATGACTGACAGGTTTCGAGGACGAAACCTAAATAAGTGGGGGAGACTTGTAACACCCCGAAAAGTCAAAACGGGTCAAATGGATTAGAGGCTTATTAATGGGCATTTAATAAAAGAAGGCAAAAGGGTTATGGGCTAGGTGGGGTTCATGGGCAAGATTAAGGCCCATAACCAGCCCTTAACCTGCCCAAGACACCACCATCTTCTCATTCCAACCCTAACAACAAAGAAATTCGTAGAGAGAGAAAGTAGAGAGAGAAAGTGCAAGAAACTTAAGATTTGGAGCTTCTAAGATCAAGGGATTGAAGATCTGGGTGTTTATGCATCAAATCTTAAAGAAAGGAGCAACAAACAAGGTAAGAATCGACCTCTAAGACCTTCTGTAGATCAAACCCGGATTCTAGGGTTTTGGGGTTTTGAAAAGTTTAAAGAAACACATATAGGTCGAATTTTTACGTATGAAAACGTGTAAAAAGCTTAGATTTGGCTTCATGGAAGGTAAACTAAGGATTTGGACGTAAAAAGTTAAGATTTTGGGTTAAAAACGGGCTGGATCTGAGTTTTTGCTCATCCAGCGAAACTGGGCCCCGATCCAGCGAATTTAAGTATTCATCCAGCGAAACTGTGCATTTAACCAGCGAAACTAGGAGAATCTTAGCGAAACTACAGTTTCGCTACAGCGAAACTACAGTTTCGCTACAGCGAAACTACAGTTTCACTGATAGCTTCGCTAAGTACTTAGGCTGACCTTAGACGTTGCGAAACTAGGAAATTCCAACGAAAATTGGGCGCTCAAGGCAGCGAATTTGTCCAGCGAAACTGGCAGAAATGCTGCCCAGCGAAACTAGCAGCGAAACTGGCAGCGAAACTGCCAGCGAAACTATGGGCGAAATTATGAAGAAAATGATGTTTTTGTGTATTAACTTTCGTGCAGCTAGAGCATTCGGACCATAGCTTAAGTAACTTAGGAATTAAGCTATTTGCTAAGTTCAGGTGAGTTCTAGATCCCCTTATTTAAACGTTTTTCCTTGTTTTTGGGGCTATTATGCATAGTAAACATAAGGTTTTCAAGATAAGGATTTCAAGGCGTTTTAACAAGGAAATACATTTTTCTAAAGCAAAATGTGACACTTAAATAGCTCAAAATAATTTTCGGGCGCGCTGACCTGGCAGCCCGACCCCAACCAGGGGCGTTGCCCCTTGGACCCCACTAGGGCTGCTGCCCCTAGGACCCCGCTGTCAGGGGCTGCCGCCCCCGAACCCCCGCTGTCCCGCGGTGGGTCGGTTACATGTTATGATGACTAGTAATTGGTATGTTGTGTACTTAATAAGCTAAGTATTATATATATATTAAGTGAAAAATAATACTAATGAGAAGTGGAACTTAACGAATGTTACCCCCGGGCCCGTTTGATGATGAAAAGTCTTGCAAGCACTATGATAGACTCCACTTATGTGTGAGTCTGATGTATGATGATGGATCCGTATTCATGAGCGGGCTATGTGCCTGCTAGTGTGGATCAACTGTCGGGGGAAACTACCATGAAGATGTGTACCGACGGGGATCGATCGACCGTCGGGGGTAGTGACCATGGATAACGTGTACCGACGGGGATTGACATTCGTTGTCAATCAACATGGAGAGCTTGCTTTGTGCAAACCTCGCCGATGATGAAGTAAAATGAAATGAAAGAATAAAAGATAATGAACGTGCCTAATGTGATGCAAGTAATGTTTGTAGTATGATGTATGCGTGTTCATTATATGAAAGGATAAAAGATTATACTTTCTTACTTATATAAAACTAGAACTCACTCAGCGTGGCTGACTTTTTATGCATAATAGTGGGCAGGTAGACGCTGATGCTGAGGATGGCACCACGGAGCTACTTGGGGAAATATGGATGGCATTCCTATTAATGAAGTCTTTATTGTAATTAATGAACAAGGAATATGTTTTGTTTACCTTTAAAAGACAAATGTATGAGTACAATGGGGTTTTTAAGTTTTAAATGAATGTTTAATTATCTTCCGCTGCAATGTTTTGTTATTAAACTGATTTTGTGCTATGGTTAACCAACTGTGAGGTCTCCCGGGAACGGGGCCTTACAATCGCACTAACAATCAATAATAAACAAATTAACTTTGCCTAATCAGTCGCTTATTGTTCTAACATCACAACTCTCAATCGATCTGAAACACATTGAAACACCACCTCCGATCAACCCTTTGGCCGCGACCTGCAACTGATCGAACATCACATTTCGCGCTTCAAAACAGGTAATTGAAACCATCTACATACTCGTGCTATCATAGGGAGCAAAAGCCCTATGATTCCAAACGTTTACATAATCGTTTTGATCTTCAATTTAGCTCCAACAGATTCTAGGGTTCATACGGTTTTGGGGGTATTCAATTAATATGTGTTTAAAACCACATGGAACAGAGATCTTTCGTGGCTGTATGCCATAGTTCACCGGTTCCATGCTCCTATCTCACACAAGAGGTCCCGGGTTCGAACCCGGGCACCCTCTTTTATTTTTTTAAAGCCTTTTTAAGCATTTAAAAATATATAAAAATTCCTAAAAATTATAAAAATAACTTTTATAAACTTCCTTTATTTTAAAAGTTATCGAATGAATTTCTGGAAATTTATTTAATAAAACATCTTAACATTTTTATATAAAACATTACTTATTTGATAAAATAAATACAAGTTAGATTACATAAATTTAATTATAAAATCTTATTAAAGTAAATACAAACTTACATATTTAAATAATGTCTAAAATTTATTTAGAACATAATGATATGTTAAAATCATTATTAAATTAATCAAATTTTATGAAATGCAAATCTTTAGTTATTAAAGAATTAACAAAAATAATTAAATGATTTAATTATATGTTTATAACAAATCCCAGAAAACCAAACCCTAGATCAATTAAACTCCAGGTTTAAGATCTAACTTATTTAGGTTATGGATTTATATCTATTTGTTTATGTGAATTATAATTCCTTAGGAGGAATTTACTAGCTTGTCAACACCGCACAAGAACTTAGGTGAGTTCATACTTAACTATTCCCCTTTTTAATCATTTAAATATTTTGGGGAGGAATACATGTTGTAATTGAAATTTCAAATTATTTTAATAATTGATCACATTTATGATTACATATGGTTACAATGAAAATCATTCTCTGTATACTGGACTATAAACAAGCAGGGATCTTTTGGATAGTATTATCGGGGTGTGACTTACCCCCACAAAGGTTTGGACATGTGGTCCTTACCAAGATGCACAAAGATCTTATAAGTCATTCGGGATGACTGTTCTGTGTTGAGAAGGTAGATGTGTACTATGAGTAAAGTTTGCCATTATAGTTCCACTTACAACCCATATGAGGATAAATGTAAAGGAGGATTTGCTCCCTCTGATTTGAAATTATTATAACTAATATAATATACACATAAAAAGGATAATAAACTAAGATACATGGGCAATTCCTATGTGAAGGATTTGTTGGCTTGTACTTAGTTAGTATGTGGGATAGCGGGTTCACCTTATAAAAGGGTTCTGACAGGCTATTCATATACAAAGTGATACCAGTGGGTAGTTTATACTCACACTTTTACAGTAAATTTTACTTTGATGATAATTAATGGTTTATCATTTATGTTTTACTCACCTATGAACTCACCAACCCTGTGTTGACACTTGATTTTACATGTATTCTCAGGTATCTAGTAGGAGCTTATGGACATGCACGTAGGATCATATAAGAGCTCAAGATACATATTGCTTATTATTTGAGATATGATTAGACGTATTGTTAAGAAACAATCTATCTTTTATTTCCGCTAGGTATAATATTTATTACTCTGAATATTAATGGAATGATTATCTAAAATTCATCATATAGATAACTGCATCTCATGTATGACTAATGAGTTCGATCCCGTTTGTTCACTCCTCCGTGATAAATTCCAAACCCGGAATTTGAGGGTGTGATAGATTGGTATCAGAGCCATTGGTTATAATGAGTTAGGAATTGCATCTAGCCTATGGCCACACACAATAGTTGCACAAAGTAAATTTCCTTAGTTAGAGATCGACTAGGATTAAGAAGTTATATGCTTAAACTTAGATACTTGTTTCCCTAAACTTAACTTTGACTCTTTGACTCTCCCCGATAAGTGAACTTCCTAAACTTATTCTCAACGACATGTGGGATCTACACTTATCGTCGTGGGTTCAATTCCTTAGACTTTATGTCTAATCTATGAAAATCATATCGAGGTTTTGATTCTATGAACCAAATAAACTTATGTGACATATAGACACCTGTATTCTGGATTTCCTGGCAAAAGGCCTTCGGGCTAAGGCAAGCATATCGTATAAATCTCATTGCGAGACCAGTTATGTTTACCTGGGGATTTCTGGGATGAGTGATAAACTATGGTCAATACACAAGTCTCTAAGGCAAATGGGTCAAATTACCTTGACGTGTTCCATTTGATAGTCTAAGCTACGCTTGTCCTAACCCAAAGAGAGACTTGTTTCTCTAGTACTCGTGCCTTGCTGAATTTAATCGAAAAACCCAGTTTTCTTAAATTCCCATCTATCTTATAGTAATTGTCCATACTTTGAATATTTGATATAGAATGCATCTATTGAATATATCAAAGTGTGAATTCTCACCAAACAATTTCATGACAGATGGACGCATCAGCGGGCAGAGGCAGAGGTAGAGGACGCGATAGAGGAACTGTCCCAAGAGGGATGACTCCTGAAGAAATACAAGTTTTGGTCAATCAAGGTGTTGCGTCAGTCCTAGCCATTCAGGCTGCTCAGAATGGTCATCACTATTCCTATAAGAAGTTCCTAGACTGCAAGCCCAATATCTTCACTGGGGCAGAAGGAGCCATTGGGCTCATAAGGTGGTTTGAGAAATGTGAGTCCATCTTTGCTATATCTGAATGTGCAGATGTGAGTAGGACAAAGTATGCCTCAGGAGCATTGAGCGGAGCTGCACTCTCGTTCTGGAAGACTGAAGTTTCAAGACTTACTCTCCCACTAGCCAATGCTATGGCTTGGGATGAATTCAAACAACTGATGAGGGAAGAGTACTGTCCAAGGGAAGAAGTACAAAAGTTTGAAACAGAGTGCTGGAACCACAAGATGGTTGGATCTGAGATTGAAACTTATACCACCGGGAATGATGAGTACGCAACTTTGTGCCCACATATGATGGAGCCTGCTCACAGAAGGATTGAAGGCTATATTCGTGGACTATCTCCAGTCATTCAGTCTATGGTCACTTCCTCCAACCCAACTTCTATCCAACAGGCCATTAGGATAGCTCATAAGCTGACTAATAAGGCTGTGGCTCAAGGGAAGTTGCCACCAAGGATCAAGGGTAAGGGTGCTGCTACTGAAAGCTCAGGAAAGAGAAAGTTCAAAGATTCTAAAGAAAGTGAGAATCAAGGTGCAAACAAGAAGCAAGACCAGAAAAAGCAAAAGTGACAATCAGGGCATTCCGCCTAGATGTCAAAGGTGTAACAAGCGTCACCATGGTAAGTGTACTGCAGTCCTTTGCTACAAATGCCACAGGAAGGGGCACACTGCTCCTGAATGTAGGACCAAGACTCAAGATCAAGGAAATCAGCAGAATGATGGTAAGAAGGGAGTTACATGTTTCAGATGTGGAGAAAAGGGCCATGTTGCCAGAGATTGCACTGGGGAAAAGAAAGATACAGCCAAGGGCAGAGCCTTCGTGATTGGCAAAGGTGAGGCTCTAAAAGACCCTAACATTATTATGGGAAAATTTTTGGTAAATGATATTTATGCTATAGTTTTATTTGACACGGGAGCTGATAGAAGCTTCGTATCCAATACTTTCTATAAGCACTTGAATGTGGAACCTGTACTCCTAGATGAGTCATATGTAGTAGAATTAGCAAATGGTAAATCCTTGATCGCATCACAAATTCTGTAAAACTACACACTAGGTTTATCAGGCCATATCCTACCAATAGACCTCATGCCCATTACTTTGGGAAGCTTTGATGTGGTAGTTGGTATGGATTGGCAATTCAAAAACTCCGCAGAAATTGTATGTAAAGACAAAATGATTCGCATACCCCTACCAAATGATGAAGTCCTGTGTGTAGAGGGAGATAAGACTGGTGTTGTGACGGGAGTTATTTCCTACTTGAAGGCTCAAAAGTGTCTTCGGAAAGGACATACTGTTGTCCTAGCCTTAGTCACTGATAAAGATAAGAAGGAGAGGAAGATTGAAGACGTACCAGTCGTCAGGGAATTTCCTGATGTGTTCCCTGATGAACTGCCTAGTTTGCCCCCTAGAAGAGAGGTCGAGTTCTCAATTGAGTTAACACCTGGAGCTACACCTATAGCTCGGGCACCATACCGTCTCACACCTTCTGAACTAAAAGAACTATCTGACCAGCTTAGGGAACTCCTGGATAAAGGATTTATCAGACCTAGCTCGTCACCATGGGGAGCAACAGTGTTGTTTGTAAAGAAGAAAGACGGAACCTTCCGGATGTACATTGATTATCGAGAACTGAACAAAGTGACAATCAAGAACCGTTATCCCTTGCCACGTATTGACGACTTATTCAACCAACTTCAAGGTTCAAGCATTTATTCAAAGATAGATCTTAGAAGCGGCTATCATCAGCTGAGAGTCAGGGATGAAGATATTATGAAGACGGCTTTCAGAACTCGATACGGTCACTTTGAGTTCACAGTCATGCCGTTTGGGCTAACAAATGCACCTGCCGTATTCATGGACCTCATAATCGTGTATGCAAGCCTTATCTAGACAAGTTTGTCATTGTCTTCATTGACGACATCTTGATCTATTCTAAAAATGAGCATAAGCATGAGGAACATCTAAGATTGATCCTTGAATTACTAAAGAGAGAGGAGCTCTACACTAAGTTCTCAAAATGTGATTTCTGGATAAAAGAAGTTCAATTCCTTGGTCATGTGATTGATGCTAATGGCATTCATGTAGACCCAGCTAAAATTGAATCCATCAAAAGTTGGCCTACACCTTCTAATCCAACAGAAATTAGACAATTTCTTGGCCTAGCCGGCTATTATAGGAGATTTATCGAAGGATTCTCCAAGATAGCTCAACCATTGACCATGCTCACCCAAAAGGGAGTAGCATATCATTGGGGACTTAAGCAAGAGGCTGCTTTTCAAACACTGAAACAGAAGTTATGCAGTGCACCTATATTGTCCTTACCTGACGGCATTGAAGACTTTGTAGTCTACTGTGATGCTTCTGTTCAGGGACTGGGATGTGTTTTGATGCAACGAGACAAAGTCATAGCCTATGCCTCAAGACAGTTAAAGGCTCATAAAAAGAACTATGCAACTCATGATCTAGAACTAGAAGCAGTTGTGTTTGCTCTTAAACTATGGAGACACTACCTGTACGGTACTAAGTGCACTATCTATACCGACCACAAGAGTCTTCAACACTTGTATAATCAAAAGGAGATGAATATGAGACAGAGGAGATGGCTTGAACTACTAAACGATTATGATTGTGCCATCAAGTACCATCCCGGTAAAGCAAATGTTGTGGCTGATGCTTTAAGTAGGAAAGAACATACGAAACCTCGTAGAGTACGGGCCCTTCAACTTACCATTCAAAGCAACCTACCGGCACAAATTCTAAATGCACAGACTGAAGCATTGAAAGAAGAAAACATTAAAGATGAAAACCTTCGAGGGCTAGACCAACAGTTTGAAGTTCATTTAGATGGAATACGCTTTATAGCAGAAAGGATTTGGATACCCCTATACGGGAATCTTAGAAGCTTGATCATGGATGAAGCCCACAAGTCTAGGTACTCTATCCACCCAGGTGCAGATAAGATGTATTACGACTTTGAAGGCAGATATTACGACTTATGTCTCAAAGTGTTTGACTTGTTCTAAAGTCAAAGTCGAATACCAAAAGCCTTCAGGAATGTTGACCCAACCAGAAGTTCCCGTGTGGAAGTGGGAAATGATAACCATGGATTTCGTCACTGGCTTACCCAAATCTCAAACGGGCAATGACACCATTTGGGTTATTGTTGACCGTCTCACCAAATCAGCTCATTTCATACCCATCCGTGAGAAAGACAAGATGGAGAAGCTTGCAAGGATTTACATCAAAGAAATTATCTCTAGACATAGAGTGCCAGTGTCTATCATCTTTGATCGTGACGCACGATTTACATCTATCTTTTGGGATAAACTTAGAAAGCTCTAGGCACTCGCCTAGATATGAGCACAGCCTATCACCCTCAGACTGATGGCCAAACTGAAAGAACCATACAGACTCTTGAGGATATGCTTAGGGCTTGTGTTATTGATTTTGGAAAGAACTGGGAAGGTCATCTACCTTTAGTAGAGTTCTCATATAATAATAGCTATCATTCGAGCATCAAGGCGGCACCATTCGAGGCCTTATATGGACGTAAATGTAGATCACTGCTTTGCTGGGCAGAAGTTGGAGATAGTCAACTTACTGGTCCAGAATTGATCTTTGAAACTCATGAGAAAATTGTCCAGATAAGAGAACGCATGGCTGCTGCCAGGGATCGCCAGAAAAGCTACGCTGATAAACACCACAAGCCACTTGAATTTCAGGAAGGAGATAAAGTTTTGCTAAAGGTATCTCCCTGGAAGGGAGTTATACGCTTTGGAAAACGAGGGAAATTGAACCCTCGCTACGTGGGGCCTTTTGAAATTGTCAGAAGGATCGGCCCAGTAGCCTATGAATTAAATCTACCTGCTGAACTTGGTGGTGTGCACAATGTTTTTCACGTATCCAATCTAAGGAAGTGTTTATCCGATGAATCACTGGTTGTGCCTTTAAAGGAACTGCAAGTAGATGAAAAACTCAGATTTGTCGAGGAACCATTGAAATCATGGATAGGGAAGTTAAACAACTAAAGCATAGCAAGATTCCGATTGTCAGGGTTCGGTGGAACTCCCGGCGTGGTCCTGAGTTCACTTGGGAACGAGAGGACGAAATGATGCGCAAGTATCCTAACCTGTTCAAGAATGTCGCCAGTACATCTTAATTTTCGGGATGAAAATTCCTCTAACAGGGGGATGATGTGACAACCCGGAAAATTTCGTTACCTTTAATTAAACTATAGGGTTTAAACTGTAACATCTCGTATTTTTATTAATTAAAAGTTAATTTTATAAACAATTAAGTTTAAATATGTTGATGTTAATTTCAACAATTATAATAATATAATATTGCTATTAATAATTTGTAAGAATTATTAAGAAAATAAACATGTATTAAAATTTGAATTTATAAGTCCAGGGGGTATTATTGTAAGGTTTAACAAAATAAAAATAATAATAATAATAATAATAATAATACTAGTAATAAAAATTTATTATAAAAAACTTAACCCTATTAACTTTAGGGTTGAAAATGTAATAATAGAAACTTGTTTTAAAAACTTTTAACATGAAATAATAAGTGATGTAAACCTCAGGGACCAAATGTGTAAATTTTAAAACACATCACCCCCCACCGTCGACCACCTTCACCCCTGTTTCTCCGGCCACTTTTCCGGCAACCTACGGCGAAGCCAAAACACACAAATTAGCGCGGTTCAACTCAATAACACATGCCAGACAATACCACGTGAAAGATTGGAACTGTTCCCCACTTTAATTGAAACAATTAGGTGCGAACTAAACCGCCCCATCTTCTTCCCCGATTGTCGGCCTCTTTACAGGCCAAGATCGCACTAATAATCAATAATAAACAAATTAACTTTGCCTAATCAGTCGCTTATCTGTTCCTATAACATCACAACTCTCAAATCGATCTGAAACACATTAAAACACCACCTCCGATCAACCCATTTGGCCGCGACCTGCAACTGATCGAACATCACATTTCGAGCTTCAAAACAGGTAATTGAAACCATCTACATACTCTTGCTATCATAGGGAGCAAAAGCCCTATGATTCCAAACGTTTACATAATCGTTTTGATCTTCAATTTAGCTCCAACAGATTCTAGGGTTCATACGGTTTTGGGTGTATTCAATTAATATGTGTTTAAAACCACATGGAACAGAGATCTTTCGCGGTGTATGCCATAGTTCACCGGTTCCATGCTCCTATCTCACACAAGAGGTCCCAGGTTCGAACCCGGGCATCCTCTTTTATTTTTTAAAGCCTTTTTAAGCATTTAAAAATATATAAAAATTCCTAAAAATTATAAAAATAACTTTTATAAATTTCCATTATTTTAAAAGTTATCGAATGAATTTCTGGAAATTTATTTAATAAAACATCTTAACCTTTTTATGTAAACATTACTTATTTGATTAAATAAATACAAATTAGATTACAGAAATTTAATTATAAAATCTTATTAAATTAAATACAAACTTATATATTTAAATAATGTCTAAAATTTATTTAGAACATAATGATATGTTAAAATTATTATTAAATTAATCAAATTTCATGAAATGCAAATCTTTAGTTATTAAAGAATTAACAAAAATAATTAAATGATTTAATTATATGTTTATAACAAATCCCATAAAACCAAACCCTATATCAATTGAACTTCAGGTTCAAGATCTAACTTATTTAGGTTATGGATTTGTATCTATTTGCTTATGTGAATTATAATTCCTTAGGAGGAATTTACTAGCTTGTCAACACCACACAAGAACTGAGGTGAGTTCATACTTAACTATTCCCCTTTTAATCATTTAAATATTTTGGGGAGGAATACATGTTGTAATTGAAATTTCAAATTATTTTGTGTATTATGTTAAATAATAATTGATCACATTTATGATTACATATGGTTACAATGAAATCCTTCTCTGTATACTGGACTATAAACAAGCAGGATCTTTTGGATAGTACTATCGGGGTGTGACTTACCCCATAAAGGTTCGGACATGTGGTCCTTACCAAGATGCAAAAAGATCTTATAAGTCATTCGGGATGACTGTTTTGTGTTGAGAAGGTAGATGTGCACTATGAGTAAAGTTTGTCATTATAGTTCCACTTACAACCCATATGAGGATAAATGTAAAGGAGGATTTGCTCCCTCTGATTTGAAATTATTATAACTAATATAATATACACATAAAAAGATAATAAACTAAGATACATGGGCAATTCCTATGTGAAGGATTTGTTGGCTTGTACTTAGTTAGTATGTGGGATGGCGGGTTCACCTTATAAAAGGGTTCCGACAGGCTATTCATATACAAAGTGATACCAGTGGGTAGTTTATACTCACATTTTTACAGTAAATTCTACTTTGATGATAATTAATGGTTTATCATTTATGTTTTACTCACCTATGAAATCACCAACCCTGTGACACTTGAGTTTACATGTATTCTAAGGTATCTACTAGGAGCTTATGGACATGCACGTAGGATCATATAAGAGCTCAAGATACATATTGCTTATTATTTGAGATATGATTAGACGTATTGTTAAGAAACAATCTATCTTTTATCTCCGCTACGTATAATATTTATTACTCTGAATATTAATGGAATGATTATCTAAAATTCATCATATAGATAACTGCATCTCATGTGTGACTAATGTGTTCGATCCTGTTTGCTCATTCCTCCGTGATAAATTCCAGACCCGGAATTTGAGGGTGTGACAACCATAATGTTTAAATTAATAATTAATATTAACTGGATATTAAATGTAACTTCAGGTTATCTGGAAACCTAATTACCTGCTCTCTGCATTACTCCTTTTGATGTGCACTCAAGGTGAATTTACAGCCCATTTTACTTATACTCTTTTGGGAAAGAGAAACATGTCTTTTAAATGTTCTTTCATTTAATCAATATTACTATATTATCGCATGTTTACTAGTGATGTACCAATTAAGTCCTCACTTTCAAATCCTTAGTTTATATGCTTAAGCGAGTTAATTCTGAATAGATCTACAGGGTTTGACAAACCCCACCCGGGCTAGTCGCGCTGCACAACTGCATGTCAAACGGGTGTTTAATTTACCTATTTTCTGTTGTTGTGGTCCGATAACGACAGCCGAGGCATACATTTGTCAGCTTTGGTTGTGAACTTCATACACTAAGTAACTTGATATGTAGATTAGCTATCTAATAATATAATTTGTTTTCTTGATCTGCTATTTTTGATTTATTACTGTTTATCAAAACCTGTGAACTCACAAACCTTGTGTTGACACTTTAGCATGTTTCTTTTAGTTTTTTAAGGTGTGCACGACTAGGAGTATTTTATCATTGCATCACATTACTGGTTGATTTATAAAACAGTTAAACATTATTTTCTGTAAATTTAGATTTAATTGGGTTGCGCGGTTTTTCGCTATTTAAACTTATAAATTGTTAACTGATTTCACTTCCGCAAATGTTTTCTTGAACTTGTATTATACTATGCTTTGAGATTATCTGATAACATTAATGCTATATTTTGTAATTACTGTGTCGTTTGGTGTAACTATCGGCTGAGATCCTGTAATATTTCTCGTCTGGAGGTAAAACTCCGTTGGTGGAAATTGATGTTGTGACACTTTGTTATTCGTTTTTTCATGTAATTATAGGTCCTCCAAGCTTATCACTTTTTGATCTTCTCTTAATTCAAGGACTAAATTTTAAATCAGAGTCACGCACCTTCAATCGCCAAACATCGACCCCAATCTAATTAACATATCCACGTAACTTAAGATTATCATTTTTAGTAAACAAAAATTCCCTTTACAAGTGAACCTTACAATTATCTTATTAATCTCAAATCAATTTGTCAGTATGAATTCAACGCTTTATCCATAAATTAACTTAAGCTATATGTTGTAAATCGAACTATGAGCAATTCAATCGAAGAACAAAGAACACATACGAATTGAATATTACTTCCAAAAGAAAACAATTACAAAGAATAATGAGTGCACTATTCTTCCGAAGCATAGATACCTCCCGAATGAACCTCTAATCTTCTTATATCAACATACACTAACTAACACCTAACAACCCATTAACAATCAACTAATTGTTGACAACTAAACCCCACAAACTATTACACATTTACAAAACAAACCCTGCACTTTAACTAGATATCTATATTAGACTTTATTATTACAACAATCTCCACCTTAAAGTCTAATATAGACTTTAACCAACTCCCAAAGTCTCAACACAAAAAACAAACTTGGACCCTGGAAGAGACTTGGTAAACATATCAGCTGGATTAACACTTGTGCCTATGTTTACCACTGCAACAGCACCAGAATTAACCACATCATGAATAAAATGAAGCTTCACATTAATATGCTTTGTACTCCCATGAAACATACCATTCTTGGATAGCTGAACTGCCCCTTGATTGTCACAGACTACAACAGTCTTCTTCAACCTTATACCCATCTCAGCAACTAAGCCTTGTAACCATAAAGCTTCTTTAACTCCTTCTGTCAATGCTATATATTCTGCTTCTGTAGTAGACAGAGCAACCACATGCTGTAACTGAGCCTTCCACTTACCACATTATCAAGCACCTTAAATGCATACCCAGTTATTGACCTGCCCTTATCAAGGTCCTTGGCAAAGTCAGCATCTACATACCCACTGATAGTCACTTGACTCTCACAGTGGTTCTTAAACACCAATCCCCATTCCCGAGTACCTTTAAGATACCTCAGAATCCATTTCACTGCATTCCAATGTGACTTACCACCTCAGAATCCATTTCACTGCATTCCAATATGACTTACCAGGAGTGGCTAAATACCTGCTAACCAGACTAAAGCATATCCCAAATCAGGCCTAGTACATACCATTAGATACGTGAGGCTGCCCACCACATTGGCATATGGTACTTTCTCCATAGATCTAACTTCTTCATTTGTTTGAGGACTTCCACTCATAGATAGCTTGAAGTGAGATGCTAGTGGAGACTTAATAGCTTTACAATTACTCATTCTATAGTTAGACAACACCTTTTTGGCATATGAAGCTTGTGTAAGCTTTAACACCCTTTGCTGTCGGTTCCTGTGAATCTCCATCCCCAAGATTTTCTTTGCCTCACCAAGTTCTCTTCATTTCAAACTCAGTCTGAGTAACTGCTTCACAAGCACTACCTCTTGCTTGTCAGCTGAAGCACTAGCATATCATCCACATACAACAGAAGATACACATAACACCCTCCATCACACTTCTTACAGTATACACAACTATCATACGAACTCCTGCTGAACTCAAGAGTAACCATGAACTCATCAAACCATTTATACCACTGTCTTGGTGACTGCTTCAGCCATACAAAGACTTCTTAATAAACAAACCTTCTCTTCTTGACCAACCAGTTCAAACCCATAAGGCTGTGCCATATATATTGTCTCATCCAAGTAGCCGTGAAGAAAAGCTGCTTGACATCTAATTGCTCCAACTCAAGATCCAAATTGGCTACTATAGACAATAATACTCAGATAGAAGTATGCTTTACCACAGGAGAAAAAATCTCAGCATATCATCACATACAACAGAAGATACACATAACACCCTCCATCACACTTCTTACAGTATACACAACTATCATACGAACTCCTGCTGAACTTAAGAGTAACCATGAACTCATCAAACCATTTATACCACTGTCTTGGTGACTGCTTCAGCCCATACAAAGACTTCTTAAATAAACAACCTTCTCTTCTTGACCACCAGTTCAAACCCATAAGGCTGTGCCATATATTGTCTCATCCAAGTAGCCGTGAAGAAAAGCTGTCTTGACATCTAATTGCTCCACTCAAGATCCAAATTGGCTACTATAGACAATAATACTCAGATAGAAGTATGCTTTACCACAAGAGAAAAAATCTCAGTATAATCCACTCCTTCTTTCTGAGTAAACCCTTTGGCAACAAGCCTGGCCTTATATCTTGGTCCCCTACTACCAGGCTCACCTTCCTGAAGTTTAAACAACCACTTACATGCCACCAACTTATGGTCCTTAGGCTTATCAACTAGTTCCCAGGTGCCATTCTTCTCAAGGGATGCCATTTCTTCTTTCATCGCCTCATACCACTTTTCACCATCTCTGGAATTAACTGCATCTGAGTATGACATGGTTCATACATAGATTCCTGCTCAGCTGTCATAAAAGCAACAGCTGAAAGATTGTCTCTAAACCTCTAGGGGGAATTATCTTTCTTCTTTCTCTGTCTCTTGCTAAATTGTAACTGGTCTCAGCCGTTCTCCATGACTATAATCCTGATCCGGGTGGATCTCTTGACCATTAGTCTCCACCTTAATATGCACTTCATCCTTACTCTTATTATCAGAGTTTACCTTTACACCAGCAGCCCCAACAACATCCTTATACATAAGGACCTCATTGAACACCACATCTCTACTGGTGATAACCTTGTGAGTACCTTCAATTCTCCATAACAACCTGTACCCTTTTACACCATCAGGATACCCAAGAAATATACACTTACAGGCCCTGGGTTCTAACTTCCCTTGACTGGTATGTGCATAAGCAACTGAGCCAAACACCTTGAGTCCACTATAGTCTGTCTTTATGCCTGTCCAGACTTCCATAGGACACTTCATATTCAATACTCTAGATGGAGACCTATTAACTAAATAGGCTGCAGTAGTTACAGCCTCAGCCTAAAATGGCTTCAGAAGACCTGAACTAGTCAACATACATCTTACCCGTTCCAAAAGAGTTCTGTTCATTCGTTCAGCAAGGCCATTTTGCTGAGGTGTACCTGGAACTGTGAGATGTCTAGTAATCCCCTTATCTTTGCAATAGCTGTTAAACTCATTGCTACAGAACTCTAGACCATTATTAGTCCTCAACCTCTTAACCTTCTTCTCAGTTTGGGTTTCAGCCATACTGATCCATTCCTTGAATGTCTTAAAGGCTTCACTCTTGGCCTTCAGAATAAACACCCAAACTCTCCTTAAGAAGTCATCAATTATAGACATGAAATAGCTAGCCCGCCTAAAGAACTCACTTGTGCAGGCCCTCACAGATCCAAGTGGATATAGTCAAGTATTCCTTTGGTAGTGTGTTTTCCTCTACTGAACTTGACCCTCTTGTGCTTGCCCATTACACGTGTTTCACAGAAACCATAACTACTCTGTGTCAGACCACCAACCACCTGCTGCTTGCATAACTCCCCAAGACCTTATTCACTAATATGACCTAGCCTCTTATGCCAAAGAAAGGTTGTTTCAGTGCAGCTAGCTGATGCAACTGAATTAACTGCCCCAATATTCACATTACCATCCAGCACGTAGTATTATTACCTTGTCTAGTGCCTGCCATAAGAACCAATGACCCTTTGCAGACTTTCACCTTCCCATCTCTGAGACTCACTGATATACCTTACCTCCCTAAATAGATATACCTTACCTCCCTAAATAGCAATTCATTTCCGTTCTTAACTTGATGGTAACTGTGCCAATGCTTGTGATATCACAGGGCCTATTATCCCCTAGTTTTATAGATCAAGGTTTTGATCCTTGTATTCTGAAAAGTACTCCTTCTTGGGTGTCATATGAAATGAGCACCCGAATCCATGATCCATTGACCAGCTTCTCCTTCACTAGTAACACTAAGGACATCAGCACTATCATATCCTTCAGACAAATCATCCTGAGATGCGCTATTCCCCTGCCCCTTATAGTTTCCACTGGCCTCGTTCCTTTTTTTTTCTTCATTCAGGGCAATCTCTTTTGAAATGTTTGTCTGAATTACAGACAAAACACCTCCTCTTTGCTTTTGACTTTGACTGAGATTGACCCCTGTACTTTGAACTCCTCTGATCAGATCTTTGTTCTGACCTTCCTCTCACGACTAGACCTTCTCCACCTTCTTCCTTATGATCTGTTCGCTTCTTTAGTTCTTTTGAGTTTAACGCGGCTAGAACCTCTTCCATTGTCAACGTTTCCCTGCCATACATCAGGGTATCGACAAAGTGCTCATAAGATTGTGGTAGAGACGTCAGGAGGATGATCGCCTGGTCTTCATCAGCGAGTTTAACATCAATGTTCTCAAGATCTAGGATGAGTTTGTTGAACTCATCCGTATGATCCTCTATTGATTTCCCATGACTCATCTGAAATGTATACAACTTCTTCTTGTAATACAGCCGATTGGCCAGAGATTTAGTCATGTACAGGGACTCCAATTCAGACCAAATCCCAGCCGTGGAGGTTTCCTTCGCAACCTCCCTCAGTACTCGATCACCAAGACTCAAGATAATCGAATTATGAGCCTTCTCCATGATTTCTTTATTTTCCTTAGTCGTGAGGTTCGCCGGCAACTTGTTTTCGCCTTTCAATGCGTCCACCACACCATTGTGCACCAATAGTGCTCGCATCTTGACCCTCCATAGCCCGAAATCGTTCTTCCCATCGAACTTCTCAAGTTCGAACTTCATGGACACCATCTCGTCTTCGATCGCTCGCCTGTTCCTTTTCGATTTGAGCCCTAACCTGGCTCTGATACCAATTGTTGTAAATCGAACTATGAACAATTCAATCGAAGAACAAAGAACACATACGAATTGAATATTACTTCCAAAAGAAAACAATTACAAAGAATAATGAGTGCACTATTCTTCCGAAGGATAGATCCCTCCCGAATGAACCCTAATCTTCTTATATCAACAGACACTAACAAACACCTAACAACCCATTAACAATCAACTAATTGTTGACAACTAAACCCCACAAACTATTACACATTTACAAAACAAACCCTACACTTTAACTAGATATCTATATTAGACTTTATTATTACAACACTATATATCACGTATGAAATTTGATGCATCGTAAGAGTAAGATATATTAGTTTTCCAAGAAGTTATTTAATACGAAGTTATTTGACAAGCACAAAATCATATTTGACCGGATTACTTAATTATCACATTAGGTTCAGGAGGACTATTCACAAGTTTACTACCTAACAACCCAAATACATTCGGATCTTGCCCAAGTTTATATAAATCTGTCAAAGTTATTAATTGGGGTACTTGGGAAAAGATATCAAATTCATTTTTGGATTGATACATGGTTGGAGAGGAAACCTCTAAGAGCATCACGAATAGCAAGCTTTAAAAATATCTAAAAATATACCTAGTCAGCTGACATATTAGAAAAATACTCATTCTTTAATATCTTTAAAGAACCCCAATAAGAAACCCAAAAACACACAAAAACATTGCCACATGCATCATCACCATCTTTTACCTTAATTTATTTAAATTACCAACCATTTATCTTATAAAAAATATAGATGATTAATTAAATTTTTAATTCTAATTTTAATTATAATTAACATAATAAACAATTTAATTCTAATTTTAATTTAATTAATTATTTTAGTTAATTTTGTAACGTTTGTAATTTTTAGGATAATAAAATTAATAAATAGTTGTAGTTTCCATATGTAGATAATGTTTGAAATAATATATGTATTTTTATGAACGGAAATAGTATATATGTATTAATATATTTTTTCCTAAACCTTGGCCCCACCCACATGTAAAATCCGACATTTTGTTCATTCTTTGATGTTCATTCTTTGATGTTCATCCACAAGAATGCTTTTCTTATAACTTGTGCCACACAATAGACAGAGATGAAGAATGGCCACATGGACTTCAAAAATACCTAAGAATGTCCCATTGTGGATGCTCTAATCACTAGATTCCCTTTGCATTTTACCTTGGAAAGCTATAAAATGATTTTAATCAAAGACAGGCTGCTTTCATATACTTAATGGGTTTGTAGTATGGTTTCGGAGATGGAAAAGGAACATGTTGTCTTTTGACGAAAATATGGGATTCAATAATATGATACGTTTGTTGGGTTCAGTTCAATTCTGGAATTTTAATGACAACTGGAGATGGGGTAAGGATGGAGATGGTAAATTCTCGGTAAAATATGTCAAGATCTTTATTTGCATGAGACTGTAAGTGGAGATTTTTATAAGTTTCCTTGGAATCATTGGGTTCCAAAAAGATCAACATTATACATTGGAGTGCTGAAATTAATTAGTCATATCCCTGTAAAGGATGCTTTAATTCGAAGGGGAGTTGGTATTCAATGCAACTAATGTGTTCTACGTAATGAGCATGAGGAGTCTTTTGATCACTTGTTTATTTCTTGTAGAACGACTAATCTTCTTTTGTAGTATTATTGGTCAATCGTGTAAAATTACCCCCATCTTTGCATTCTCATATGGGGATCTTTTGGATACCCATGCTACATCTCGGGTAATGATCTCAAAAGAAGCTAGCCAGTTCTTTCGTTATCATGATGGCTTGTTGGTGCATTTAGAAATTGTGAAAAAATATCATTTTCAAAAACGAGTGCAGATCCAATTGCAAGGAGTTGCTAAAGTCCCTTACGGATTTTGGAGGAGAGTTTTGTTTTTAGATTGTTGTATTTTATCAATCTTGGTGATTATAAGTTGTTGTGTATCTTTTTGAAGCTTTAGCTTTTTGCTAGCTTTATTAATAATAAAGTTTTGTTATTTCATTATATAAATATATATATATATGTGTGTGTGTGTATATATGTGTGTATATATATGTATATATATATATGTGTGTATATATATATATATGTATATATATATGTATATATATATATGTATGTGTGTATATATATATATGTATGTATATATATATATGTATATATATATGTAGGGAGCGGATCATATGATAACCCGTCAAAATTACGATAACCCGTTAACCCAAATTTGAGGTTATAATATTGCCACGTCGCATCTGATTTCAAACCCTTTTGAGGGTAAAATCGGTAATTTGCCACTTTTCAAGTACGCCCACTTTTTGGGTTTCCCATGCTGAGAGGACATCTTCACTTTGATAGACCTATTTTAATACTCACAGGCTCCTTTTTGATGTACTTTCTACAGAGCGATTCATACACCCATCCATTTGGTTCTCCAACGTTAACACTCCGGCTTTTGGATGAACTAAGTTCAATGATAGGAAGGTCCATTTCTGTTTCATAGTCTGTATAGTTGTAAAGTTTTAATTATTCTTCAGTTTTAACATGTAGTACAGCAAGACAGTAATCAGAAATCAAAAATAAAAAAAACTAACCCGAATCGCTACCATCATCTTGGAAAACATCAATAGCAGTTTCAAGTGTGTTCTTGAATCGATTCAATGATTTCTTTGCTAGTCGTTGGCTTGACCTAACTGTAAATATCACAAAAACTCAGAAAAAGTTTGTATAAATTTTGACAGTTTTACGGTTGTAGGTGTTGGATTATGTACGGGTTCGGTTACGTCACGTTGCCAACCGAGCTATGACCCGTAAGAGTTACACCTTGGGCAACAAATATTAAGTCCACTTAATTTGATTAACTGGCGTTTACGAACTATATCGGGTTTTATAATTTATAATTGTTATAAATTATTTAGTATTAATGTTTATTAAAATAAATAAAGGAAAAGCTAAGATTCCTTTTCAATATATTAAACATTCTTTTGAAAAGCAAAGGAATAATGTGATCTGTAAAGCATCACAAAGAGATTGAAAAATTTAAAAAAACTATCAACGGAGAGGAGATTCATTCAACATCTTCAAGCTGTTTCTTTTTTCATCTTCTTCCTTGAATGAGAGCCATCAAACTCATCTCTCTAAGAAACAAGATGGAGAGTTAGATTTTTCTTCCTATCACAAACAACCGATATATTGATTGCAACCGTGGACCACGTCTCTTAGAGCCGTAACCACTGGTTCCAATTAGTGTTCGTTGATTCTAGTGTTTATTCGTTGTCCCTCGGTGTCACAAACGGTTAATTATTAACCACAAAGGTATATTATATCTCATCAGTAGGTTATTCATATTCTGTATTTGCATTGTTTGTAACCCAGATCCTGTCGGGTTTATTCTGGTATTTTATTATTACTCCGCTGCATTAACTGTTATTAATAAGATTAATAATTATCAAAACTGTTTTGATAAATAAACCTAATGAAGATACCGCTGAACCCAACAGTGGTATCAGAGTCAGGCTTATAACATGCAAATCAGATCCGGTCTGTTAACTGGTTATAGATCACAAACTTCAAAATTATTTGAAGTTTCTGATTTATATTATTTTGAGCAACTTGTTTATTTTGGTTAAATATTTATTAACCAAAAGATTGCCCGTATTATTTTGATTGTGTTTTAATATGTAAATCTGGCTAGACCCTGTGGTTGAATGGTTGTGATGTGATTTGTTATTGTTAAAGTTTTTGGTTTTATGGTTTTTGGCCATTTGATGGCTCAAAGTTGTAATAGATTAGAGTTTTCTTTATTTTGTATTTCTTTTGTAAATATTGTAATATTTGAAGACCCGAAGTCAAAACTGGAGACAGACGATCAAGGAGTTAGTGGGAGCCATCAAGACAACTAGATGTACTTAGGTCCATCCTTGTGGTTGTTTTGTGTTTTCACTCATGACCTATCTTGATCTCGCTATTTGGCTCTAGCGAGATCAAACAATCATAGCCATTAGATTTACATATTATTTTGCTATTATGGTTGCTTTATTTTATATCACCCAACCTAATATCAAACTAATTAAAAAAAAGTTTTTTTTACAATCAAAATAAATAACAAGTTTTAAACTTATTTTTACAACTTGTTAAATTATTAAAACAAATTGTTTGTTTTAAATGAGATAATCGGATAGTTTTCAAATTCAACTTAGTTTGAATTTCAAAACTTAAAACTTACAATTTTTAAATTAAAATTAATTATACATTTAAAAGGATAACTAGATAAGTTTTCAAATTTAAAATTAGTTTAAATTTTAAAACTTAAATCTTAATAATTGAAATTATCAACTTAAAAATCGGTTGTCTATCTCGCGATGAACCTAGTTTTAATAGGGTATTAAAATCTGGTGTCCCGAGAGCTGAAAGGGTTCGTCATTTATTATCACGAACTATATATTGTAAAACTAACTTTTACGACGCACGTATAACTTAATTATACGTTGTGTTGACCCTATTCGGTAAACACTAAAATTGGATCCAATAGATAAAAATCAATAGTCTATGCCACCCTACTATAAGGAACACTTGGAACATTAGCGAAACATCAGTGTTTAGAGCCACAGCACCGCATTTGATGTGTAGTTTATTCTTCCAAGGTGCAAGGGTTTTGTTGACACATCCGGCCCTTTCACAAGTAACTGTTTTAGGATGACTATTACTTTTCTCTCTTGTTACGTGCCACAGCTGTGTAGAGAGAAAAGTGGGCATAGATGAGGCTAAACGTATCAATGCATTGACAAATGTTGTCGTTGCGGCCTCATACACGAGAGTTGTGCAATTTTCACAATTGATAAACATTGTCAGTCTGCCTAATCACTTACTAATGTTACGTGCCCCAGCTGCCTTTAGTAACTGACCAAGCCAGATTCTCATTCCTTATTTATATTACTGTAAATGGGTCATTAATTAAAATAAGGAAACAATACATCAAAATACTAATTAATTATTTTGCTTATTTAAATAGATGTCTTCAGAAACCAACAACTCCTTCATTCTCAAGTCTATTCTTGAGAAAGAGAAACTTGATAACACCAACTTTCTCGCATGGCACCGTAATCTGAGATTGGTTCTCAAGATGGCGAAAAAGCTCTATGTTATAGATAGCGTTGTTCCCAACGAGCCTGAAAACAATACGGCCGCAGCCCGTAGAACTTGGGAAAAATTTAAGGAGGATGCCGATGAGGTAGCCTGCATTATGCTAGCCACCATGTCTCCTGATCTCCAGAAGAACATGGAGGACATGACTGCGTTTGACATGATTGAGCAACTTAAGGGCATGTTTCAGAAACAGGCCCGACAAGAGCGCTATGATACCATGAAGCAGCTTATATCCTGCAAAATGCAAGTAGGCTCGCCTGTTAGTGCCCATGTGCTTAAAATGAAAGGGTACATCGATCAAATGGCCAAACTTGGTTATCCTATGCAAGATGAAATGGCAGTAGACTTCATTTTGAACTCCTTGCCTAGTTCTTACGACCAGTTCATAATGAACTTTAATATGAATGCGTGGGTTAAGAGTGTAGCTGAACTACACGGTATGCTCAAACTATGAGCAAAACATACCAGGTAAAGCCAGTCAAATGTTGATGGTCCGATCTACTGGTGTTAGGAAACCAAACCCCAAGAAAAAAACTTATAACAATAAGGGTAAAGGTAAAGTTGTTGCTGCCAAGCCTGCCACCAACAACAAACAGCTGGCTAAAAACAAAGCAGCACCCCCTCCTGAGGAGCGACACTGTTTTGAATGCAATAAGATGGGACACTGGAGATGTAACTGTCCTGACTATCTAGCCAAGCTGAAGGTGAAGAAGGCCAATGGTGAAGGCTCTTCTTCAGGTATTCTGATTTATGTTATTGAACTTTTCACTGTTTCCAGCAACACATGGGTATTTGATACTAGATGTGGTTACCACATCATTAATGTCTTGCAGGAGCCTGAAAAGTGGAAGAAACTGAAACAAGGCGACATGGAGCTCATCGTTGGTGATGGGAAAAGAGTACCGGTTCTAGCAACTGGAACATATCATCTTTCTTGTCCATCTGGTCTTGTAATTACTTTAAATAATTGTTTGTTTGCTCCTGGTTTAACCAGAAACATTATTTCAGTTTCTTTATTGTTTGAACAAGGATTCAAGTATGTTTTTAATGATGCTGTTATTTCTGCCTACTTGAATGATATCTTTTATTTTGAGGCTAAACCTTGAAGTGGTATTTATAGATTGATATTCAAACAAACAATAATGTATATAATCTTTCTAAACGTATCAAATCTGGAATTAACGATACGTTTCTATGGCATTGTAGACTTGGCCACATAAGCAAGGCCCATGTGAAAAGGCTTCAGTCCGAAGGGATTCTTGAATCCACAGGACATGAATCTTTTGATGAATGTGAATCTTGCTTAGCTGGCAAACTCACAAAGGATCCTTTCACCCATGTTGGTGAACGGGCTAAGGATCTGTTAGCACTTATACATTCTGATGTATGTGGTCTTTTCAGAACCATGTCTAGAAATCACAAAAGATACTTTGTTACGTTTATTGACGATTATAGTCGATACGCCTATGTCTACCTTATGAAGCATAGACATGAAACCTTTGAAAAGTTCAAAGAGTTTCAGAACGAAGTAGAAAACCAACTTGATAAGACTATCAAAGTACTTCGATCAGATCGAGGTGGAGAATACCTAAGCCAAGAGTTCATTGATCATCTAAAGGAATGTGGAATTGTTTCACAGTTCACTCCACCCGGCACACCCCAACTTAATGGCGTGAGTGAGAGGAGAAATCGAACCCTACTTAATATGGTTCGATCGATGATGTGTAGAACTAACTTACCTCACCTTTTAGAGTTATGCTCTTATGACCGCCGCCCGCCTTGTCAATCTGGACACCGACTAAGAAGGTAGACAAAACTTCATATGAGATATGGCATGGGTCTAAACCCAATTTGTCTTACCTTAGAGTATGGGGATATGATGCTTATGTCACTAGCGAGTCTAATGACAAGCTAGATCCTCGAGGCGAAAAAGCTATTTTCGTTGGATACTATAATAGAAGCGGGTATTACTTTTACCATCCTGATGCAAATATGATTTCCATCAAAAGGAAGGCACATTTCCTCGAGAAAGAGTTTCTTGATCGAGGCATTGGAAGTAATATTATGGATCTTGAAGAAATTCTAGAACCACAAACAAACGCTGATGTAGTCGGTGCGTCTGAACAACAAGAAATTGTTACTGATTCAGACATAAACACAAGCGTTCGCAGAAGTAGCAGAACTCGCAAAGAACCTGATAGATATCTTTGGAATCTAGAGGGTCCCGAGGTTCTGGTAGTAGCTGATTATGGTGATGAACCTACCAACTACAAATCTGCTATCTCAGATCCGGAATCTGCGAAATGGCTAGATGCCATGAACGCCGAGATGCAATCCATGCGAGACAATCAAGTCTGGGACTTGGTTGAGCTACCTCCCGATTCACGGGCTGTAGGGAACAAGTGGCTTTTCAATAGAAAAACCGACATGCATGGAAATGTACACACCTATAAAGCACGGCTAGTTGCGAAAGGTTTCACTCAAACTCAAGGTGTTGACTATGATGAAACTTTCTCACCTGTTGCTATGATCAAATCGATTAGGATATTGCTTGCCATAGCCACGTACTATGATTACGAGATATGGCAAATGGATGTCAAAACAGCTTTTCTAAATGGACATCTCTCTGAAGATGTCTATATGGTTCACCCGATGGTTTTGTCGATCCACAATATCCAAATAAGGTGTGCAAACTGAATAAATCCATTTATGGACTTAAACAGGCATCCCGTAGCTGGAATCTTCATTTTGATCAGAGAATCGTCGAATTCGGTTTTGTCAAAAGTGAAGATGAGCCTTGTGTTTACAGAAAGGCTAGTGGGAGCACTATATCGTTCCTCATATTGTATGTGGATGATATACTGATCATTGGAGCAATATCTCAATGCTTAACGAAGTTAAAAAATGGTTGGGAGCTTGTTTCGCAATGAAAGATCTTGGAGAAGCTGCTTACATTCTAGGAATAAAGATCTATAGGGATAGATCTAAGCGACTTCTAGGGCTTAGTCAAAGCACATACATAGACAAAATGATGACGCGCTTTAAGATGGAAAACTCCAAGAAAGGAAGTGTTCCAATGACTAAAGGTACCATGTTGAACAAATCGCAATCTCCTTCAACGGACATTGATATTAAGCGAATGGAAAAGGTTCCATATGCTTCAGCGATTGTTTCCATCATGTATGCTATGCTGTGCACTAGACCTGACGTCTCGTATGCTTTGAGCATTACTAGCCGTTATCAGCAAAACCCTGGCTTTACCTATTGGACTGCAGTTAAGAACATTCTGAAGTACTTGAGAAGGACTAAAGACATGTTTTTAATATATGGAGGAGTTGAAGAACAGCTCACTGTAAGATGTTACACTGATGCTAGTTTTCAAACTGACCGAGACGACTCTTGCTCACAATCTGGTTTTGTATTCACACTCAATGGTGGAGCCATCTCTTGGAAAAGTTCCAAGCAAAGTGTGGTGGCAGATTCTACCACTGAATCTGAATACACTGCAGCATCTGATGCTGCAAAGGAAGCTGCTTGGATGAAGAAGTTCATAGCCGATCTCGATGTGGTTCCAAGTATTCAGCAACCAATCGAGATATTTTTTGATAACACAGGTGCTATTGCTCAAGCCAAAGAGCCCAGATCTCATCACAGAGCCAAGCATATTCAGAGGAAGTTTCATTATATACGGGACATAGTGAAACAGGGAGACATCGTGATAAGAAAAAAATCGACACAGATCAAAACCTAGCAGACCCGTTTACTAAGCCCATGACTCAGAACAAGCATGATCTGCATAGAAATGCGATCGGGCTTAGATTAGCTAGTGATATGTTTTGATTTAGTATTTGGATGTATGAACTTTTAAACAGTTATACTTTTGAATTCATTTTGATCTACTGATATAGATACAATTATGAATCCTATAACTATGTTCAATTTTAATACGTTTAATCCATGGATATTGTATTCTAAATTATCCATAGTCGGTCAGACTTGTGGGAACAATTCTGAATAAAGACTATTCTGAATTTAGACTCAAGGAGTTGACTTCTAAATTCACAGACCTCATTATGAATGACGTTGGATGTAACTCGCCACAAACCATCTTCATTATAAGATGCTTTGATATTGGTATACTCATTTAGTATCCTATGACCTGAGATGCATACTACAACTTCAGTTTACCGAAGGTTATTCTTTGATCACTGTCAACCGCTATCGCGTAACTGCCAGTTATAAAGGCTTTGGTTGGGAATAATTCTGAAGTTCAGTAGGAGTTGTATGTAGTCAATAAGGGATTCTGTACTCTTACATTATATGTAGCAGTAGACATCGTGGCGCCCTCGTTGATTCAAACTGGTGAAGTGTGAGGCCTCACCCAAACTGACTGTGTGTTTGATTGGACCATTTTGAATCTGGATCGAGAACAATAATGATTGAGCTCCATATGAGAATTAATCTCAATGACTCAATTGATGTCTTTTACAGAAAGGATAAATGACTATGATTACCATAAGTTTATTGTCTTGTTATAGTAAAATAATACTAGAAGAAGATGTTTGGTTAATGACTTTAAAGTGTCATACCTTTGGGGGCAGCCATGTGCAGCTAGAGCGCTGACTGTCTACGTGGAATTTAACCGAATGTCGTCCAAGTGGGAGCTTGTTGGATTATGTACGGGTTCGGTTACGTCACGTTGCCAATCGAGCTATGACCCGTAAGAGTTACACCTTGGGAAACAAATATTAAATCCACTTAATTTGATTAACTGGCGTTTACGAACTATATCGGGTTTTATAATTTATAATTGTTATAAATTATTTAGTATTAATGTTTATTTAAAATAAAAAAGGAAAAGCTAAGATTCATTTTTAATATATTAAACATTCTTTTGAAAAGCAAAGGAATAATGTGATCTGTAAAGCATCACAAAGAGATTGAAGAAATTGAAAAAAACTATCAACGGAGAGGAGATTCAATTCAACATCTTCAAGCTGTTTCTTTTTCCATCTACTTCCTTGAATGAGAGCCATCAAACTCATCTCTCTAAGAAACAAGATGGAGAGTTAGATTTTTCTTCCTATCACAAACAACCGATATATTTGATTGTAACCGTGGACCACGCCTCTTAGAGCCGCAACCACTGTGTTCCAATTTAGTGTTCGTTGGTTCTAGTGTTTATTCGTTGTCCCTCGGTGTCTTAAACGGTTAATTATTAACCACAAAGGTATATTATATCTCATCAGTAGTTATTCATATTCTGTATTTGCATTGTTTGTAACCCAGATCCTGTCGGGTTCATTCTGGTATTTTATTATTACTCCGCTACGTTAACTGTTATTAATAAGATTAATAATTATCAAAACTGTTTTGATAAATAAACCTAACGAAGATACCACTGAACCCAACAGTAGGATCATGCTACAACTATTTTAAAACACATATACCCATTCTTGAAGAATTAGATAACTTCATACTGGTTCCCTGCAACACAATCATCAGATGTAAATGTAGAACAGAGGATTGGCTGATAAAACAACTAATAGCAAAAAATAGTTTAAAAGGGTAAAAACCATGAACTGTGAAACAAAAATCCCAAATCAAAAAAACAGGGTTAGGCTTGTAAACTTTATTCATCCACTAAAATATTTCAGGACTTAGCTAAAAGAAAATCTTCATAAGATGAGGTAAGCTTACCGTAAAACAAGAACAATATAAACTAGGGTTAAGGTAATGTAAAAGGTTTCCCCAATTCAATCCATCGCATACAAAAACTAAACTTTGTGTTTGTTATTTGATTTCATTTTCAAAATTGTTTACATAGTAGCATAACACCACATTGCAGTTCACCGTCTTTACTATACTTTTGATATTGCAAAATTTTATTTTTTTACATTGATGTTGTAACATCTTACTCTTATGTCTTCTCTATAAATTTCAATATGGAAACTAATTATCTCAAAAATGTTTAATTAATTCATCTTTTTAAATTTCAATATACAACTTGCTGCTTTGATACATTTGCCTAAAACCTCCGATGTAACATGCGAACTGTTGGTTTTGCATTTTAGTAATACAATACTTATGAAACTCATTTTCTAAACACGGTCTATACTACGCATCTGTAGTTGTAGGGTTTTATTTGTTACATTGATGTGGTAGCACTTCTCACTTATCTGATTTCCTTCAATACCATTTAGGAAACGAATTATCCTCTAAAATAAAATTTTACTAGTACAATTGTCTTTTTTATTTTAAATTTTATATCTGATTGTACTTTAAATGCACCTACTGCCCATGTACTTTGTTTTGGTTTTGGATTTAATACTACATGTTTACATAGCCGCGTAACACCGCAATGCAGTGGACGTCTATATTATACATTTGTAGTTGTAGGTCTGTTTTAGTTAAATTGATGGTGTAACATTCCTCTGTTATCTGATTTCCTTCAATACCATTTAAGGAAACCAATTATCTTGTAAAATGAATTTTTACTTGTACAATGGTCTTTTTTATTTTAAATTTGTATCTGAATGTACTTTAAACGCACCTACACCCCATGTACTTTGTTTTGGTTTGGATTTTAATACCATACGGTTTACATAGCCACGTAACACCGCAATGCAGTGGACTGTCTATATTATACATTTGTAGTTGTAGGTATGTTTTTAGTTACATTGATGGTGTAACATTCCTCTCTTATCTAGTTTCCTTCAATACCATTTATGAAAACAATTATCTTGTAAAATGAATTTTTTACTACTACACCGGTCTTTGTTTATTTAAATGTTGTAGCTGATTGTACTTTAAACGCACTTACATCCCACGTACTTAATTTGTTTTGGAATTTTATAGCAAAAGGTTCACATAGCATCAGAACACTACACTACAATAGACCGTCTATATTATACATCTGCAGGATTTGTTTTTTGTTACATTGATTGTGTAACACTTATGTCATTTGCTTCAATTTCAATTAGGAAACCCATTATGTTGTAAAACGAAATTATAATACCAGTGCAGATCCACAAAATCAGTAACCTTGAATTTCTATAAACTCCAATGTAGCGATGCATTACTTACAAAGTTCCATAAAAACATTATTATAAAAAGATTTATGACAGAATACAATATTACTAATATTCTAAACGTAACTGCATCCCGTTTACTTTGTTTTGTTTTTGGATTTTAATACCAACAATTTTACATAGCAGCGTAGCAGAGTTACGTACATGTAGAAGTTATGTATATGTAAGTATTTGTTATCAGGTGTACAACTAAAGTTACATACATGTAACTCATACAAGTTACGTATATGTAAATCGTTTCGTCATCATCGTCGTTTCTTGGAATTTAAATTTAAAACTATATAATGACCTCAAAAAATAAGGTTGAAATTAACTCAAATATACTTTAAATAATTAAAAAATTAAATCAATTATAAATTATATGTTGGATAGTGGTGGTTTTACGATTTTCAATTATAAACATTGTTTTCATTTGATTTCTCTCATATATACATACATATACATATATATATATATACACACATACATATATATACATATATATTCATATATATATATATACATATGTAAATATGCATATACATATACATATACATATTATATATATATATATATACATATATGTATGTATATATATATATGTATGTATTACATATATATATGTATGTATATATACATACATATATATATGTATGTATCTATACATATATGTATATATACATATATGTATATATACAAATATATATATACATATATGTATATATACACACATATATATACATATATGTGTATATATATATACACACACACACACACATATATATACACACACACACACACACATATATATACATATATGTGTGTGTGTGTGTATACACCCATATATATATATATATATATATATATTATATATATATATATATATATATATATATATTATATATATATATATATATATATATAAAGGGGAGGGATCAAATGAAAACCAAACTTATAAATGAAAATCATAAAAACCACTCTCAACCAATCAAAAAATTTCTTTTAATTGTTTTATTATTTATTTAAGAGGTTAATAAAGTAATTTTAATCCTCTTTTAATTTTAGTAACTTTAAAACTCAAATTTCTCTCCTTTTTTAAACTATTTGATTCCTATTATCTTATCTATGATCATCTCAAACCCACTTCACAGCCGCCGGTAACCCCTTTTACCCTGCGCGGCCGCGCCGTCCACAACCCCTCCGGCGACACCACAACGACACCTGCATCCCATTCTATCCTGCAATCCCTTTGCCTCACAACCCCATCGACCTACTAATCCGACCCGTCTTTTCTTCTTTTGGTTCTTTGAAGTATCAATGCCGTCACCATCATCATCACTTCTCAGTTACATATATATTTACAAGATGAAGATAACGATGAATTGGATGAAAAGGAGTACTCGGGTAAAAAGAAGATGAATTGAAGAAAATAATGGTTGATTCAAAGCATGTAGGATATGTATATGTAAGCATGACGAACAAAACAAACACCTAAACCTGATAAGAAATATGGACACAAAGAACGTTACGATTTTTTAATCCATTTACTCAAAATGAGTCTGTTTCAGTCGTATTTATCTCTAATGGGCTAGACGGGCAAAATAAGAAAAATAGCCAACAACATTTTGCAAACTGGGTTAAAAGGTCGAAATTTGCCTAAATGTGTTTGGATACTTTACATACAACTTCTTAAGTCACTTTTTTAGAAAACCCTTAGACCTTAGTACAAATTACTCGAAACACCCGGTTTACTTATGAATGGGTCGATTTAGGTTTTTTGTAATCATAAACAGGTTGAATAAGACTTTTTAGCTTAAAATGGAACGAGTCAATTTGCTAAGCATGTGGGAAGTCTCCTAAAGTGTATTTTGATGCATACAAGCTCCAAATGCTCACATAGGAAGGATTTAGATTTAGATTATTATTGTTTACTAATGTTTTTTTGTACTCATATATAATGCATTAGTCAATTATCAAAAAATTAAATAACGGACAATAATCTTTTCACGCCAACCCAGCCTGAACGTGTTTTTACCTACTAACCGACCAACCCATCTTGCCACCTCTATTTTCTTATCAATTCATAACTCTGCTCTGTTAGGACTTTTAACTTTTCTTAACCTGGTGTCTACATAGTCCTATTTTTGCAGAAATCGTTCCCGAGAAATCACGAACAAGTATCTACGCGTTAGATCGGTCATTCGAGTCAATATTAACATCATTCGCTCCTCCTATAGTTGGGATATTAGCCCAGCACGTTTATGGTTACATACCCATCGAAAAAGGTTCTGAAACCATTGCAACAGACCAAGAGAATGCCACATCATTAGCTAAAGCACTCTATGTTTCGATCGGGGTTCCAATGGTGTTATGTTGTTTCATTTACTCATTTTTATATCGAACCTACTCAAGAGATAGGGAACGAGCCCAGATGGAAGTGCTCATTGAAGCAGAGATGGAAACAATGGGCTCAAGCCCCATGGATGGAAAGCCGAGGCTTGGGTTTGATGGCGATATGTATGATGATGATAGAACGAGTATGGATATGGAGTATGTTGGTGGAGAAGATTCAGCCGGGTTAGATGAAAGTGACGAGAAGATGTTGCTTTATAGACAATTGACATTTGCAAATATGGTGGCGTAGATGTTTAAGACCATGGTGCATACAGTTTGGGAATGTTTGCTTATGTTGGCTTGAACCCATTGTATAGATATAGAAAACGCTAAACAGTGGTATAGAAAAGGGAACAACTTTATTTTTTTTAGCCGTAAGGATCTTTGATCGGAGATTTTATGGGACTCCATTAATACCCTATAAAGCAATGAGATTGTGTGAAGTAGCATTGTGCAAAAATACCTAGTAGAAGCTAGATTTGAACCTGAAGGTTTTAGTATACAGTACATCCTATATGCAGGCTAGAGTTTGGATGAAATATTTGATTTTTAAGTGATTCAAGTTCAATTTAATGTGCTTTGCTTTTAATGTTTCATCTCATGTACTCAAGTCGATTCAAAGTTATGTTATGATGTTTAAATCAATTCAGGTTATGTTTCATTGTTTAAGGCTAAATATATAGAATAAAAATTATTAAAACTAGTTGAACGTGCTAATAGTTGCCAAAGAGCATTAGTTTACTAATATGATAAAAACAAAATGAAATTAGATCGCAGAATAACATGATGGTCTCCATTCAACATACAAACTGTTTTAACTATACAAGTGAATTGAAAGTTAAATGATTTTACATTAATCATTTTCTTTGTGAATTATTCATTTACAGCATAATATAAAATTTTTATGGAGATGTGATAAGCCAGAACTACCTTTATCTTAAGTAATAATCAATCTTGGGCAACTTGGGCATGATCAATTCGGCTTTCGAGCAGAGATCATTACAAATCGTCTGTTTCTAGCACATGTGTAATCCACCAGTCCACAAGTTGAACACAAGTCTTTCAATTCACGGTCAGATAGGTAAATGTGACTCCCTGATAACTGCTTAATATTCTAAAATTACAAGTTCAAACTGTCAGCACAATTAATAACTCAATAGGTGGCAAATATGCAGGTAAGTAACGGGTCAAAACTCAAAAACATATTAGTTTTGTTATGTTTTGAAATGGGTCACTTCGAATTGGGTTGACCTGAAAACATTTGTTTTCCTTTTATTTTTAAAGAACTTCTAATACATACATATTGTGTAATTACCAAAGAAACCCGATATGCTTTTGTTAAATTTGCTTACTTCTGCATGTTATCAAGTTGTATGCCTACCTGACGTATAGGCGATAAAAAGGGGATATATGAATAAGGGCCATCAACGACGTAGGTGGTGGCAACAAAACTCCTCCAGGTCGAAGAATTCGACTTATTTCAGCTACCTGTCAAAACCGTATAGCTAATAATGTCAAAATGGATATGAAGAATACTCAAGTCAAATATACGAGGAAAGAAAAAAGAAACAAAGATAGTAAAATACATAAAGCTTTTATGTAATTCCTTGAAAATCTATTCTAAAAGGTAGTTAGTGTTTGAACAATTGTTTCACTGCATGTGACAATTTGACACATTTACTTATCGCATTATATTCTACAATTAACAAGCCAAAGGAGGAAATATTGAAATAAAAGTGTTTGTAATCACAATTTATACATTACTTACCTTTTAAAAAGTGGACAAAAAAAAAAACCAACCTCACTTGACCTCTATACAAAAATAACATGTTTTGACTCTTTCCCTAACACACCCAACTCACTCATTTTGTCACCTCTAGCTCTTAAGGTCCAAAGTGCAAAAGGTAACTAAGATATCCTCTCACTATCCAAATCATTGTAAGTTGTAACACATTTGGCTCAACATAAACTATGTATTACCTTGAAAAATTACCAAAACTGTTACTTTAGAAAAGTTATGCAATATTATTAGTATTAGTACCCCTGCATATTTTGAAAAGTAATTTTATCTTATAAAGAAAGGGGGCTAATTGTATAAAACTTGATCAATTTTGGTCCAATTTTGCCATTAAGAAAATCGGGTCCAATTTTGCTATTAAGAAAATTTGGTCCAGTTTCTATTTCAGGTAAACAACTTTTCAACAGAAAAATCAACATTTGAAAACTTTGAGTTAGAACAACAAATTTCGGAAGTTTCGATTTACATGTAGCCAACTTTTGACTGTGTTGACATAGTAGTGAAGTGGCATGCTGTGACACGGGCATGACACCTGTAAACAAGTTATTTTCACACACACACATACACAGAATCCTTACGCCAGCAGACGGTGAGGGCCAACAATGGAGAGCTGCACCAGCATGTACAGCATCAATAGAATTTGAAGCAAATGGAAGTCGTGCAATATCAGCTCTAACCAAGATTAAGTTCCTAAAAAACCATGCTTCCATAAGAAATTGATCACAATATATGAAATTAAGTGGCGATATAAAACTTCACTGCAAGAAATTGAAGCTATGTACTCTTGAGGAATGTTTTCATCCTGCTTAATGTAGTCATAACACTGCTTTAACATCGAATCTGAAAAATCAAGTGCAACAACAAGAGAAATAGACCACTTTTTGCAAAAAGCCTCGAGAACAACCCACTAGCACAACTAGCATCAATAATGCTTCCTCCAATGACTGGCTTGAGATAATCTTTCATCATTTCAAACTGTAAATAAACAATACCAAAAATTAGATTTTCTTTACATTTCACCTCATAACAAATGTTGGCAAAGGCAAAGCCTCTTTGGAGTAAACCCTGGTTTAAAACTGGTAGGGAGTAGTTTACAGTGTAGTTTAGGGGTAGTGTAGTTTACCGTTCATGAAAAAACAAATGTTGGCTTTTATTTAAGTTAAAATCTGCAATATTAAATTTAAGAAGGAGCGAAAGGACAAGCTAGGTAATGTGTTCAAATATAAGGAGTAATGTTTGTACAAGTTGGGTTGAACTGAAACATTTTCAGTCTAGATACTAATTCTTTTGAAAATGAAAAGTGTGTCGATAATATTTCAATAATAACCTCAAATTAAAGATTAAAAAATTTGTGAGGTGCTACGTATTTGAAAGACATTTCACCTGGCTTGACCTGTTTGGTTGAGCTGCTTGACAGGTTTCAAATTTAAGCTACTTTATTATTTGTTTGACTAGTTAGAGATCAAACATAACCCAAATCGGCGCATTCATAAGTATATGAATTTAAATCGACTCTTTATTTTACCTCTTTCTCTGGGCCCGGGAAACCACCCCATACTGAAAAAGCTTGTCGCCAGCCTCTCTCATACAGGAATGATACTAAAGGTAACCTGCATCAGCAAATGCATGATCTTCACAGTTGCGTATGGATAAATAACATTGTTTGTGGTGAAGTATAAGTTTCATTCAATAATGTTTGAATGTAAATAGTTTTCTACACAAAAAGTAGGTGGCCATTGGTATCCAGGTACCCACCCGTATACTATCTCATACACAATAACTGGACAAAAATTACCCTCAGTCAAATATATCTGCCACAACTGGAAATTTGTTAGGTTTTTAGAAGATACCTGAAAAGCTCAGAAGAAGCTGGCACGTATTCACTATATTTCTTGGAGCCACTAGTTAATGTTAAATCAAGATGTGTGTCGTTACCACTGTAAACCTTTTACAGGTGCTGCATTTTAAACTAGACATAGGAGTAGAATCTCTACAGACAGACAGACAGACAATATTAATGAAGAAATTAGTATTCTACTTTGCAGATATAAAACATAAAATTCAAAGTAAGGATATATATGGCTAGGAAAAAAGTGATATAAACAGCTGAAAATGTCAAGTTGATTAAAAATGGAGTTATCTAAAACTGCTGATGATGATGAAATTAAACTTACACTGAGAAAACTGGATCACCATTCCATATTAACATTTCATGACAAATGGGGCAAGCCAGTACTTCCTTCTTTCCATTCCCTTCACTTTCACTGAAATCAGTTCCCTGCATACAAAGTAAACAAGTTTAATTAGACGATATGATGACATGGAGGCCAGGTTACATATGCCATTAAATAACCTACAGTTGAAATCACAACCAAAACCAATTGATCGAACAATTCATTAAATAATGCATAAAACTCATAATTTGAGTCAAAGACACACAGCAAGTAATACAAAAAAGAAACAATTGAAAAGAAAGCCTAATCTCATACTATACGAATGTCAACCACTCAAATTCAGCACATAATCATCTTATTCATTTTCGAATTAAATGAAAATTTCGGATTCCTAATCCTTCAAAGCACATCTAATATCATGATACAAAAATGCACATCTATACCTGCTTAGTTTCGACGGTGGTGGTTGCAGTTGAGGCACGGTTAGTTTTTGCAAGTTTCCGGTAACGAGAAGCGTTGAAGATGGTGGATAGAGGTCTGCAGAAGCCAGGAGTTGAGGTACGACTATGGCGTTTAGTCGCTGCCGGAGGTACGGATAGATTGCCGCCTGCCACCGTCGCCATTTCAGTCCCACTCGTCGGAGTGATCCGTCGCTCTGGCTGTATTTATATTAATATTAATATTAATATTAATATTAATATTAATATTAATATTAATATTAATATTAATATTAATATTATATTAATATTAATATTAATATTAATTAATATTATATTATTAATATTAATATTATTAATATTAATATTAATATTAATATTAATATTAATATTAATATTAATATTAATATTAATATTATATATTAATATTAATATTAATATATAATATTAATATTAATATTAATATTATATTAATATTATATTAATATTAATATTAATATTAATATTAATATTAATATTAATATTAATATTAATATTAATATTAATATTAATATTAATATTAATATTAATATTAATATTAATATTATATTAATATTAATATTAATATTAAAATAAAGGAGGAGAACCAAATAGATATAAATCATAAAAAAAAAATCCAAAAATTACCAGATTGGCCATTTGACCAATCTGGTTTTGCATAACAGCCATTGACCGAACATAATACCAAAATAGACCGACCAATAACAAACTGACATGTGGCAAAATATCTCTTCCAGGCGATACGAAAGCATAATATATCGCCTGAAGCGATATAAAGGCGATACCAAACCATGATATCTCGCCCGTCGCTATATTATGCATATATCTCGCTGCCATCTCGCCAAAAGTTGAAAAAATCACAACAAAAGCGAGATTAGAACATGCCATCTCGCCAATATCGAGACAAATCATGTGGTATCGCCAGCTATATGGATATGTATCGCCTGAAATTTCTTCTCGGCGAGACAACGCGCCGGCGTCTCGCTTGGCCCTTTATTTTTGACGGGCGAGACAATGCGCCGGCATCTCGCTTGGCCCATTACACATTTGGGCCTACGTCGTGGGCTAATAAATAAGGGATATCACCATAATTGAAAACACTTAAAATTTGGGCTTCACGCATTTGGGCTACGCATTTGGGCTGTGAACTTGAAGGGCCTTCGTAATATCAGCCCATTTAAGTTTTGGGAAGATACTTACAGGAGACATGTTGTTTGATTCATCAGAATGAAGCAGACTAGAAAGGGAATCATCGGATCCCCTTGTGCAGCCCAAATAAGGGATACCAAAATTTATAAGTTTTATAATTAATATGTTATATCTACCATAATTAATGTTGTTACTAGTATATAATATGTGTTAACACATGAAAAATTGTAAGAGATTAAAGCTTTCTTATTTCACAGTCACATATACCAAACTTTCAACCATGTTTGTTAACATTGTTGTATGCAGCGGTGGAAAATGGGAGTTTAATAATGAAGTTGAAGAGTATGTTCCTATAAGAGTTCGGTGTAATCGACAGGCCATCTCTTTACCGGTCAATATTACATTTGAAGAATTAAATAATCTTGTTTTTAGTATATTTGGTTTTAAAAAACATATAAGACTACGTTATAAAATGTCTACCTACACTCATTCAATTGACATATTGAATGATAGTGATTGTTTATTTTTTTTAAATCTTGTTATTAATGATCCAAATCATATTTTTACCTTATATGTTAGTGAAGAAGATGATGCTAGTAGTAGTTTCTTAACAAAAGAAAATAATGATTTAAATGAAATTTTGAAAATAATAAATTTTCTCCGGTTGTGAATGATAATTATGAGTTGAAAATTCCAGTTAAAGATTATAAGTCATCATCTTCAAATGTAAAAGAAGGTCAATGTTTTAACACTAAAGACGATCTGCAACTGGAACTAGGTAAAATGTGTGTTAATTATTGTTTTGAGTTAAAAGTCGAGCGATCATCAAAAAAAAGATTTGAAGCATCATGTCGAAACAAAGAATGCAGTTGGCGTATTAGAGCCTATGCATTTGAAAATTCAAATATTTTTCAAGTTAGGTATTTTAACGATATTCATACTTGTTCGAGAACGCAGACTTATCCGAATATTCGTCAAGCTAACAAAAAGGTTGTTGGTCATATTATTAAAGATCAACTTAAAGACAGCGGACGAATATATCGTGGTAAAGAAATTATGAATGATTTTAGGTTAAATTATAAAATTGACTTATCTTATCAACAAGCTTGGAGAGGGAAAAATTATGCTCTTCAACTTTTAAACGGGTCACCGGAGAAATCATTTGAAGAACTTCCTGTTTATTGTTATAATTTAAAGAAGGCGAACCCCGGAAGTGTGACCCACATTGCAACAGATGAAAGTGGACGTTTTGAAATGTTTTTTGTGGCAATTGGTGCTGCGGTAAGTATTTTTGTTATTTCATATAAATTTACAAATTATTATATAATATTATTAACTATATCCTTTTAATTGTTTTTTTTAGATTCGCAGTTTTGTGAGACATTTACGACCTTTGATTGTCATAGACGGTGCACATTTAAAAGGTAAATATTTAGGAACTATGTTTTTGGCTGTAGCAATGGATGGCAACAATCAAATTCTACCAATAGCATATGGTGTTGGAAAAACCGAGAGCGGAGATTCTTGGACCTGGTTTTTAAGTAGACTTGAAGAGTGTATTGGTATGAATCCGCATTTAGCAATTATATCTGATCGTGCTGCATCAATCGATGTAGCAATTAAAACAGTATTTCCTGACGCCTTTCATGGTCTCTGCTGTCGTCATTTGATGATGAACTTACGACTTAAGTCAATGAAAGGGAAAAATTTTGAGTCGTTATGGTGGCAGACTTGCAAAGCTTACCGGATATCTGACTTTGAGGATGGACTATTTAGATTAACATCTACTCTTCCTCGCGTTCATAATACTTTGTTTAATATTGGTTTTGAGAAATGGTCAAGAGCACATTGTTCTGGGAGGCGATACAATATAATGACGTCTAACAGTGCTGAGTCTATCAATGCTTTGTCTCGACATGCTAGAAAACTCCCTATCACCGATCTTATTGAATTTTTTCGTGAGTATTTACAAAAGTGGTATTTTAATCGTCGAGAAATTTGAGGTAATCGTTTTATATAATTTGAGATAATGTATTGTAAATTAAAATTTATACTTTTTTTTTATTGACAGCAAATTTACAGCAAACGCTTACTAAATGGGCTGAAAATAAAATTCTGCGAAGAATCAAAAAAAGTGCTACGTGGACAGTAACTGGTATCAACGATCATTGTTTTGAGGTTGCTGACGGTGGTAAAAAAGGTTTAGTTAATTTACACAGTCAAAGCTGTAGTTGTCGTAAATGGGAATTATCAGGTCTACCATGTGGTCATGCAATTGTTGTTTTGAAATTTTTAAATATAACTGATTGCAGTAACATGGCTAATTTTTGGTTTTCGAGAGACGTTTACAAGGCAACTTATGAAGAGTCCATAAATCCTTTACCAGATCGATCAGAATGGGAAGTCCCTACAAATTTGATGGCTCTTAAACCATCGTTAATGAACAAGAGACAAGCAGGAAGGCCACGTGAAAACAAACGTATACCCTCTCGCGGTGAACAAGTTACACCAACATTTTGTAGCAGATGTAAGACAGAAGGACACCATCGTGACAAATGTAAAAGCGTAGCCCCTTCACAAGCAACAACAAAATCAACAGGACGTGGGTTCAGCAATCGTAATATTCCAAACGCATATGTTGATCAGAGCAATTTTTCTGATTATGTACGTGATACAACAGGTGAAGATTCACAAAAATGGGAGTTTGATTTAAATCATCCTTAAAAATTTGTATCTTCCTTAGAGTTTTTCTGATTAATGTATTTTGATTTTTGTTTACATAATGTTTAATTAATGTTGTGTTTTTCTGATTTGTATCTTTTTAGTCATGTGTAGCAATGTTGTGTTTATATCATACATAAAAAAATCTAAAATCAATAACAGAAATATTCAATGGAAATTAAAATAAGAAATCTTTTATCATTCATGAAAATTAATACAAGAAATCTTACGTGCAAAATACAAGTAATCATCCGTTTTAAAATAAAACAACAAATCTTCCGTGATAATCTTCTTCTTCAAATCCTCTGTAGACATATATACACATATGAATCATAACCCGGATCTCATCATTTTAGAGCGAATCGAATAATAAATTTTTTTTCAAAGTTTTTTGATCAGTATTATGTAGATAAATTTTTGAATGGATGAAAAACAAACGTTTTTTGAAAAAAAAATACGTTTTTCAGAAGTGGCGAGATGATACGTTTTTTGAAAAAGTTAACACACTTATTTATAATACGTTTTTTAAAAAAAAAAAACAAAAAAATAAGGAAAAGGCTGCACCTCTGCGGCGAGATGACAGCAAGGTGACAGCGAGATGACGGCGAGATGATGGCGCGACAGGCGAGACAATGCTTTTCAGAAGTGGGCACGGTTTTCTAGGCGAGATGATGGCGATATTTCAGTCAAAGTGTCTCGCCGGACACGTGTCGGCTTTGTAGGCTAAATCTTTCAAATTTCAGAGATTTTGACGATTTACGAGGAGATTTTAACGTTTTTCGAGGCGCATTTAAGGCGATACAGTAGCGAGAGCTATTTAAATAGCGAGATTTGAAAGAAGTGGTCCACTCTCCATCCATCCACTCCAGCGGTCCAGCCATTTCGATTTCGATTCTTTTGCGAGAATTAAAATGAATTTTCAAGTAAGTTTTTAATTATATTTAAAGTTATGTTTGAATTTTAATTTATTGATATTTATTTGTATAAAATGTTTTGTTACGCAGGAATATTGTAAGGGACATGTTACTATTAGAATGAATCTTAACGTTATTAAAAATATATCGTTACACCTTAATAATCATCCACTTCAGTTACAAATTTTTGAGTCCACGTGTTTTAAAAACTGGTTATTATGTGAATGTATTAATAACGATCCATCAGTGGTACACGTAATGTTACAACATCAGATTCCTTGTGAAAACCCAGAAATGGGTATAAAGTTTTTAGTTAAAGGTGCTGAGTTAACATTCGGACCAAAAGAATTTTGTTTAATTACTGGTTTTAAATTTGGAGAATGTAGAAAAAATTAAATGTATCAGAACCACCTTACTTTGTGGACCGAGTATTCGGTCAATCTGGATATATTAAACCGACAATGGAGGATTTAAAAACTGTTTTCCAATCAAAAATTGAGTACTTAGATGACATGGACGCCGTTCGTGTTTGTTTATTATTATTAGTTGAACAAGGTTTTAGGGGTTTAGAAGGCAAGAATCATTTAAGTAACAATTATTTAGATTTGGTTAACGATTTGGAGGCCTGGAATGATTATCCATGGGGTACGGCTATTTGGCGACGAACATACCCAGACATTCATCAGGCGTTATTGAAGAATGAAAGAGCTCAACGTATAGGAGATGCGAAATTAAGTTACTCGTTGAAATGTTTTATATGGTCATTTAAGGTAAAAAAATTATTTTGAATTTTTTTCTTTGAATTTTAATTTATTTACCTTTGATATTTATTAATTTCCAATCTTTTTTTAGATGTGGGTATTTGAGATATTTCCAGAATTTCGTAATAATAAACCATTGCGTGGATTTTTACCAAGAGGGATGGCATGGCCGCGTTCTGAAACTATATCATGGGAGCGAATGTTAGCTATTATTAGTCGTTCTGGATCGGTACGTATTTTTTTAATCGTTTCTGAATACAAGTGTTCTAATTTAATGTTTGTATATTTTCAGACTTCTTTTTATCCGATGAATATGATCGCAACTGAAGTGGAATTACACGAGCCTTATTATAGAGAAAGTTGTTTTTTTTGGGGAGAAAATCCGGTAAGTCGACCTTTAACGAAACATACTGATAAGAAGCCTTACAGTCCGCTCGAGTCTCAATATAATTTCATCAAAAATTCGAACATGGTATCAAAAGATATATTAAAAGAGTTGTATGACCGCATTACGGTAAGTTTTTAATTACATATTTTTTTATTATTTTGAGTACTTATGAAATGAAATTAAAGTTATGTTAATTTTATAGGCTTTGGAAAAAATATATAATCCTTTAGAAATGGAGAATTTAGAGGATTTCATTTCACGGGTTGTTGTAAGTAATTTCTTTTTTACAATTACATCTCGTTTACAATGCTTTGTCAAATAGCGGTTAACAATTATTTTTTTTGTAGCGTAACATTTTAAGAGCAAAAACTGAAGAAAAATCAAATGCTTATGTTAATGTGGAAACTCCGTTTCAACTTTTTCCAGATGATGATCCGGTAACACCATGTTTAAACCTTTCTACGGTTCAAAAGGTGATAATATGTAAAAATATTACATTAATAGATTTTCCTTATCTTATGAATATATTAATATATGTTTAATAAATTTTAATTATTACAGACTCTTCCTTTGGCACAAAGAAAAGAGAAACGCGTTATTAAACCAGGGCCAGCGTTTTGTTCACCGTATCAAATTTTGTCACCGAGTCCCGTAATTGATAAATTCAACAAGGCTAAATCAACAAATCCTATAGAGTTATTCAACAGCGGTGATAAATTTAAGACATCTCTCACGTACGATTATGAACTTTCAAAGAATTTTTTAGGAAAGTTAATGGGTATGAACGGATATCTGGATTGGCTTGAGGACGACGTAAGTAATTTATTTATAGTAAAATAAATTAATTCATTCTTTATAACGTTTTTAACGATTTAATTTTTATTTACGATTGCAGCATTTATTGGCTTGGCAAATGTATCTGTATACAACACGTCCCGTGAATGCAAATTGGTCGATTTTGCCGCCATGGTTTGCGTTTTGTCTACTTAAGGGTGATAATTGTAACGTTTATGGCGACGGCTCAGAATCTCCATACCCGGTTATAAGTTCAGTTGATGAGGTAAAAATATTATAATTATTTATAATTATTATGTTCTCATAAATGTACAACTAATATTTAAAAATGTTTAAAATTGTAGCTTTACATTCCGCTTAATGTTGATAATTTGCACTGGTTACTATTAAAGTTGGATATTCGTAACTGGACCGTGTATGTATATAACAGGTATAAAATTACTTTATATTATTATTTAATAAAATTTTCATTAATAACTTAAAGGAGTTACAATATTTAAATTTAGTTTTTTTTACAGTCTTCCTACATTCAAGGCCCAGGAAACTAAACAGCTTATTAAAAGTTTATGGAAACCAATCCGTAATTGGTTATTCAATAACCAATTTTATGATAATCATGGAGTTGTTGTTCCACTGCAATCATACAACATAATTTTTCCATCCAACGTGCCGATACAAGCAGCCGGGTCGGGAGATTGCGGAGTGTGGGTGTGTCTGTTTATAGAACGTTTAATTAAAGGTGAAGACGTTATGTTACCATCGGATACCAGTCAAACTCCTCAGAATTTCCGTCAAAGATTAGCAGAGTTGGTAGCATCAAATGTAATCAGTAGAATGAAAGAAAATGTATAAAAGAAATAAATTATGGATGTTATTAAATGTATGTTTTAATTCTAGGTGTTGTTTTCTTTTTGAACTTTTTTTATGAGTTCTAATGTTGTTTTCTATGGCTAAACAATAAATTAAATTAAAATTTGCCAAACAATAACAATCAAAATTTGTCATTTAAAACAATAACAATTAAATTAAAAAGGTGGAGACGTAATGTTGTTTTCTATGGCCAAACAATAAAGAAAATGTATAACAGTCAACTTCATCAAATGTTGAACTTTTTTCATGAAATAAATTAAAAATAATTTGGGACTTCATTCGTACTATGGCCAAACAATAAAATGAAATAAATTAAAATTTGTCATTTTCTCTTGTATAAATAACAATCACTTGTAGGATACAAATGGCCTCACCTTTTGTCATTTTCTCTTCAAAACTATTCTAAATAACAACAACATTTTTATCTACAAATCACCAAAACCGTCACACAAAACCTTCAAAACTTCATACTCTCGCATTCCTACGTTCTATCAAAAATGTTGATCGTTTTTTACTTACGTCCTCCTCCAAAACCTTCATACAAATCACCACAATGATATTTATTTTTATCTACATAACACTGATCAAAATGTTCTACTGTATTGTTTATATATTTTTTATCTACATAACACTGATCACGAGATAAAAAAAATTTAAACGAACAGGAAGGACTTCCACGTTGAAGTTGGGCACCTTGTGCCAATGAGGTCGGCAAACTCTGATTACTTGTCAGAGTTTGAAAATGAACGAAGACATGTTATTTGTTGGTGTAAGGAGTTACATATTGAAGACATATTATTTGTTACTTGGAAATGAAGATATACTATTTGTTGGTGTAATTTTCTTTAATAAAAATTCTTTTATATTTACATTGAAATATTGATTGGTGTAATTTTCTTTTATATTAATAAAAATTCTTTTATATTTATATTGTATTAATAAACTAGAGTTGCATTTTTGCTCTAGGGAAAAAGAGATTGATTAGAAGTTGTCGTACATAGATTGATTAGAAGTTGTTTGGTAGTTTTATTGATGATGCTTGATTTTTTACATTATTAAATGGACGCTTAACTGTAAGCATGTGTAGTTTATGGATTTATAAATAATTGTTAGCTTTTAGTTTATACCTATCCAAATTACTCGAAAAATAAAACTGTATCTTTTAGTTTTTTGGTACGTTAATCGAAACACAAATTAATTACTTTTTGTAATGTTTTAGTAAACTGATATCTTTATAATCATGAACAAAATAACTTTTTAAATCTATACGATTATGAAAAAATACCTTACAAGTATTAGTGATAAAATACTTGTAAGAACTTATGGTTAAAAGTACAATTTTTATCGAAACACAAATTAATAACTTTTTTTTATTAAAATAACAAATAATTATTTGAGTTGTTTTAAATAATTATGGACTTCTAGAAGCTAACTGCAGTCTAGTAGTATGACAGCAAGAAATAATTATTTGAGTTGTTTTAAATTGGTTTGTTTCTTCTCATTGTTGTTACCTTTAGTCCTTTCAACACACTGCATAAAACAATATTCTGGTTGGGGGCCAAGAGAGTGATAACAATTAAAGCGATAACAATTAAAGCGATAACAATTAAAGTGATAACAATTAATAAAACTGATATTCATCCCCTTAAAACTAAACAACCAACTAACTGGTAGCATTTAATATTATAATAAAAGCATTTAAACTAATACAATAAAACTCTAATGCGGACGGGGTAAGCTACGCCAAAAATAAAATTGATCAGCCATGAACCGTCTATACAACTTACACGTCTCCTTAAAATTTTCACCACAATCTACGGGTTTCCCCGTAACCAAATGTTCCATCAGCATTGAAACGTAAACTCCTTCATTACCCCTTAAGTTTTGGGGAGATGTAACATAATCTACATTTACTTCAATACCAAATGGTTTTTCGGGTTGTTTAGACTTTTTCCAAAAACGGAGATTTACTAATAGAGCGCCAAAATACACACAGATTTTCATTAACACCGGGTGAACCAGCCGACCAAATTTCTCACCACCTATTTCTTCACCACAAAAAATCTCCAATTTTATTGTTCGCAGATTAACACGAACAAGTACCCATTCTTGACTCTGAATACAGAAAGGAAAATATACATAATCAATATCTAAAAAAGAGGGATACGGGTTGAATTTTCCATCTGCAAAAGAAACAGCATGCTTGCTACACGAGTCGGTTAAAAAATCAAAAATTGTGGAGGCAGTATACTCCAACGCATATCCGACAACGGATTCTTGTAAAGCTCTCTATGTCTCCAATTCATCATTCTTAATACCCAACCTTCAATGTGCTGAATAAAAATTATTATATTAATACAATTATAAAAATATAAGTGTAAAAAATCAAAAAAATATAAGTATAGCAATAATGGATACAAAACGTTACCACTGCGGTTAAACAACCGTTACGTCGTAGACCGAGTAAAATACCCCAAAAATTTTTGTCAAGTTTTGTTGGTGTCAAAAATATAGCAGAGTAACAAAAAGGTGCGTCCCCTTTATTATAAAAATCCATAACATTCGTTGACCATTTATCTGATTCATCATCTGGAATGGCCCATTTACGTACTAAAGAAGGCCTGCCTTGAACATCTTCTTGTGCATGATGACGGTTTTCGAGGGGGTTTTCTTCCGGGTTTTGAACGTTCGAAGGTGAAGATTCATGTTGATTCCTTGGACGCCTCCATTTACTCATGATCCAAGATGAAGGTTTCAGTGCGGGTTGAGAGCAATATTGATTTTTATCCATAGAGTTATATTTTTTAAAGTAAGAGTGTTTTTAAGAGTGTGAATGAAGTAGGATAATGTAATGTCTATTTATACTAGTATTTAAAGTTTAATTTTTATTTAATTTTTTTATAAATATATAAATATTTTGTTACTGGGCTGAAATTTCTTTAAAATGTAGTGGGCTTAATTGGGGTGGGCCTTTACCACAGATTTAATACCCACTTTTCAAATAGGCCTTTACTACAGATTTAATTGCTGGGCTTAATCGGTGGCCAATGGGCCTTTTCAAATACCCACTTTTTTTGATCGGCGCGAAATAAGCACAACTTTCTCGCCACGGTCTCGCCGGTTAAAGCGAGACGTCAAGCTGCTGGTATCGCCCACGTCTCGCCTGAAATATAGTATCTCTGCGATAATGCATGCTTCTGTCTCGCCACTATCTCGCCTGATGGCTAATTTCGCAATATTTACAGTCCATGGCTATTATGCAAAACCAGATTGGTCAAATGGCCAATCTGGTAATTTTCCCATATAAAATTGCATGTTGGAAGTTGTAACGTCTTTAAATAATTATCTCTTCATATATGGTTGATAATTTTTGATATATATGTTTATTACAAGGTTAAACATGTTAACAAAAAGTATATTATGTAATATTTTATTTTTTTTTCAAATTAGAAGGTTAGATTGTATCAATTTTATTCTTTATCCGGAAAACATGAGGAAAGAATTTATAGAAATGAGATAATGTAATTAAACAAGTTGTTTTCATATTTGATATTTGGGGTTAATCGTGTCGTCCTTAACTTGTTAAACATAACAAAATATGTTTTGTCAGCCTCAAGTTAAAGGGACATAAGACTACTTGTCACGTTGGGGTAGGTCCTACACTCCTACTTAGTGGTGTTTAAAAACATTCGAATCCAAAACCGAATCCGAAATATCCGAAATTCGGATATCCGAAATTTCGGATATCCGAAAATTCGGATATCCAAAAATTTGGATATCCGAAATTTCGGATATCCGAAAATTTGAATATCCGAAGTTGAATATCCAAACTTCGGATATCCAAAATTTCAGATTCGGGTTCGGATAATGATTTTCAGAATTTTTGGATATTTCAAATATCCGAAATATCCAAAATATTTTTATAAAAATTTTAAAAAAATAAATATTAATTAAATATTTCGGATATTTTTAGATATTTCGGTCATTTTAATTAAAAACTTCGGATATCCGATAAAACTTCAATAAAAATTATTATATTTTTATAAAATTTATTAAATAGTACAATTTTTTTGGAACGGATATCCGAATCCGAAATTTTGGATATCAGAATTTCGGATTCGGATTCAGATAGTGAAATTCACTATCCGAAATTTTCAGATATCCGAATTTGAAACCCCTAATCCTACTAGCAAAAGCTGTGTCTACACCTCAGATGTAGGAGTGTTAAAAAATATCCGATTTCAAGAATCAAATTGGAAAATCAAATAATCTAAAATATCTAGAAAATCATATATATGAAATATCAAACATCCAAAAAATTCGGATTGGTATATCGACTTTGAAAATTTATGAATATTCGGATATCCGATTATCCGGAAATTTAAAAGAAAAGTTGTTATATTGTTAAAGTGTTACACCCAACCCTTGTCACACCCCGAGCCCAAGGAGGGTAGGACATCACATACTGGTAATATACATGACAACGGAAACTAACCATCACAAGAGCGCACAATAAGAGAAATCACATGACATTACATTAATTAACTTATGTGGGCTGTAAAAGTCGAGCCCATAACATAAGTCAAAAACCCAAAACAAAATATTAGAAAGTTCAACAGACATTGTAATCAAATTGCCCAAAATGCTTCAAAACAATTAATGCCATGGGTAGTCATCCATACGTACTTCTCCAACATAACCAAGCTTCCTTCAAAGATTATCTGAAACATGCTAAAAAAGGTTTTGGGTCAACTATAAAGTTGATGAATTTAAGTGCTTAAAGTTTAAAAACAAAAGAACTCTTTAGAATCCAAGTTAATTTTACATAAGTATCACTATTGTAGGGTCACAATCAACCCTGCATACAGCCCCGGTTAGCCTCTTCAAAACTTGTGTTAATGTCGGTTAACCCACAGGGAAAATTGAGCCTCAAACAGTGCACCATACCTGCTGGATGGTTTATCATAGCATCTTATAATACCTGTTACATGACACAAACGACCCCTTAGGATCTCAGTATGGTACCCTTCCTATTAAGTTATTGGGTCATGACGGAAGGCATTGTGTATGGGGGATTCCCAAAGTAGATTTACCTATATAGAACAAGCGGTTCACACAAGAATTAATTATTGTGATACAAGTAAGTGCATGTTCTAACATTAACCATAACATATAAGTATCACTAATAGCACATAAATAATTTCAGTTTAAACATAGCATGCTTTATCCCAAAATAATAGTAAAAAGGGAACACTAAAACTCACGTTATGGTTAATCAATGGTTCCTAGAGCACGGAAAAAGATTCAAGTCCTAGCACCCTATCATCAAGATACAAGTAGTAAGCTCTATGTTCTTAGACTATTATAGGTGTAACTAGGTGTGTTTTATGATCACAAGGTCATCTAGCATCATTTACTTAGAGTTTACGTCAAAAAGTTTCCTTTTTAGGAAAGTTAGGGTTTCATCATGTGAATGACAAGTTTTTATGATTCTTATCAATTTGTTAAGGTGATAATAAGTTTTAAGTATTTTTAGTTATAGTTGATCAAAATTTAGGTGAAATTGCTGAATTTACACTTTGGTCCCTCAAGTTTTAAAATTTAATATTTTTACCCTAAAGTTTGTTTTTTATCCATTTTATTCCATACTTTCCACCAAAATATCATCTTGGGGGTTCTAAGTTACTTAAGTAACATGAATTTATTGGTTTAGGCTTGTTACACTATTTTAAAATTTTATCTAAAAATCTCTTAGTTTAGGCTTATATTTGTTTAAATAAATTCATAAAAATCATATATTAACCCAATAAATCATAAAATTAGGTTTTTATAACTAAAATACTTATTTTAGGTCCTAGAACTTTTTAAACTTCTAACTTTTTAAGATGTGACCATATTTGAGAATTTTACCATATTTCGGGTCCTTAATTTCACCTATTTAGTCCATAAAACTACTCCTTTTAACATGTTTATCAAATTTCATGAATTTTATATGTTTAATATCACCAAACCACTGGAAAAAAAGCATTATTTCAAGGATTCTTACATGCATAGCACCTTATGTTGCATTTAAGGGTGAAATACCACATTTACACTTATGTAATCCCCATAGTTTGAGCATAAATGTCACCAAAACTTTTTGTAGCTTTTAAAACATGTTTTAGTGAAGTTTATTTACTGTTTTTGTTCAGATCTTAACAATGGTTTGAGGGGTTTTCAAAACAATAGGGGGGTTTTTGATGCTTAAACTCATGAGAAATGAGGTTTTCGGTGGTGCAACGTGTGCACCAACCTTGGTTCAGATTCTAACTTTAAAAGATACCTTGTAAGATGTCAATAGTTCTCAAAATGCATTAGTTAATATCAAAATTTTCTGTTTTTGAACAAAAGTAGTAAGATTTTATAAAAAAAAGAGAGGAAAAACTCAAGAAATTATTTTATTCGGGTTCATTGAGTTAGAGAGTGTGAGAGCTGTTGGTTCATGAACTTGAGCTGGAACACCTTGTTCTTGAGAGAACCTAGCGTAAACACTCACTAAAACTCACTTTCTAGCTTGTTTTGCACTCGGTGATGTTGAGCTGATGCTAATCTTCGACTCTTGAGGCTGAAATGGAGAGAACAATGCAATTTTTTGGGTGTTTCTTGGCTGATTTTTGTGAGAGAGTGTAACATCTCGTATTTTTGTTAAATTAAAAGTTAACTTTGTAAGGACTATTTATGCCTTTTTAAGAAATTTGTGGGTTGTTATGTTTACCTATTAGTTTGTCACTTAATTTTTAGTATAAAATCTTAATAATATATCTATTAAATTACAATAGCACTAATAGTTATGTCATTAATACTAATGATAATAATGTTAATAATAATAATAATAATAATATTAGCAAAATAGATTATGATAATAATAATAATATAATAATAATAATAATAATAATTATTATTATTATTATTATTATTATTATTATTATTATTATTTTTATTAGAGTAAATTACTATTTTGGTCCCTATGGTTTGGTCATATTAACTGTTTGAGTCCAAAAATGAATTTTCTAACAAATCAAGCCCTATGGTTTGTATTCTATAATTATTTCAGTCCAATATACTAACAGAGTTAGATTTTTCAGTTAGTTTTTAATAAAATGACCAAAATACCCTTGGACTGAAATGGTTATTTTTAATAACCTCAGGGACCAAAAACGAAATTTACTCTCTCACACAAACATATTATATATATATGTTATATACACGGAATTTTTTTATTTTTATTTTTCAGATTTTTTTACATTTTAATTTTAAATCGCTCGGTTTTAAACGTCGTATTTAAACCATTCATTTTATCTAACAGAAAAATTAAAATCGTTTGGCTTATTATACTTTTTATTTAAACTGTTAAGCTACTTAAATGTCCTTTTAATCTATTTGTTTTACTTAAACCGCAAATTATTTTTTAATTGTTATTTTATTTAAACGCGTTTTTTTAACGCTCAAATCTATTACGCTTCTTTTTAAATTTTTTGTATTTATACATGTTTTTCATTATTCGGCTAGTTTAAACGTAATTTTATCATGTTCTTTTATTTGAACGTCTTTTTACTATTCGTTTATTAAAATGCTTTCTTTTTCAACAATTCATTTTATTAAAAAATCTTTTTTCTCTTTTTGATTCTTTGTCATAAATTTATGTCATTTGTATTATTTTAAGGATTAACTTGAGTTTTGATTATTACAATTAGGGCTTTTACGATATTAAAATTATACGTGTTTAGTTTATTTAAACTTTTTAAGTTAATCGTTGCGTTTGAATAACAATCGATTTGAAAGACGTTCAAATAAGGCAAACAAGTTTAGAACGGAGTTTAATTTGTTGAACGGTTTAAAAAGCTATTTAAATAAAACATTTGAAAAGCGAAAAGATTTTAAAAGACATTTAAGTAAGATGAACGATTAAAAATAAATTTAAAAAGCCGAATGATTATAAAAAATATGTTTAAAAAGCCGAAAGATTTTAAAGCCAAACAATTTGAAGATTAGTGATTTTAAAAATTGTTTAGAAAACCAACCTTTTAAAATTTAAAAACCAATTGTATAAAGAGTGATGTTTGAAAACCAAATGGTTTATAAACACTTAAAAAATATTTTTTAGTAATTAAATTATCAGTTTAAAATCCAAACGGTTTAAAAATATATTTTTAAAACTTTAAAAAATAAAAAATAAAAATATTTTAACATATACACACATATATTAGTCAAACAGCTAAATAATTTTAACAGGTTGGTTTGAAAAAGAAAGTTTTTTAATAAACAAATAGTAAAAATACGTTCAAATAAAAGAGCGATAAATTACGTTTAAACGAGCCAAATAATTAAAAATATGTATAAATACAAAAAAAATATAAAAAGAAGCTTATAGTATTGAACGATATATATATAATACAAAATAAATAATAATATAATATATTATATATATATATATAATATAATATAATATAATATATAATATAATATATATATAATACAAAATAAATAATATAATATATTTTATATAATATAATATATATATAATAACATATATATAATAAAAAAATAATAATATAATATATATATATAATATATATTTTTATATAATATATATATATATATTTTTATATAATATATATAATATGTTTGTGTGAGAGAGTAAATTACATTTTTGGTCCCAGAGGTTATTAAAAAATAACCATTTCAGTCCAAGGGCAGTTTGGTCATTTTATTAAAAAATAACTGAAAAATCTAACTCTGTTAGTGTATTGGACTGAAATAGTTATAGAATACAAACCATAGGGCTTGATTTGTTAGATAATTCGTTTTTGGACTCAAATAGTTAAAATGATCAAACCACAGGGATCAAAATAGTAATTTACTCTTATTATTATTATAAAAGCTTGGAAATTAATAAATTAGTTAAAATTTAAACTTAAATTAAGTTCAGGGGGTATTTATGTAATGTTTTTAAACTTAAATTTAAAGTTTATAACATAAAATAACAAACTCTAAACTACAGGGGCCATTTATGTAATTTATTAAAAACCCAAACCAAACCCCCTTTTTGTCCCGGTCGCCGGCCAGCGAAGCTCCGGCGCGGCACCGGTGGACCCCGAGACCACCCGAAACGCTCAGAATCTTGACCCATTCGACCGTAATCGCTTCGCATGACCCGTTTCGAACTCTTAATGTGTTTTAATTGAAGTTTAAAGCCTGATAGGTGAACGTTTGAGCTCGGTAACCGCTCACCATCAACCTTCGAACCGATCGACAATTAAAACCTATTGATAACCCAATTAATTGGAACCTAAACAAACGTTTAACTATTCCTGAACCTCTACCAAGGTTAATTTTATCCGAATCACATTTGATCATTCCAAACAACCCACGCTTTCATCACGACCCACGCCCATTGTGTTCAACAACATTAGCTCGATCTTAGGTGAAATTGTTAGAGGGCTTTTAATCATCAAGATCCTTGGAAGCTTCCTGTGTCACGAATTTGAATATCATCAACCATTGCAACATGAACAGTGCGAGACGTTGGTCGCGGCTATTCTTCAAGTTGGGACATCGAAATCAAACAAACATCGGGTAATTGAACATACATATATACTCGAAATTACATGGGGAATCAAAGCCCCATGTCTATTTCTGTAAACATGTTCGATTTGGTGTTGATTTGGATCAAGATCAAACTAGGGTTCTTGAGGTTGGGGGAAACCTCTTAATTTGGGTTTAAAAGAATTTAGAACCAGCGTAAACCATGGTCGCGGCCCTGGTTCACTGGTTAAGACTTTGCCCCTTTCATCATGAGGTCCCGGGTTCGAACCCGGGCACCCTCATGTATTTTTTAAGGTGTTTTAGCCCTCAAATTAATTATATAAAATTTTTAATAAATATAAAAAATGTTTTTGTAAACTTTAAATATTTCTATAGGCACCAAATAATTTTCTGTATTTTTATTAAATTAAATAATTAAATAATTTCCTTTAAAACCTTTTAACAAAGGTTATTCTTGGTTTAATCCTAATAAAATGGATTTCAATAATAAATAATAAATTATTGAACCAAATGTTACCTTTTAAAAATCATGATTATTTTTAAATGTTTATTTAAATTTTATATTTAGACTCTATTAATTGTTAAAAATGGTTTAATTTTATTTCTCTCTATTAAAATACATAGGTGGTAAATTCTTTATTAAAATATTTAACATACTTATAAAAATCCCCAAATTCCATCCAAAACTCTAGTTCTCGTTAAAACGTTAACACTCATTAAAATTAAACTTAAATATTGTAAATATATATTCTTAGGTATCCCGTGAAGGTTTACGTTGGAACGTTGCTTATTATTCTTATTAATCATCATTATTATACTTATTGTCATGTGAGTTTTCTTTGCCCTTTTTTATATATTTTCACACTTTGGGGTGAAACATGATACTTATACAACTTACACTTATAAACGTTTAAGACTTGTAAAGCACTTGCAATCCATCTTTATATTTTGTCATGGTTATTTGTGTGTTGTAAGTGATTATATGAGATACATAGTTTGTTTACAATCATTAACTATTGCTAGTCTGGCGACGTCTTAGATCTTTGGGCCTGACAAGCCTATTTGGTGCTAAAGTCGATGTATTGCCGACTCCTGATGACGTATGCTTGTTCATCATGGGAACCAAATACACTTAGCCAATCTTTTATACTTGTAATCAAGTCGAGGTTTGGTTGTAACGATATGTGTTCTATAACCTTACTAGCTTATAACCTATGACATGAATTGCTACTTGTAACCTTATCATATTATGTATGAAAACCTTAGAAACTCACCAACTATTTTTAGTTGATCTTTTATTTTTATCATGTTTCAGGTTAAGCCCAAGTTTAAAGTGATCTTTTGAAGCTTGTAATAATCTAGGATTTGGACCTAGTTAATGGAATAAAAGAACTATGTTTCGTTATGTTATGTTTGAACTTATTTCATATTTAAGACTTATGTTTGTAATGTCTTTTGAAACTTATAATTTGAATATTTTGATTTAAATATAGCGTTATGTGGCTGTGAACAATTTTAACCCTCACATCTCGACGATTCCGCTGTCAAGGTTGGGGTGTGACAGATTGGTATCAAAGCCCATAACTATAGGGATTTAGGTTATTAGAAATGATGACCTGGACTATAGTTTATGCATGAACCCTATAGAATAATGTTTATATTCTTGTAAATATATACAATGTTTGCATGCTACATATTGCTATGCCTTCTTACGTGCAATTTGATGCCTTAGCATAGGATTGCCTAAACATTGTTACTTATCTCCCTAAACTTAACTTTGACTCTTTGACTCTCCCTGAACATGAAACCTCTTAATCTTATTCTCGACGACGCGAGGAATCTTATGCTTATGCTTATGACTTGGATCTTTAGACGATATGTCTAATCTATATAAATCTCATCAAGGTTTTGATTTTATGAACCTAAGAAATATTGTGTGACACATAGACACCTGTATTCTGGTTTTCCTGGCAAAAAGCCTTCGGGCTAAGGTAAGCGTTTGGCATAAATCCTACGGGACTAATTACGCTTACCTGGGGATTTCTGGGATGAGTGATAAACTATGGCCAACATACACAAGTTTCTAAGGCGAATGGGTCAATTTACCTTGACGTGTCAACGTTTCCAAATGGTAATGCGTTACCAAATGGAATCATTCCATATGCCTTATAACTCTCGACTTATCCTTGTTTAAATTATAACCCTTGTTATTCTCTTTTCTAGTGTCTAACTCATTTTGCATATTCCAGCATGTCTCGTCATCATGGAAAGCGTGGAAGTTCTGATCGTAAGCTAGCCGCCATGATTGCTCGACAAATGTCTGCTGTCATCCCGACCATGGTTGCTGAACTCAATAGCACTTTGATGACCAATTCTAGCAACAATAGGAATGGTCAAGGAGAGAATAGTTCAAACCAAGGGCGCAACAACCAAACTTGCACTTTCAACCACTTTAGCTCTTGCAATCCCACTAGTTTTTTTGGCAAGGAAGGAGCCACTGGTCTCCTTGAGTGGTTCAAGAGCATGGAGAACACTTTTGTCAACTGTGAGTGTCCCGAGGCACTCAAAGTTCGTTATGCCACTAGTATGCTCCAACAAAGGGCACTTACCTGGTAGAATAGTGAGAAGAGGAATCGAGGAGCTGATGCTATTTTGGCACTTACTTGGGAGGAGTTCAAGAACACGGCCATCGCGAAGTTCTGCTCGAGAAGCGAACTGCAAAAGTTGGAGGAAGAATTTTGAAACTTGAAACAAGATGGTGGTGACCATTTGGCCTACTCAACTAGGCATCATGAGTTGAGTTTACTACTGCCCCATATGGTCGACACTATCCCCCGTAACATTGAGAAGTTCATAAAGGGTGTACCACCCTAAATTTAATATGTTGTGATGGGTAGCCGACCCACGACCTTGGAGGAAGCCATCACTATCACCGCTCAACTCACCGAGAACCATATACGAGCAGGCACCATGTCTGTGAAAGGTGCAAAGAAGTTGGAAAAGACGGCTACTGAGGCCGTTAAGGAGACTAAAGCTGAACCGTCCCACAACAACAACAACAACAAGAAGCGCAAGTTTACACCGGCACGCAACTATGTCGTGGCTGCACCCAAACAACCCCAAAGACAACTTGTACCTGTCGCTGCACCTTTGGCATAAGTGCCTGGGGCTAGGGCCTATGCTGGTCCTCAACCTATGTGCAACACGTGTAGGTATCATCATCCGGGGAATCAACCGTGCCGTATCTGCACCTTATGCGGTAAATATGGTCATTTGGTGGCGACTTGTCACCATGCACCTAACAATGCCGCCATGGTCACAAACCGTGTTTGCTACAACTGTGGGGAACCTGGTCATTTCCGCCCACAATGCCCTCGTCTTGTGGGTAATGTTCCACAAGCCCGAGGACGTGCTTTCAACATCAACGCTAACCAAGCACAAGCAAACAACGATGTGGTGAATGGTACGTTAACCTACCTTTGACTTTGCGACCTAATTCTTTTCATGCGTTACTTCTATCATTAAATACCTTTAAAATTTAACAGGTATGTTCCTTATTAATAAAACTTATGCATATGTTATATTCGATTCTGGAGCCGATAAGAGTTTTGTTTCATTAAAGTTTGAAACCATACTTGCTAAGCCACATACGAAACTAGAAAGACCTCTCACCGTTGAAGTTGCCGATGGAGAACCGATCACCGTGGATGTCGTTATCCGTGATTGCATCTTAAGTCTTGATGTGACAACCGACAATTTCAGGTCAATACCCGATCTTGACTTGATTATAATTACACCTATGACACTTGATTTTCAATTTAATTACAATTATTGAAGTCGTTTTATGCATTGCAAACTTTCGCGTATAACATCTCATGCATTGGTAATTCGGCGCAGTTACCATTTTTACACGCGATTCAAGCATACAAGAACATTGGTGATAATTAATATATATATATATATATATATATATATATATATATATGTCAATAAATACTTTAAAGTGTTTTAAAGTATCTTAGGTTCCAATATTAATACATGGGAAAAGTTTAAAATTTAAGAAAAACCTTAGCGCGTAAATTGATATGTTACCAGAATAAAACGCTTGTAACGCAACTACTAGATAAATGAGTTATTATTTACATATCATCAATATTGAAATATCTAATATTATATGAATTCTTATAATATTTTAATGTATTTTAAAAGAAAAAGAAAAAAGTAAAAATATAAGAATATGTAAAAAAATACCTATGATGCAACAAATACCACCCAAATACCCAATACTATACAAAATATAAAAACAAAACCCCCTACCCCCTCCCTTGGTCATCCCCTCCCTTCCCCCCCCCCCCCCCTCCTCTTTTGTCTTTTCAATTTCTTGACAAATACATGCAACTTTTGCAAAAATCAAGAGATTTCCTCTTTTGTGAAACATCCTTGACATTGATTAAAGGGGATTAACCCCACTACTATAAGTAGAGAGCCCCATCTCATCCTCTTATCCATGGTGTGATACACTCATGCTTCAAAGTCCCTTGCAAGAAAAGGGGTGTAGGCCTATAAAGCCTTCAAACAAAGCATACATCAACACACCACACACCCAGCATCTCTTCTCCTCCTCTCCCTCTCTAAATTTTCGGCCAAGGCACCCCCACCACCACTTCATTTGATTTTCAACTTATTTTCTTCAAATCTTGGGTGATTCAAGTGTCATTGTTGAAGACCAAGTGATTTTTGAAGCTTCCAAGCATCCTACAACATCTTCTTCACTTTTCTTGTTTGGTTTTCTTAGTTCAAAGGATCAAGTCTTCTTTTCCTTGCATTTCAAGACTACCATCTCTTTCTCCTTACTTGTTTAAGGTTAGCCCCTTGTTTCTAATCTTCTATACATCACCATGATGTGTTCATGTTCACTAACTCATCCCAAAAGTGCTCTAGCAAAGTTTAAAAAGTAACAAAACATGTAAGACACTTTCCGGCAGATTTATGTTATGTGTTTTCAACACCATAACTCGACCTAAACATGATCAAATGAACCGTTTCTTGAGCCTAACATTAACTTTAGGATGTCTAGTTTCTAACCTATCCAACATTGAAATTTTTAGATGAGTATAACCTATCCAAAACGTACAAACAAATTAAAGTGTTGAACCTGATTTTTTGGCAGAATAGATAGGGCAGAAAGAATGAGGCATAAGTTATGCTTAAAGTAATAAAATAAAGACTTTCTTTCTCTGATAACTTAGCTTAAGGTGTTAGGTTTAAAAGTAATATAGGATCTATTTGTGAATGAAGGTTTTGACCCCTCAAAAAGGTGAATTCCATAGACATGTACAGAAAAATGCTGCACTGACATCTGTTGCTTCATGAACCATTTCGAGGCACTTAAACTTAGTTGCATGATACAAGCTATACCTTTTTGGAATACTAAGATATATATCTAGATGTGATAAAAGTATCAGATTTTATAAAAATTCTTTGTACCATGAAAAGAGGATGACAACCAGACCCAAAAATCCCATTTGATTCTGTCAAATGCCTATATTTAGATAAAGTAAACTTTTGGAGATATTTGGTAAAAAGGAAACCCATACACATGGAAAGTATAATACCATTATACTTAATATAAAACACCTTCAATACATTATGTATCTTTAGGAAGATAAAGATGAAGACAAGAATCTAAATAAAACATTTACGACTCGACGTGTCTAATTAGTCAAGTAACATTTTCAAAACTAACTTTGTGGATGAATTATGCATGACCATCTAGGGTTAGTAATCATGACCTCATGAATATATTGTGATTTTGTTTAGAAGATTCCTAGACCAATCATACATACAGACTATTGCTAGTATTCACGCGTGCAATTGAGGTGAGTTTCACGGCCCCATTTTACTTATTTTCCTTTTGGGGGAGATTACATGCAAATTACTAATTTCCTTGGACACATTTACTTGTCAATTATTTCACATGTTATATAAGTTATTTACTTACCATATGAAGTCCCCTGTTATCGAACCGTTAGTTTATTTCCCAAAGCGAGGTAATCATGGATAGTACTACTGGGTTTGACTACCCCCACCCTGGTTAATTACCCTAACCTTGACTGGAGGTCTAAACGGGTGCATTATTAGCCTGTTCACACCCATGCTCATGGTAGGCATGGGTAGGGGCAATTTATTACATTTACAGTCTAGCTTCGGTTGCGGCGCTTATATAATTTGTAGCATTGTATGTAAAACAATCAAATCATAGAAAATATTATGGCCCTTTACGCTATTTATTATTACTTAAAACCTGTGAGCTCACCAACATTATGTTGACATTTTTCATGCATGTTTTCTCAGGTAATTGATAGATGCAACAAGTTAAGCTAGCATGGATCATCTCATGTTTAGGGCCATTCATGTTGTTTGGGATATTCATTTCCATATATGTCATGTTTTGAAAATAATTTACCTTATTACTATTGCTTTCGCAAATTTAACTCTGAACAATGATGTACCTTAAACTTATTTGAGACGTATGTTTTACAAAACCATGTAGTGGTCGATCAGTGACTATGAAACCATGACGTTCGCTCCCCGCGGGAAACCGCCGTGGTTTGGGGGTGTGACACTTGACGCGCACGATTTTCTTATCGATCTTATACCTATGAAACTTGGTAGCTTTGACGTCATCATTGGTATAGATTGGTTAGCCAAACACCATGCCGAGATCGTTTGCTTTGAGAAGTGCATTCGTATACCGTTACCCTCTGGAGATACTTTGAAAGTGTTCGGCAAAAAATCTTCCAAAGGACTTAAAATCATGTCTTGCACTCAAGCCCGAAAGTGTTTAAGCAAGAAGTATATGGCCTTCTTGGCTTACGTGGTCAACACGAAAGTCAAAGGGAAAGAACTTAAGGATTTCCCTATCGTGCGAGACTTTCCTGAAGTATTTCCCGATGACCTTAGTGGTTTACCTCCCGTGTGTGAAGTCGAGTTTAAAATTGACTTGATACCGGGAGCAAACCCCGTGGCTAAGTCACCATATCGGCTTGCACCATCGGAAATGCAAGAACTCTCTAGTCAACTTCAAGAGCTAACCGAGAAGGGTTTCATTCGTCCTAGTTGTTCGCCTTGGGGTGCACCTATCCTCTTCGTGAAGAAGAAAGATGGATCGTCTCGTATATGCATCGACTATCGTGAGCTTAACAAGCTTACCATCAAGAATCGATATCCTCTTCCTCGTATCGATGACTTGTTTGATCAACTTCAAGGAGCTGCTATATTCTCGAAGATTGATCTACGTTCTGGATATCATCAATTACGAGTCCATGATGATGACATCCCAAAGACAGTGTTCCGTACTCGTTATGGGCACTATGAGTTTATGGTGATGCCTTTTGGTTTAACTAATGCTCCTGCTGTCTTCATGGATCTCATGAACCGAGTATGCAAGCCTTATCTAGATAAGTTTGTGATCGTCTTCATTGACGACATACTTATCTACTCCAAGACCAACACCGAGCATGAACTGCATTTGCGACAAGTTCTTGAGTTGTTGAAGAAAGAGCAATTGTACGCGAAGTTCTCGAAGTGTGACTTCTGGCTCGAGGAAGTTCAATTTCTAGGACACGTGGTGAATAGCCAAGGAATTCACATTGACCCTGCAAAGGTGGAAGCTGTGAAGAATTGGTGTGTTCCCACGACTCCGACCGAGATTCGTTCTTTCCTTGGTCTTGCTGGTTATTACCGGCGATTCATCGCCAACTTTTCAAGGATCGCGAAGCCGCTCACTTCTTTGTCATAAAAGAATAAACCATTCAAGTGGGGGCCCGAGCAAGAAGAAGCTTTTGAAGCATTAAAGCACAAACTGTGCAATGCTCCTATCTTGACCCTACCCGATGGAAACGCTGATTTTACCATATATTGTGATGCATCAAAACAAGGCCTTGGTTGTGTTCTTATGAAATGAGGAAAGGTCATAGCTTATGCATCGAGACAATTGAAGGTTCACGAGGTGAATTACACAACACATGATCTCGAGCTTGGTGCTGTTGTTTTTGCTTTGAAGATTTGGAGACACTACCTGTATGGTACGCAATGCATAGTATACACCGATCACAAAAGCCTTCAACACGTTTTTAATCACAAAGATCTCAATACGAGACAACGTCGTTGGGTTGAGTTGATTAGTGATTATGACTGTGACATTCGTTACCATCCTGGGAAAGCAAATGTCGTAGCCGATGCACTAAGTCGTAAAGTCCATAACAAGATGACCTCGTTTCAAGAAATTCGTGATCGACGACAATGGTTTAATACTTTGAGAGATTTGATACCGAGATACGACTGGATGTCAACGAGACTACCGTACTGCTATAAAACTTGAGAATAGATAGTGACATCGAGTCTAGTATCTTGGAGGCTCAACAAATGGTTCAACAAGAGGGAAGAATGAAAGATGAACTGGAGCATAACTTCTAACTCAACTGGAGACGAAGCCTAATGGGTTGATGTATTTATCAAACCGAATTTGGGTTTCAAATCTTGATAATCTTCGTACCCTTGTCATGAACGAAGCTCATCAAACTCGTTATTCTATTCATCCTGGCTCCGATAAGATGTACATGGACCTGCGTGGTCAATATTGGTGGCCTGGAATAAAGAAAGACATAGCAACTTATGTAGCTAAGTGCCTTACGTGTACGAAGGTTAAAGCCGAACATCGACGTCCAAGTGGGTTACTTGAACAACCCGAGATTCCTATGTGGAAATAGGAACATATATCTATGGACTTCATAACTAAGCTACCCCGAACCTCCCGTGAACATGATAGCATATGGGTGATCGTCGACCGATTGACCAAGTCGGCGCATTTTATACCCATACGTGACACTTACAAGACATCAAGGTTGGCTCGTATATACGTTGATGAAATTGTAAGTAGTCATGGGGTACCTCTGCACATCATATCTGACCAAGATGCTTGTTTCACTTCGCACTTTTGGTCGTCTATGCAAGAACTCTTGGGAACTCAATTGGATCTAAGCACGGCTTACCATCCCCAAACTGATGGTCAAACCGAGCGAACCATCCAAACCTTGGAGGATTTGCTACGACTTTGTGTCCTTGACTTTGGTGGTGATTGGGATACGCATCTACCACTAGCGGAATTTTCGTATAACAATAGTTACCACTCGAGTATCAAGATGGCACCATTTGAAGCACTATATGGTCGTAAATGTCGTTCACCGATCTGCTGGACCGACATTGGTGAAAACTTCATCACTGGTCCTGAACTTATACAAGAGACGACAGATAAAGTTTCTATCATCCGAAAGAACCTTGAAGTGGCAAAAAGTCGACAAAAGAGCTATGCTGATAAGCGACGTAAGCCATTGGAATTCCAAGTTGGGGACATGGTTCTTCTTACGGTTTCACCGTGGAAGGGTGTTGTTCGCTTTGTAAAGAAGGGTAAACTGGCTCCAAGATTTGTAGGACCTTTCAAGATTCTGAAAAGGATTGGGAAGGTGGCTTACAAACTGGAATTACCTTCCGACCTTAGTGGAGTTCATCCTGTGTTCCACGTCTCAAATTTGAGGAAGTGTCTGGCTGACGAAGGTCTGCATGTCCCGTTGGATGACATCCAGATCGACGAGTCATTACACTTTGTCGAGAAACCCATTGAAGTTATGGATCGCATCATGAAAAAGACTAGAACCACCACTACTCCAATCGTCAAGGTACGCTGGGAGAATAAGCGTGGCGCTGAATTTACTTGGGAACGTGAGGAGCACATAAGGAAGAAATACCCGTTCTTATTTGTATAATTTCATTTTTCTTAATTTCGGGACGAAATCTTTTAAGTTGGGGAGACTGTAACATCTCGTATTTTTGTTAAATTAAAAGTTAACTTTGTAAGGACTATTTATGCCTTTTTAAGAAATTTATGGGTTGTTATGTGTACCTATTAGTTTGTCACCTAATTTTTAGTATAAAATCTTAATAATATATCTATTAAATTACAATAGCACTAATAATTATGTCATTAATACTAATGATAATAATGTTAATAATAATAATAATATTATTATTATTAGCAAAATAGATTATGATAATAATAATAATAATAATAATAATAATAATAATAATTATATTATTATTATTATTATTATTATTATTATTATTATTATTATTATCATAATCTATTTTGCTAATAATAATATTATTATTATTATTAACATTATTATCATTAGTATTAATGACATAATTATTAGTGCTAAATCTTAATAATATATCTATTAAATTACAATAGCACTAATAATTATGTCATTAATACTAATGATAATAATGTTATTAATAATAATAATATTATTATTAGCAAAATAGATTATGATAATAATAATAATAATAATAATAATAATAATTATTATTATTATTATTATTATTATTATTATTATTATTATTATAAAAGCTTAGAAATTAATAAATTAGTTAAAATTTAAACTTAAATTAAGTTCAGGGGGTATTTACGTAATGTTTTTAAACTTAAATTTAAAGTTTATAACATAAAATAACAAACTCTAAACTACAGGGGCCATTTATGTAATTTATTAAAAACCCAAACCAAACCCCCCTTTTTGTCCCGGTCGCCGGCCGGCGAAGCTCCGGCGCGGCACCGGTGGACCCCGAGACCACCCGAAACGCTCAGAATCTTGACCCATTCGACCGTAATAGCTTCGCATGAACCGTTTCGAACTCTTAATGTGTTTTAATTGAAGTTTAAAGCCGGATAGGTGAACGTTTGAGCTCGGTAACCGCTCACCATCAACCTTCGAACCGATCGACAATTAAAACCTATTGATAACCCAATTAATTGGAACCTAAACAAACGTTTAACTATTCCTGAACCTCTACCAAGGTTAATTTTATCCGAATCACATTTGATCATTCCAAACAACCCACACTTTCATCACGACCCACACCCATTGTGTTCAACAACATTAGCTCGATCTTAGGTGAAATTGTTAAAGGGCTTTTAATCATCAAGATCCTTGGAAGCTTCCTGTGTCACGAATTTGAATATCATCAACCATTGCAACACGAACAGTGCGAGACGTTGGTCGCGGCTATTCTTCAAGTTGGGACATCGAAATCAAACAAACATCGGGTAATTGAACATACATATATACTCGAAATTACATGGGGAATCAAAGCCCCATGTCTATTCCTGTAAACATATTCGATTTGGTGTTGATTTGGATCAAGATCAAACTAGGGCTCTTGAGGTTGGGGGAAACCTCTTAATTTGGGTTTAAAAGAATTTAGAACCAGCGTAAACCAAGGCCGCGACCCTGGTTCTTTGGTTAAGACTTTGCCCCTTTCAGCATGAGGTCCCGGGTTTGAACCCGGGCACCCTCATGTATTTTTAAGGGGTTTTAGCCCTTAAATTAATTATATAAAATTTTTAATAAATATAAAAAATGTTTTTGTAAACTTTAAATATTTCTATAGGCACCAAAAAATTTTCTGTATTTTTATTAAATTAAATAATTAAATAATTTCCTTTAAAACCTTTTAACAAAGATTATTCTTGGTTTAATCCTAATAAAATGGATTTCAATAATAAATAATAAATTATTGAACCAAATGTTACCTTTTAAAAATCATAATTATTTTTAAATGTTTATTTAAATTTTATATTTAGACTCTATTAATTGTTAAAAATTGTATAATTTTATTTCTCTCTATTAAAATACATAGGTGGTAAATTCTTTATTAAAATATTTAACATACTTATAAAAATCCTCAAATTCCATCCAAAACTCTAGTTCTCGTTAAAACGTTAAAACTCATTAAAATTAAACTTAAATGTTGTAAATATATATTCTTAGGTATCCCGTGAAGGTTTACGTTGGAACGTTGCTTATTATTCTTATTATTTATCATTATTATACTTATTGCCATGTGAGTTTTTCTTGCCCTTTTTTTATATATTTTCACACTTTGGGGTGAAACATGATACTTATACAACTTACACTTATAAACGTTTGAGACTTGTAAAGCACTTGCAATTCATCTTTATATTTTGTCATGGTTATTTGTGTGTTGTAAGTGATTATATAAGATACATAGTTTGTTTACAATCATTAACTATTGCTAGCCTGGCGATGTCTTAGATCTTTGGGCCTGACAAACCTATTTGGTGCCAAAGTCGATGTATTACCGACTCCTGATGACGTATGCTTGTTCATCATGGGAATCAAATACACTTAGGCAATCTTTTATACTTGTAATCAAGTCGAGGTTTGGTTGTAACGATATATGTTCTATTACTAGCTTATAACCTATGACATGAATTGCTACTTGTAACCTTATCATATTATATATGAAAACCTTGGAAACTCACCAACTATTTTTAGTTGACCTTTTATTTTTATCATGTTTCAGGTTAAGCCCAAGTTTAAAGTGATCTTTTGAAGCTTGCAATAATCTAGGATTTGGACCTAGTTAATGAAATAAAAGAACTATGTTTCGTTATGTTATGTTTGAACTTATTTCATATTTGAGACTTATGTTTGTAATGTCTTTGAAACTTATAATTTGAAATTTTGATTTAAATATAGCGTTATGTGGCTGTGAACAATCTTAACCCTCACATCTCGATGATTCCGTCATCAAGGTTGGGGTGTGACAGAGAGAGAGCGATGGAGCTGGGAGTTGGGTTGCATGTATGGGGAAGAGAGGGGTAGTGGAGTGTGTAAATGGGTTTAGGAGGTTAAAGGAGGGAGATGGTTGGTGGATGAGGGGGCGGTCGAAGTTGAGCGGGGAGAGAGAGGGATTTGTTTTAATTTTTTTATAATTTATTATGTAGTGTAATTGTTATGTAGTGTAGGCTTTAAATGTACATTCATATTTATTGTTAATCTCAAATTTTATTAAAGTTGTTTTAAATACAACCGAATAATGGTTTCATCATTCTCTAAATGTACATTCAAATAGTATAAAAATTGCATACGAGCTCAAAAATAGTTATTTTAGTTTCCTTTAAAATTTATAGTTGAATGTTCCTGGAAAAATATAAACAATACTATGCATTTGGATTTTTTTAAAAGTTAAGCCGGACAAGGAATATCATAGGTATCGCATTCACCCGAATCGATACGATATACTGGAATATATCTTTTATAAAGAGAAAGCTCCACTGAAGGATATCAACAATAATTGCTTTATAATAATCACAGGTGATACGTTGAAGAACATAATCCATCACACACTCTTTTTCAAAATCAATCAAATTTATTCATTAGTAAAAGAGTAAATCTCGGTTTTGGTCCCTGTGTTTTGCAAATTGACTCCACTTGAGTACCAACGTTTATTTTGTCTCCATTTGAGTACCAAAGTTTAAAAAAGTAGTCTGTTTCAGTCCTTTTGACTAACGGTGTTAACATTTTCTGTTAGATATTTTTAAAAAGACCAAAATACCCCTAAGAGTTATAAAAATATCACCATGTCCACCACACACCACATACCACCACCACCACCACACACCACCGCCACCACACACCACCGTAACCATAAACTGTGGTTCAAGAATCAAGAAATTGATACAGAGTTGAACAAACAAACACCATAAAACACACTCAATCTCCACCTCCACACACCTCCACACATAAAATCAAGAAATTGGTACATTCATCAATTAACCAATTGCCCTTAAAACTTAAAAGTTAAAACTCTTCTCAGTGAACTTTGATTACACAAAAACTGAAATACCCAAATCAAGAGAGTTATAAAAAAACCTATTTTTGATTGCAGAAAGCTATAAAAAGAGATAAAAACACACACACACGCGCACACATACACACAAAACAAACACACTACCTGTGAATGAATTGAATCTGTGCAAGGGTTATTGCTGGTGGAGTTGATTTGAACAAAACATAAGCAAATTGTTGGATGAATGAACTGATTCAGCTTTCAAAGGTGTGAATTGAATTGGGTATGGATAATTGATGATGCTGATGATAAGATAGAGGTCTGTAGCTGGATCAATTAATTGAATCTTTATCTATCTACCCATCTCTTTCTATCTTCTTTCTCACACACATTAAACCCTGAATTGATGAATCTAATGTGGTGAAGTTTGTGAATTGAAAGATGAATCTTGAAATAAACAAAGGAAAGATGCAGTGTCTTGAAAGGTCAAGACTTCAGGAGCAAACCCCTCTCTCTCATCTCCACCGCCACTTGCCTCCGGTACCCGCAACCCCATCACCGTACGCCGCCTTTGGTGGTCGAAACCCCATCACCACATGCCCCTTTCGATGGCCACCTTTCGATGGCCAAACACCGCTACTGTACCCCACTCCACTATACCCCAATCCGCTTTCTGGTTCAAGGGGTGGTTGTGTAACTGAAAGAGAGACGAACAGAGATAAAGAGAGCATCGTCGATGGTGGTGGCCGGATTTGGTGGTGGTTGGTGGGTTATAGGTGGTGACAGTGCGTGACGGTGGTGGATGCGATCATTGGAGGTGGTGGCGATCTGGGTGCGGACGGCGGAGGCTTCGAGGAGGAGTAAGGGATGTTGTGGGAGTGGAGGCGGACGGCGGCGGCTAGGCCGGAGAGGCCGGCGCCGATGATGATGGCTCGGCGGTGGTGGGGTTTGTTTGAGAGGTTAGGGGTGGTGGTGTGTGATGTTTGAGAGGTTTAGAAGAAGATGGTGTTTTGAATGAGGGGTATTTTAGTAAATTGACAATCACTTAACGGAAAAAAGTTAACACCGTTAGTCAAAAGGACTGAAACAGACAACTTTTTTAAACTTTGGTACTCAAATGGAGACAAAATAAACGTTGGTACTCAAGTGGAGTCAATTTGCAAAACACAGGGACCAAAACCGAGATTTTTATGATAATTTTAAAAAATGTTTACATCTCACGTACATGAGATTTCTAGTGCAAATCTCTCACACAGTCTTCACGCATAAGGTGGTTTGGTGTTCCCATATAGAACACGAGCCACCTGAGTCTCCACGCACTTGGTTCACGCCCGTAGTCAACATCATCAGTTTTAGACAAGTGGATTAGATCTCAAAATATTATTTCTCAATAAATGATATCGATTATTACTAAATATGTTTTACTTTTTAAATAATTAATTTTAGTTAAAATTACATTTATATTTTAATTTGGAAGTTTGATTGTTTTATATTTAATTTTAAATTGACTTTCAAACTTCAAGGAACAAAAAGAGCAACCTGAGAAATGTAGAGTAAAATATGACATGATATAAATTAGTTCCAAGTACCTATTGAGAGTTATCAATACGATCGTAGCTTTTTTATTATTAGTATTATTATTATTTATTTTTTATCAATACGATCCTAGCTAGGGGATCAACCCAGGACCCAATGCCCACTTCAAGCCATGCAACCCACGTTCTCTTTTCTATTATTATTATTATTATTATTATTAATATTTTTCTTTCAATTGTTTTTTTAGGATGGTGGGTAGAAGTGTAGTTCATGTTTTCTTGTTACGGCTCCATATTTCCTGCATATTAGGCGTTAGTTGTTTCTTTCTTTGTATTTAAATAGTATGTAATTGGAATGGAAAAAGTTAAAGAAGAAAAATTACTAAGAAATTATAGCTCTTATTTTGTTTCTTGAAACTCGGAAGTGTTGGCTTACTACAAAATACTAATTATTTTGGGATATTGTCAATCTTGCATCGGTCACTCTCATTTATACATTCGATGAAGAGTTCTCATTACCATTCTTTTAACCATTACAAAAATTTGATTATAGTACTGTTTTCTTAATATGATACAAATCTCTGATAACTTCTCTATTAGCTTGAAAAACATCACATGTAACTTTCTTTAAGATGATAGATATAACCTATTATAAATAAGTGTTTTGAATCTTAAAATAACTCATGCGTGCTCGTTTCTTATCTTGTTATCTATGGTTTTGCTCCTTGCTTATCTTGTTAACAATGATTTTGCTATGAATATATATAAAATGTATTAGAAATCACTCAATAGTATACAACACATTTGAAAGTTTAAATTTGTGAAGTGGACACCCAATATTGATATTTAAACAAACAAACATACGGCAATGAAAAGAACTACACGAAGAACATCATGCTGTGAGAGTTTTCATGATTTTGACATAATTATATATATATGTTTGAGTCTAGAAAATCCTTTGTTTAGGTGTTTGTAAAATAGTAAAACATGTTAGATTTTCTTTTTCAGGTGAATAAAGAAGTTTTTCTTTCACTTTTGATTTAAACGTGATTATAAAATAATTTGACTGTTTTATTTGACTAACTTCTTTAAGGAATGTAACCTTTTATAGAAACGTATAGGTTTAAAATTATCTAAACATGTTTGCGCCTTCTTAAATGACTGATAATATTCTTAACCAAAATATTTACCCTCTATTAGCTTTACTTTTTAAATGCTCGTGAGTTGACATATGTAGTAATTTTTTATTTGTATCATGAAACTTGATGACATAAATATATAGAAAAACATACTTTATATTTACATTAACATAGTCTATTAGTTATTGTGTTAACACATAGTATAATGAGAAAAAAAATAGTATATCAAATTTTTTTTAAGCTTTGAATTGCCGAAATTGCCCTTTATTTAAAGGCAGGGGCGGACCTATCCCCATGGGAGGGGGGCGGCCGCCCACCCTAAAATTTTTTTTTTTATGTTAATATATGCTCGTTTTCTCGTCCGCCCCCTGTAAAATTTTGCGATCGCCCCCCTTCGAAACCCAATTTTACTTGTCTTCTTTCTTTTTTAATGAGCCGACCCGATCCAACCCGTTACCGCGTTAGTCGACCGACCTTTAAAATTTTCCGCCCCCCGTGAAAAATTTTCTGGATCCGCCACTGTTTAAAGGGTGTAGATTTCTTGTCTTACGCAAGTGAGATGTAGGAAATGCTTATGGCATGGAGACGAGTAGAGGAGACAAAACGCAACATATAGTATTCATATGTTCTCCTTATTTGTTTATTGTCTTTTTTGTTATTTTATTTAAGTTTTAGTTATTTATTGTTATATTGATCCCTCGTAGAGGGCAATTAAGTCTTTTTATTTCTATGATACAAAACGACCAAAAACTATGGGCCAACAATGAAATCTTAACCCGGGAGCTACTTCGGGTGGGTTTTCCTGATCTCAAAAGCCATTAATCTAAAACTATTAAAAACCCATTCATTTCTTAGTTCACAACAATAATAAAGCCCATAAGTGCAGTCTATATTCCCATGAAGATCATTTAAGTACGTATATATGTTATATTATATATTGATAAGTGGTGCCATAACTTTTCAAATAATAGTTTTATTATACATGCTACGATTGCTTTGCTTGGGTGTAAAAACCTATAACTTTATACCACTATCAATAAAAAGTTTAGTCAGGAGCAGGTTATTTATAACAAACCCTCGAGAACCCTCTATAGTTCCAACCATGATATATCCTAAACATGTCGCCTTGTTTAGGCTCGAGAACGACTCGTTTGATTTAAAAGAAGTTGAGCAATTATATACGTATATATCTACGTTATATACATGTGTTTTTTTTACTTTATACATAATACATAATATTTACCTTTTTTATTACAGTTATAAATATAAATAATAATATATTACGTACTATATATTTGTTATATTAAATATTAAATAAAAAAGGTTATATTCATATAAATATTAGTTACTTTGATATTCAAGCATATAGCCGAACTCGATATGAAAAGCTTGCGCTTGTTTGTTACGTGAGCTCTAATATACATAGGCTCGAGCTTGTATAAATTTGATTGGATTCAAGCTGTTAACAAGTTGATTTTCGGTAACTCACGACCTGCTTGATTCATTTACACCTTAATGATATTGATAGATATTTGTTTTTACTTTTGACCTCATGATCCCTAAGCCTAAACAAAACATGGTACAAAGACTAGAAACATCATCAAAAGCTTGGACGTATAGCAGGCTTGAATCTATGAAACATGTTTGGTCCATCACTCGATCACGATCTACGACATTAGGGTTGTTCAAACCGCTCGACGCTGACACTCGTTCGACGTTCGTTCGGAATTTACTCAAAAAACGTTCGTTCGAATTTTTGCTCGGTTGTAAGCGAGCAGATCGGCTCGGATCGGTTTGGAAACGAGCAAGCACGAGCAAAGTTCCGCTCGGTTCGGTTCGGCTCGAATTAATATATTATATATATATATATAGAGAGAGAGAGAGAGAGAGAGAGAGTTTATACATAATACTCTACTACATTTAACCTATTATATACAAATATATAATTATATTTATGCATACTTGATCAATCAACCTAATAAAAAATTCTACATAAAACATAAAAGTGAAATCCTAAGCATTTAAGAGATTTTTTCGATCATGTCCCGCTCTCACCGTCATTATTCTTTTCAATATGCTCTTTGTCTTATCGGCGACATCCTTAACTTTATCGTCAGTCATAACGTATTGTCATCCATGTAAATATTATATAATAAAATGTGGTTGATTTTCAAGTCATTAAACCTTATTCGCTGCAGTATATAAATCGTATGACACACAAGGTAGTTGAGTTGTATAAATTGTTCGCCGCTCATTTGCGCTCGCTCAATGCTCGCTCGAAAATTGAACGCTCGAAAAATGCTCGTTCGATTTTCCGCTCATTTGTAAACGAGCCGATCGGCTCGGTTAGGTTTGGAAATGAGACAAGCACGAGCAAATGTCCGCTCGGTTCGGCTCGGCTCGTGAACAGCCCTATACGGCATTCACAATTATTTTTATCGATAATGGAGTAATTAGGATGATGAGTTTAAACGTTGTTAGTAGGAATGTAGAATAATGCTAAAATATATAATTTTTTGGGTTTAATGACATCACCATCTCCACTAATCCCATATTAGAAATGGGTTCCTTTATTTAGACACCCCACAATTTTAAATCAACACCCCTGTACCCTATACGCCGCGTATGGGTCCATACGCGGCGTATAGGGTACATTCTTGATTTAACGTTTTATACCCTATACGCCGCGTATGGACCCATACGCGGCGTATAGGGTACAGGGTTGATTTGACGTTTTATACCATATACTCGGCGTATAGGACCATACGCAGCGTATGGTGCTATACTCTGCGTATAGCCTTGCCACGTTTGCCCCGTATGAGCCCATACGTTGCTTGTAATCGTACATGGTACAAAAAGTACATCTGACACCACCTATATGTGGCGTATGGAACCATACGCCACGTATAGTGCAAAAGAATTGGGCGCATGAGCACTATACGTGGGCGCATGAGCACTATACGTGGAGGAGCTATACGCCGCGTATGGGTCTATACGCGGCGTATAGCTTATATATATATATATTTTTTAATTTTTTGAGTTTTAATATATATATAATTTGAATTAAAATTATTTATGTATGTATGTATGTATGTATGTATGTATGTATGTATGTATGTATGTATGTATGTATGTATGTATGTATGTATGTATGTATGTATGTATGTATGTATGTATGTATGTATGTATGTATGTCTGTATGTCTGTATGTATGTATGTATGTATGTATGTATGTATGTATGTATGTATGTATGTATGTATGTATGTATGTATGTATGTATGTATGTATGTATGTATGTATGTATGTATGTATATATGTCTGTATGTATGTATGTCTGTATGTATGTCTGTATGTATGTATGTATGTATGTATGTATGTATGTATGTATGTATGTATGTATGTCTGTATGTATGTATGTATGTATGTCTGTATGTATGTATGTCTGTATGTCTGTATGTATGTATGTATGTATGTCTGTATGTATGTATGTATGTATGTATGTATGTATGTATGTATGTATGTATGTATGTATGTATGTATGTATGTATGTATGTATGTATGTATGTATGTATGTATGTATGTATGTATGTATGTATGTATGTATGTATGTATGTATGTATGTATGTATGTATGTATGTATGTATGTCTGTATGTCTGTATGTGTGTATGTATGTCTGTCTGTATGTATATATGTATGTATGTATGTATGTATGTATGTATGTATGTATGTATGTATGTATGTATGTATGTATGTCTGTATGTATGTATGTATGTATGTATGTCTGTATGTATGTATGTCTGTATGTATGTATGTATGTGTCACACCCTCAAAATCCACGTGCGGAGTTCTACCGCGAGGCGTGTGAACAAACCAGGATCACAGTCAATAGTTACTTGGAACGACTCTATATGCAACGTTTAACATAACAAATCAAAGTTTAAACTTTATAATTCATGCGGAAGCGTTAAACAAATAAAACAAACCCAAAATATAAAGATAAACAAATGTATCATTGTTTAAGCGTTAGGATGCATGCTTGACCGTGTAGTGCTCCTAACAGCAGTCCAGATTAATGACCTGAGAATAGCATACTAAAAATCAACACACGGTTGGTGAGTTCAAGAGTTTACGTTTAAACAAAACAGTTTAACAAAAGTGTGTATCAACCCAATGGTTGATAAGTTCAAGAGTTTGCGTATAAATATAACAGTTTAACAAAAGTGTAATCAACTCAATGGTTGGTAAGTTCAAGAGTTTGCGTTTAATCATAACAGTTTAACAAAAGTGTAATCAACCCAATGGTTGATTAGTTCAAGAGTTGCAGTTAAACATCCCAGTTTAACAATAGCGTGTATCAACACAACGGTTGATCAGTTCAAGAGTTTACAGTTAAACGTCACAGTTTAACAATAGCGTGTATCAACACAACGGTTGATCAGTTCAAGAGTTGCAGTTAAACATCCCAGTTTAACAATAGCGTATATTTAAGCATGTGCATTGTAATGGCTAGCTAGTCCATTCACAAATGATATTAAATAGTGATTTCGACATCGAAGCTGACTATGTTATGTTTGCCTCCCGTCACGACTTCACCATATCGTGACGAATAATCATAGGACAAATTGCACCCGGTTGACCTCAAGTCACACAGGTGGGGCTCGTCACACCCAGTAGTACTACCCAACTTTCCCCGCTATCCAATATTAACAATTCGAAAGTGTGAGGACTTGTATCATGATTACAGCACTATATTAATATCCATACACATCTTAAATATATAAAAAGCGTTTGTAACATTAACGGTAGGCTATCTCCCCCAAAAGAGTTTTAGTAAAATAGTGGGGCTTGAACTCACCCAAAAGAGATTTAGTAAAATAGTGGGGCATGAACTCACCCAAAAGAGACTTAGTAAAACAGGGGGGCTTGAACTCACCCAAAAGAGACTTAGTAAAACAGTGGGGCTTGAACTCACCTCAGTTCTCGTGTGATGTTGATAAGCTAGTAAATTCCTCCTAAGGAATTATAATTCACATAAGTAATTTAAATACAAATCCATAATCTAAATAAGTTAGATCTTGAACTGGTGTTCAATTGATCTAGGGTTTGGTTTTCTGGAATTTGTTATAAACATTAAATCATTTAGTTATTTTGTTAATTCGTTAATAACTAAAGATTTACATTTCATAATATTTAATTAGTTTAATAATGATTTTTAACATATCATTATGTTCCAAATAAATCTCAGACGTTATTTAACTATGTAAATTTATATTTAATTTTTTTAAGATTTTATAAATATTAAATTTATAAATCTAATTTGTATTTATATTATCAGGATAAATCCATAATATAACATCCATAAATAATTTGATGATTTAATTATTATTAAAAATCCACTTTTATAAGGATCATAATTTATCACATACGTAATATTTATTTAAATAAATAAATAAGGTTTTTAAAGAATTAAATTCCACAATTATTATAATTTATCCATAATTAAAAATAATATGGCGTCCAATTAATGGATTAACACTTTAAATCATCATTTAAAGTCTATTTTTATAAAATGGTTATTTATATTATTTTTACATAATATTTTATAACATTTATAAAATTAAATAAATAAATAAATAAGGTTTTTAAAGAAATAATTTTCCAGAAATAATTATATAGCTTCTAAAATGAACAAGGTTTATTAAATTTATTTTTTATAATTTTTAATAATTTTTCTGTATTTTTAATAGTCTCAAAAAGGCTTTTAAAAAATTATGTTGTGGGCAGGGTTCGAACCCCCTGACCTTCTGTTCACAATCACACACACAAACCAGTAAACCAAGGCACAAGGCCGCGGTATAAACTGGTTACAATTCCTTTTAAACACAAACCCAAATCAATCCCCAAATCAAGAACCCTAATTCGAAGATTCATCAAATTGAACCTCGATTCGCAATTGTTATGGAATCAAACATAGGGCTTTCAATCCCCACATGAAATCGAGCATTTAGGTAGTTTCAATTACCTGTTGTTGAATCAAATCGATGATGAACACTTGACGAGTCAGTCGCGACTATGCAAGGATCGATTTCAGTGGCAAACTTTGATGATAAAGAAATTAACTTCACAGGAAGTTTCCAATGTCCATAATGATCAAAAGCCCTCAAATAATTTCAGGTTTTGAAGTTCGAACAGGGGTGTTCGAGTAGCTACAGGTCGCGGACGAATATGGAGATCGAATGATGTGTTTTTGATTGTTTCAGATACAATTCGAAGTATGGACTGATTAGGAACATTTATAGGATAGTTTTGATAAAGTTAATTCGATTAAAAATAGAATTGTAGTGCGATCTTGGTTAATGGGACGGCCGAAAATTAGGTTCAGTGGGAAACACACCTAATCGACTCGATTATTCAATTGTAGTGGTCCACTGGTTCGAGATATTCACGCGATTCGATTGGGACCGGTTCGTGGTTTATAATGGAGTATTTAGTGGCCTTTGAAGTCGCCGGGGAGCCGCCGGCGGTCGGCTGGAGCTTCGCCGGAAATGCGGGGGTTGGGCGGGTGGTTTGGGATTTTTAATAATTTACACAATGGCCCCCTGCACTTTAGATGTTTTATTATTTGATTTAAGTTTATAAAACAAGTTTTAGAAATTACAAAACTAACCCTGGACTTTATTAAATCAATTTAATAATTTTATAAATTGTTATTAATAACAATATTTTCATTATTATTAATATTATCATTATTAACATTATTATTTTTAATAATAATAATATTTTATTATTGTTATTATTTTTATTATAATTAACATTATCATTAAATAATAATAAAAATAAACTTTAAATTCACATAAAATTTTTATTAAATCATGAAAATTTTCGGGTTGTCACAGTATGTATGTATGTATGTATGTATGTATTTCTGTATGTATGTCTGTATGTATGTATGTCTGTATGTATGTATGTCTGTATGTATGTCTGTATGTATGTCTGTATGTATGTCTGTAGTATGTATGTATGTATGTATGTATGTATGTATGTATGTATGTATGTGTGTCTGTATGTATGTATGTATGTATGTATGTATGTATGTATGTATGTATGTATGTGTGTATGTGTGTATGTGTGTATGTATGTATGTATGTATGTATGTATGTATGTATGTATGTATGTATGTATGTATGTATGTATGAGTATGTATGTATGTATGTATGTATGTATGTATGTATGTATGTATGTATGTATGTATGTATGTCTGTATGTATGTATGTAAGTATGTCTGTATGTATGTATGTATGTATGTATGTATGTATGTATGTATGTATGTATGTATGTATGTATGTATGTATGTATGTATGTATGTATGTATGTATGTATGTATGTATGTATGTATGTATGTATGTATGTATGTATGTATGTATGTATGTATGTCTGTCTGTATGTATGTATGTCTGTATGTATGTATGTCTGTATGTATGTCTGTATGTCTGAGTATGTATGTCTGTATGTATGTCTGTATGTATGTATGTATGTATGTATGTCTGTATGTATGTCTGTATGTATGTATGTATGTATGTATGTATGTATGTATGTATGTATGGTATGTATGTATGTATGTATGTATGTATGTCTGTATGTGTGTATGTATGTCTTCTGTATGTATGTATGTATGTATGTATGTATGTCGTATGTCTGTATGTATGTATGTATGTATGTATGTATGTATGTCTGTATGTCTGTATGTATGTATGTCTGTACGCGGGCTGTACCAGCGTATAGTTCTATATACCAGTTTTAAATCACGCATTATAGGGCATAAAACACTACTTTAACGTTTAAATCAATGAACGATTAACATAATAATGATATATGAACAATAATACGTACCTGGATGTAGAAAAATCAAAGATCAATACGTGTAGTATAGTGCTATACGAGAGTGTTTTTTTTCGGAGTGTGTGTAAAAATGAGAAAGTTTGAAAGATATAATGGGGCGATGATCTATACGCCGCGTATGGGTCCATACGCGGCGTATACGTTATATTCTTTTTTAAATCGACACCGACCTATACGTGGCGTATGGGCCTATACGCCCCGTATAGGTATACTGATGTGACGTCGGGTGTCAGTCATTAATGTCGCATTAATGGTCGATACCTATACGCCGGGCATGGGCCGCGTATGGACCCATACGCGGCGTATAGGGGGGGTGACGATTTAAAAAAGTGGGTGTCCATTTATTAGGACCCTTAGAAATAATGCTTGTTTTTTTTATATAATTGATCAGGACCGCCTCAACCAACACAAATTAATTTATAGATTAACATGATTTGCTGTCTACTTTTGATTAATGAGATTAGAAGATTCAAACATAAGTTTAGGCTTTCATCAATAAAGAGTCAACCGTAAGTTTAGGCTTTCACATGCAAGGTATATAAAATGTTCGGTCCAACAACCTACAAATATAATAATATAAAATTATCTTTTTTTATTTTTATTATTTTTATGTTTGTTACAAACAAACACACTGATACGCTCTCTAATCTATACCATTCATGTAGCTATTCTATTTTTAAATTCATCACACATTTCACTTTGCAGGATATGTAACCATAAACATATACACAACCTTACCATCATAATTTTCGAAATAACATGCATAAGGGTGGTGGGGTGCAGGCAATGTGAGGCCGCAGCGAGCCTCGGCGCCTCCTGGCACACACCACCCCCATCACACCGCAAAATTTGTTTTCGCGGCATGTTCTCGCAGTGCACTGTGTTTATTGTTTATGTATGTGGGGTATAGTGGTATAGTGTGACATGGTATGAAACCATCACCGCTATTAGATTTGGTATGTGGTGTAGTGTGACCTGACAAATTGTATTGGTGGGTATGTGATATGATGTGATGGTATCGTGTGGGGCCCTTCACCAATGATTTATACTTTATATGATATTCATATATATATCAGTCTAAAAACAAAAAACAAACAAACAAACCCAGTATATCCCACTCGGGAGAGCAGGGTCTGGGGGGTAGGTGGTGGCAAGTCTTTCCTCTATCCAGATAGGTAGAGAGACGCTTCCAAAGAGACCCCTGGCTCGCTACAAAAGATATATCGCTCGCGATTTAACATATAATCAAATAATCAAACAATCAATCATATAATCAAACGTACGATTTATGATACATGGTATATGGTACAGCATACATAATATAAGAAGCATTCAAAGCATTAAGATATCACCAAAGGGAAGTATAAAATGAACAAGCATGCATCAGGAAAGCCGCAAGTTTCCTGTAACAAGGTCCACGCGTACCACATACACATCAAGCCCGTAACAAGTAAACAAAGTCCTTCCTAGCTACAGAAACCACTAAAAGTCTTAATTTTAATTCTACGTCTCCAGTCATTCCTATCCTCGATCATGTGCTCAGAGAGGTGCAAGTGTTCCATATCTCGCCTAATTCTCTCTTCCCAAGTCAACCTAGGTCGTCCTCTACTCTTCCTACCCTCTATGCTGATGTTCTCCACTGCTCTAACCGGTGCTGCCATTGGTCTCCTCTTGACATGTCCATACCATCTTATCTTCCCTCTCGTATTTTATCTGCAATAGAGCCACTTCTAACTTCTGTCGAAACACTTCGTTTCTTATCCTATCCAGTCTTGTATGGCCACACATCCACCTTAGCATTCGCATTTCCGCAACCTCTATTTGTTTCTCGTGCGATTTCTTTATGGCCCAGCAGTCTGTCCTATAGACATAGCTGGGCGTACCGCCACTCTGTATAGTTTTCCCTTAAGTTTTGCTGGAAACCTCTTATCACATAGGATCCCTGATGCTGCTTCCACTTGCACCATCCTGCTTGGACACGGTGAGCTACATCGCTGTGTATCTCTCCGTCCTCCTGCAGGTACGAGCCAGGTATTTGAACCTAGATGTCTGTGGGACCGGCATGCCCTGGATACTGATTTGGGTGTCCTCTTCGTCGTCGCCACCAAAGTTACAATGCATGTATTCCGTCTTAGAGCGATATCGTTAATCCTCCTGCTCTCTAGCGCTGCTCTCCACTGCTCTAGCTTGTCGTTAAGCATCATTTTAGATTCTGATATTAGGACAATATCATCCGCGAAGAGCATGCACCACGGGACTGCCTGTTGTATTGACTTAGTCATCTCATCCAACACTAGTGCGAAGAGAAATGGGCTCAATGCCGATCCTTGATGGAGTCCCACTGTAACATCTCGTATTTTGCGACGTTTAAGTTCATAATAATAAAAATAATAAAAAGAAATAATAATAATAATAATAATAATGATAAATAATGATAATAATAATAATAAAACAATAATAATAATAATGATTAATTATATTAATAACAAATAATAATAATAATAATAATAATAATAATAATAATAATAATAATAATAATAATAATAATAATAATAATAAAGTCCAGGGGGCAATTCGTCATTCTGAAAACTTGAAATAAAGTTTCTCACTAAAATAATAAAATCCAAACTGCAGGGACCATTATTGTAAATTTAAAATTTACAACCCAACCCCCCGGCCCCTTTTCCCCCCGTTTTCCCGGTGAAAATTCGGCCATCGTCGGCACAACTCCGGCGAGCCCCAAACACCCCTTTTCACGCGGTTTTCATTCAAATTAAAGGTCCCGACAGCCTCGCGACAAGGATTCGAACCTATGGACCCATATAATCGAAAATTGAACTCAAATAGGCGGATTAATTCGAACCCGCTTAATCCATTCAAAATCAAAATCAAATTGAGCTCGTTGCATCAAATTAAACAACTATAAATAGAGGGCAAACCTCCACAAATAACTCGCTTAAACTCTCTGTAATATTAATTTGATCAAACACATACTATTATATCGAATTCGATCATCGTCTTCATCGCGACCTGCAACTCTATCGCGCACCAACTTCGAGCTTTCTAAACCCAAATTGATAAGGGGTTTTTGTTTATCATCATCAACGAAACTGTCTGTGCAAGGAATTTAATTATTATTACACAATCATCTCGAATCAATATCTCCATTTCCGCGGCTGGTTCTTAATCTGTTCTCGACCGATTCAACATCAGATCAGGTAATTGAAAACCACCCTCGTACTCGATTTTACATGGGGATCAAAAGCCCATGAATTGGAACATTAGACAGATTCGAATTGATCCTCAATTTGGATCAAATCAAATCTAGGGTTTATGAGAATTTGGGATGAATTTCAATGGTGTGTTAAAAGAAATTAAAACAGAATATTATCACGGCCAGGCCCTGTTCCATGTCACGCGTTCCATGTTGAGCACGGAGGTCGTGGGTTCGAAACCGGGCACCCCTTATTTTTAAAATGCCTTTTTAAGCTTTAAAAAAATTATAAAAAATTCCTAAAATTATTAAAATTAATTTTATAACTTGATTTTTTAAAATTATCAACAAATTTTGTAAAATTATTCTTTGAAACACTTAATTTTTATATAAAATATCAAATAACAAATATTATAATTAGTTTATTTGTTACCAAAATAAACTTTAAATAGTCAAAATTACTACGTTATTATTTGTCATTACGTTACCTTAAATTATAA